>JAYKAV010001433.1:163717-358611 GCA_035582835.1 Phoebastria nigripes | reverse complement strand
AAAAAAAAACAAGGGGGAAAAAAAAAGAAAAAGAGGACAGGAGGACTTACAGAGTTGTCTTTCACCAGAAGAGCACAGCACTGGATTCCTGCCAACAGCATTTTATGGGGATTCCAGGCGACAGAATCAGCCCTAAGAAATTATAAATGGAGAAAGGGAGGTGGAAATTGCACCTATAATCATGGGTACTAGAGAATCAAAAATGGCCAACACCCCCCCCACACACACCCATAGGTTCAGAAATCTCTCCAGTTAATAGTAATATGTATTTTGGAAAATGCAACTCTCATGGAGGCCAATAGGCCACACAACTTTCATCTCAGTCCCTGGTAAATGTGCCCATAAACTAAACTGACTTACCTGTGGATGCCATGAAGAAGTCTGCAATGCTTCCTTGATAACAAAGCCGAGCCACCCCAAGAAGCCTGTTGGAACATTTATAGAGCCAAGACAATATTATTTGTATAAAGTTCTTTTGATAATGCTTCAACTAATAATTTCTGAAGATGTTTTATCTCATTTAAAATTTAGTTTACTACAGGGTCAGTGGGCTAAATTTTGCCTTTAGTGTCATCTACTGAAATAAAGATTGCAGCCTGGGGCTATGCCTAAAATAGAGGAGCTGATGGTTTGTGCCACTATGTGAGCCACAAACTACACTCTCCCTTCTGTGTAAGCAACATGAACTGAAGTGTCCCTGCATAACCAGACCCATTCCTGATACTGAATCAGAGGTGCTTCCTTTCTCCCAGCCTAAACTTAAACAGTGGGAGCAGAAAGCCCCATTTTGCATATCTTCCTCCTGCTAGCTGTTTCCTTTGCAAGACATTCACAAGGGAAACTGAGGACAGAATGATAATCTCTGCCAATTGCAAAGTCCAATCCCAGATTTTCCACAGAGTTTGGATATGAAAAGCAAAGTCAGTGAGTAGGCAATAGCAGCATTTCTGTTACGAGCAATCCAACTGACGTTAAAATGGAGTAAGACTCACCACATCTCCCTCAGGTCACCTAAGAACTAGTTGTGTGGTCTAAGAGTCATTTAAGGCCTTCTCTGTAGTGAGGAGCTCTCCACTGAAACTCCTTATCGAGTGTCATCTTATCTATTCTAGATACCTGTCTTTGGGTGACATCTTTTGCAGATGTCTCTCTCCATGGACTATAGAAGGAACCCAGGCAACAAGCTTGTGTTACCCAAGTTTAACTTCTGGGCAACTGGATTCAGGGAAGGTGATTCTCAACCATGAATTCAGATTTCACACACCAGCTGCTATGAATCTTCAGTTCTCAAACAACGACATTTGTCCATGGGGGCAGGGTGGGGAATACATGCAACAAACAGTAGACATGTCATACAGTGCATTTGAGAAATTATTATTAAATATGAAAAAAAGGATTTTCAATGTTCATGCAGGCAGAATCCACTTCAACAAATTCCCTGTGATATAAGCAAGGCTCCTCAGAGACACACAGGAGGCATCAGTCCACCAAACACACCTGGACTCAGCTTATTTAAAGAAAAAAATTCATAAATTTTGGGCTAATGAAGAAGAAATCAGTGATGTGAAGATTCCTGATCTAAGCATGGAGAACACATGCTTGTATGGCTTTTGTTCTTTTATAACTTGAAAGAAACAGATGTGATAGCTGATCTATGAATTTAGCATCAGTATTTGCTTCATAGGCCATACATTAGGAATAAGATCTGCTATCTCTGGGAGACAGGAACAGTAAAGGCTCACAAGGGAAATGAAAGGTTAATAACTTGTCCTAACACATCATTCTCATTAATGCAGTACATTAATGCACCACATCATATTTCATGTTGTCATGCTCACAACACCCTTGCTGAGGAAAGGGCTGCTACTCAATCTATAGGTGGGACTTAAGGCAGGAAATTATTTGCCTCAAACTTCACAGTAATCCTGTGACAGAACCATGACTTGAAACTGGGTTTCTCCAGCTAGCCCAAATTAGCATGTTATGGAAGGACAATCAAACTGATCTTCCTATTCATAGACAGATTTTACTCTTCTCATTCTATGATTCAATAAAGTCAAAACAGTCACTAAGTTATTCCCTGATTTTCATAATTCATAAGCAACCCACTGAAATATAATAAATCTTTAAAAAGATTGCATCCAAAGGTGTCTGTATTTGAAAAAGTTAACATTTTCACACTGTCTCTGAAAAACAGGACTAGAAAGGCCCCCAAGAGGTCATCTCAACAGTGTGCCACCCCCAAAGGCAGGATCAGCCATATCCATCTCATTTCTGTCAAACGCTTGTCTTTTCTAGAGATTATTAATCAGTGAACACAACTAGCTTGTGATTAGCATCAAAGTGAAAAATAAGGTGCAGAGAGACACCAGCAATTGCTGCCTCCACAGCACTATTGGCACTGCTTTCTGCCTTTGTTGTAAAATTTACTGCTGGAGATCTGGAAGAGAGGGATGATAGTACTGGAGATCCAGGCCTCTACACCACCTTTCAATCTCTCCTTGAGACTCAGTACTACAAGATGAATTTGTGCTCCATGCTTCTTTACCCAATTCAAAGACCAAGCACTTAGGGAGCTAGGGCTGGCAAAAAAAACAAAAACGAATGAGAAGGCACCTAAGACAACTGAGAATCACTGGCTTTGTCTGGTTTTAAAGCCCTCTAATGATGGAGGCTGCACAACTTAACCACTTAATTTGTGTTTAATGCTAACAACCCTACTGATTTAAAGTGTCAGTCTTAAACAGTGTTACCTCTTGTCATACCTGCAGTGGTCAGGGGAACAGATTATTCCTTTTCTTTTTGCAGCAGCTTTTAAAGCATCTGTAGACTATTACATATTGTCTCTTTGTCTTTTCTAGTTTAAATAACATCGCTGCTTTCAATCTTTCCTCATTGGTCATAATTTCTAGATATGGTTCTGTTTATCCTCACTGCTTTACTATTTTCTAATCTTTCTCCTTAACCTTCTTGAAATGCAGCTTTTTATTTGGACACAATCTAGATAAAGCAGATGGAGCACCAATCAGAAAGAGAGAATTATTTTATGTATCTTCTTTATTCAATTCTGAAAGACATTTAACCCTATTCGAAAATGCTTACGATCGCTGATTTGTGATGTACTGCAACCCCCAGGTCTTTTTCTGAAGATCTGCTGTCTAGCCAACAATCCCCAGCCTGTGTTCGTGCAGTTGATTATTACAGCTTAAACTTAGAATTCTATCTTTATTGAACTGTAGCCTAGTTTTTTCACTTTTTTCTCCAAACTGTCAAGATCTCTCTGATTTCTAATCCTGTCCTCCCACTGCCTCTTGCAGCAGTTTTATGTCATTTTCAAATGTAGTCAGTGTATTCTTTTTCGTCAAAGTTATTAATGAAAATACCAGATAACTTCTAACCTAGGATAGACCTTTGTGGAATCCTGCTCAAAATTTTCTCCCCTTTCAGCAGTGAACCACTGGAAACTGCTCTCTGGGTGTGATATTCCAGCCAGGTTTTCACTCACTACCACAGCTGCAGCTTGGCATGTTTCTCTGGCTTTCTGATGAGATATTGCAAAGACACAATAAAGTTAACTGCTTCTCCTCCATCCATGAGACTACAGAAGCAAGGTAGATTGATCAAACTAGATTGACACATTTTGTTTACAACAAGTCCAGCTGAGAGCAATGCAGGGTAGCTGAAAACACAAAGATTATCACCTGTGTCCCATGCAATGTAATTGGTAACTAGGTATGAGAAAATTACTGTGTTTCATGTGCAACAAACCACTTACAGCTGAACGATGGGAATCACAGTGTTCGCAGTGTGATTAAACTAACTACCTAAGCACAGGCTAATAGGTCAAACTTGATTTTCTGTACTGCTCTACCCATAGGAAAAAAAAGTCAGAGTAAGGACCAGCAGGGAAGAAATACTCATACATAGTATTTAAAACTACATGAACACAATACATGACACACATAAGTACTGGAGCTTGAGTGCATATTGATGATGCAAAACAAGTCATTAAGAAAGGCATCATAAGTATATGATAGAATGCAATAAGCAACTTGAATGTGTGTATGAATACTGCAATGTGCACCAAATAAGCCTGGTTATAGACTCTGTGCTTAGGCTGTTGAATGGCTTGACTGCTGAGACAGTTTGGGCTTATTGGTATTATCTTCTTAAAACAACTTTTTCCTTAACTTCCTTTTCCTCTTTATGTTTGTCTCCATGTGAGAGCTTATCTACTATTTCTGACTTTATTGAAATTTATCTTCCTGAAGCCCACTGATTTTATGTTGACGATCTCCCTTTTGCCATTCCTAAGAATCATGAGCTTTATCATTTCATATTTAATGAAAAGAGTCTCCCTAAGGCAAACATATCAATTTTTGGGATCAGAAAATATTCTGAAATGAAATACATCAGTGTAAATCTGGAAATAACACCACTGACATTCATATAAGATATTCTTATAAACAGCTCTTGAGACCATTTGCAGTAGATAATCCTGACTCCCATCAATGATACACGAAAAGTCCTAAATTAGAACTTTCCCTGGTTTTTAATCTCTGTTTTAATTGTACGGTATCTTTTTTTCCTCCAAAGTTACAGCAGGCCCAAACAGCAGTATCCACGCTTGCTATAACTCAGACTGCATAATGTGTGAATCATTCAACAAGAAACCAGGCCTTTCAGAGGAATGTAGATCCTCAAAGCTTTCAAAAATATTATATTCTTGCCTATAAGGCTAGAAAGAGGCAGGCTTGCTTAAAAACAAAGAAAAAAATCCAACTCTTCACTATATTTCTTGTACACTATTTCTGAATGGTAGACGCCTGGTCTCACTGTACCTTTTCACATATTATTCTAGTAAACCTATTTCTAATGGTGCTGTGAGGGAAAAAAAGGTCACATTATGAATTACAGTCTGCTCATTTTACCATAGCACATTTGTATATACAGGTATGCCTGATGTCACTTATGTGGAAAGCTTTCGGTCTTTTCCCCATACCCTGTTCTCATATAAATACAGCTAGAAACTTTAAACAAAAAATAAAGAAACAGCCATCCACTCAACTCTTCATAGAGGGTGAAAGGAAAGATGGAAAAAATACTGACAGAACTCCTGAGAACCATTGAGAGGTTCATAACATGAATCACATCTTAACAAAACAATTGGTCTTCCAGACCATAAACCCAATTCATTACTGTACATTTGTCCTTCTACTGGGAATCAATTAACATCTGACAACTACAGTCACTGTTCAAACAGAAAATTAACTTTAAGATATTCACTGACATTTTCACCTTAGTTTAACATGAGGCAAAATTGAAAGAAGAAAGTTAATTCTTCACAAAACACTATCAACTGCCTATGAAGTATATAGTTCAGAATATGGCCCAGGCTCATCCCACCTAATTTTAGTGATTCAGCTACAGGGCGTATGTTAGGAGACTACTCATTGTCCTCCTACAGCCATTGGAAATGGCTCCACCCATGTCTATTCAACTGACCTAAGACCCAACACAGATTCCAAATACATCGCTCTTTCCACCGACTATACGTAGACACGCAAGAGACTAATGCCTAACGTGAATGCTGTGCTTATCATCTGGGTCATTTTCACCAGCACACAGCCATGAGAAGGCTTTGCAGAACTCCTTTAAATACTAGGGCTAAATTCTGCATCTTTGCCTCCAAGTCAACAAGAAAACACTCTTGACTTACACATACAGCAAGTTTATTTATTAATGTCTGAGAGACATTTATTTGAAACACACATCGCTACCTACGTGATTTTTCTTTAGATGCTCAACATTAAACAAACACTTCAGAAATTTAAAGCAGGTCTAAAAATCTCCACTAATGTTGCTCCAGATTCTCTCATTGCTCCATGGGTTTTAATCTAGCCATTCTGGATTTGTAACATTGCAATTATAAAGAGAATGCAATTTTAGAAAATATGAAGAGACCTAGTTTTAGAAAAATACATTTGCAGCTAACTCTTTCAGGTAATAAAAAGGCTCAATGATTATTCCAAAAGGGTTCATGAATGGATTTTTAATACCCAAACCTAAAATTATACAGAAATGAGGAAAAAAAAAAATTCTGAACAATTTAGGAAAACGTAAGGAGATCTACAGAAAACTCAAATCTGTAAATATGAAACAGAATAATTTATGACTGGTTGAGTCAGAAATATACCTTTATTTTAACCTGTATGAATCATATACCACAATTCTAATGTGTCCATTCTCCAACAGAATGTGAAAAGAATCCGAAGTTATTTATATATAATCACCCTTGAAGCATTTCTAGGAGGTAGCAAGAAGAAGAAATTGATTTTAAAATCATTTTGAAATATAACCTGACAATGACAAAATAGCTTTGACTGCTTGTCACAACCAAATTATTTAATGTTTTTCAGCACATGTAACAGAGACAAATCAGAATGTATTTCTGTTCTCTATGTAAAAAACAACAAAAAGTTATTAGAGCCCAACTTACTTCTACAAAAAAATACCAACAGTCAAAGAAAAATAGCAATTATAAAAAAGCAATGCTAAACAAAACTACACAGTGTACAAACTCACGTCAACATGAAGCCAGAGGCCATGCTTTTCACAGATATCGGCAATTTCATCCAGAGGATCGAATGCTCCCAGCACTGTTGTGCCTGCTGTAGCACAGACAAGAAATGGTGCTGACCCCTGCAACAGGATTCAAAACAAAAAATTGTCATTTCTGCTCATTTCCTCCAGTATATCTGCAGAGCTAAAGTATAAAAAGGTTGAGGAATGTAGGACAAAGATGTGACAGTCTACATTTTAATTTGCCAGCAGAAGGTACTGCATTTAAAAGTGCTGACTCTTTAAAAAAAAAAAAAAAAAAAAAAAAAAAGAGCATTTTCCATTTCTAGTTAACGTCATCCCAGGGCAGACTTCACCAGCTTCAGACCATTTTGACAGATGGTAGTTTTGTCAAGATCAAAACATACCAGATATTTGACATCTCTCTTTATACACTGATTTTAATTTCTCAGTCTTCCACATTTTACTACCATATTTGCTGCCATTCTGCCGAATAAAATAAAGGTACTAGCGCAGCCAGCAGGCTACCCATGCAAAGAAAGGACTCATCCCCCTAGGGGCTCCACCTGCGTTGTCTCTGCAAAGCCCCTATTCTCTGCCTGGTGAAGAGGAACCTTCAGTTAGGGAACATGATTTGCCGTAGGCAGCACTGGCACAGCACATACGGTGACTGGGACAGTCATCGCTACCTGACCCCAATGCCTGGTCTACAGCAAAGCGCTATTCTCTCGCTCCTACTCCTGTCTAGAAAATAAGAAGGGCTGTAGATGGTAACTGAATGTTGGGAGAGAGACCACTGGAAATCTCAGATAGTTGTAAGGTTAGACAGGTGGGATAAGGAAAACTGTTGTCAGGTTGGAGTCTCAGACAACCATCACAAGCCATCCATTTTGGTTTCAGTGGCTTTGTTCATTGCTTTCCCATTCAACTAATACCAGGGGTGCAATTACAATAGCAGACTAGGCCACATATACCAGCTGGCACCTACCCTTGCAGATGTATGTGCTTGTGCCTACTTAGAAGCAGAAACTGCAACAATGAAAAGAATTGGCGGAGTTTGAAACAACTTCATGAAATTGAGGGTATCAGCCCTAGCCATGACTGTGTGGTCTCACTTGCTGGTAAATACATGCTGAAAGAACTCCTCTGCACGTTTCAGCACCTGGCCCACAGCATGACAATGCAGTTACTGAAGACGGACTAAAGTTGTTATTAAACTGTATAACCTGGGATCCCTGGAGTTCATTTGCAGTGAATTAAATCTTTCAGATGAGGTAAGTCTCTCTGCTGATGTGACTCAATGTAGCTTCACTGAAATCAGACATCAGCTGAAAAAATCAAACTCTACACATGAGTCTTTTATGTATCTTCACTTCAGCTGAAATCTGATCTCTCTTTTTTTTAAAAAAAAAAAGCGTTGCCACTTTTAAACATCTACTACAGAGACAGGCTTGATTCACATTTACACTCGGACAGTTTTATACTTCTTTAACAGTGTAGAGGACTGTTAGAATGGTACATAATTATGATTTATTTGTTTTTTAAAATTTCTTTACAAATTGCTAACGCAGTGAAAAGTAACCTTGGAATAAGAATTACCAGCCTATAATTCACATCTTGGTCACTCATTCCTAGTACCACCTACCACAAAAGTCAATCAAACTTACAAACCAGGCTGAAGCTCAAGTACAAAACACTTGCAAGTGAGGCAAAGATGTATCTGCTGCACCTAGTTTCTGTTGGCATTGTCACCAATTTTCTCCCACAGCTACATCAAAGTCAAAGGTCCCCCAGCAGCCAGTAGGTAACATGACTGAATATGGGGACAAGTCTAAGATCTCTACAAATTCCAAAGATCGTTACCATTACATTTTCTCCCGCAAAGAAGGGAATTAAATTTTTATTCTTCTTGACAATACAGTTAAATAAATCTTCCTGACTAAGTTCTCTAAGAAGAGGCCTAAGACTCTTATTATTCATAGTCAGTGATCATTTTGTGCTCCTATCACTAGCAAATACATCCTCTGTTGTCTAGAGTCATTAGAATATTTACTGTAATTCACTGAAGTGTCCTTCTGTAAAAGTTGTAAAGTAGCACTTTATCAAGGACAGGCACGCTTACTGAAGTTCTGATGAAATGAAAACCTTCCAATATACCTGTAACTTCCATTAAAATGCAAGTGAAATAGTGTTCTCCTGTAAGCCGAGTTTTTTAATATAGAACATTTGTTTTTAAATTGCAGAGCGCCATACGGAGGTTGACCTTTTTTAAGAAACATAAATGCCAGAGGATTTATTTCAAATAACCATTACATTTATTATTATATCAACAAACAAGAATTCTGTTTTTGCAAGAGCAAAGGGCTCATTCTCCTGTCAGCCTGCTTCCTCTTGCTCCATTTTCAGTCCCTTTTTTCCCCCAGCTTGCTCAAATGAGTAAAGTGCAGGTTGTCTTCCACAGATAATGCAAAGTACAGAGAGAGGCAAGCAAGAGACTTAACTAGGTCATTCAGGTCACCATGTATCAATAGTTATGCTATCTAGCATGAAACTCAAAGAAGAGATGGTTGTTTGGCAGAAGATGTATCTAAATCAGATCTTGGTGAAAGCTGTTGTGGCCATGCCCGTGCATGACAGGACAGCACTGCCTTGGCTTTTCGATCAGCCACAGAAGTAGGTTTCCCAAGGTAGGATTCCATGGTAGCCATCGTCCACACCATGGACATTGCACTAGTTGCTTGGTATTCACAGATTGTGAATTAAGGGCTGAGCTCTGAATCCTACTACTCTGATACACAAACTGGAAGTGAGAAATAAGGTGAGCTAACCAAGCCAAAAGAAGATGCTCTGTGCCTTAGAATTCACATTCAGTCCTCCAAGCTCTCTATAATAAATTATGTTGACTATAGTAAGTGCTGTCTTACAGATTGTGGGAATGTTTGTTAATGTTGTCCAAATACACACATCAGTACATTTTCAAATGCTGGCCTTTGACTTTCTACTTGGCAAAGTCCCTGGGGGAAAGAGGCACAGGATGGAATCTCTGGAATCTTGCTGCAATACTAGAAAGGACCAGATTTAGCATTTGTAGCTTGTATGATAGTTTTAGAGACTAAGCCACGTGTTACAGTTCTTGCTCACTGCACAGGATAGAGCAATAGCTGCTGTAATTAACTGAAAAAACTACAGTTTTTATTTACCGTTTAAGGAAAACAAATACTGCATCCATTTAATAAAGGATCAAGGGCAAAAAAAATCCTAGAAGAAATGTGCTAAATACTTCAGAGCAGTGTTGTACTCAGGACTTTCATTAGTAGTAAACACCCTGTGGAATTTTTCTCCCTCGTAAGAGTGTAGCACCTAGAAGTCTTGGCTTGTTCCACAAGTTTGTGGCAAACAGATTGCACCTGTAAGAAAGACACTGTTACATCAACTTCCCTATTTTTAAGATTTCACTCACTCTTAGTTTTCCTTCCTTTAACTCAGACACAAGCACACAGTCTGCATACACTCCTCCTCTCTCCTTCATGCTCGCTCTCCCCCTCTCACCTCTTTTCTGGCCCGTTGGACTTGTTTCTCCAGTTCCTCAGGTATCATCTTACCTCTAAGGGACACAGATTTAAAACTTTTTCAGTTACATTCAAATAGATTGGTTATGTACAGCACTACTGCATTTTAAAAAGGCTAAGAGACCACAGCCATGGCTTTTGTTTGCTCACCTTTCATCTGTTTTGATGAAGTAAACATTCTCTGTACCGATACCCAGAAAGGAGGCTGCCTTCTTCATGGAGTAATGGCACTGTAAATGAAAGAGGCATGAAAAAAAAAGTATGTATGTGATTAAAATGAACAAAAGAAATTTCTTAGCATAGGGAACAGTGACGCTGAAATTAATTTAATAGCAGCTAACAGTCATGACAACAGCATATCCTAACACAAAAAGCAAACTGACAGAGCTACGCAACACCAAGACCATCTTGTATTTAACAACGACACACACTAAAGACTGAGGAAAATAAGACAAAAAAAAGATGTGCACCATGTTTAAAATGTGGGCTTAAAAAAAATAAAAAGCTCTATTCCATACAATTTTTTTAAAGCTGGTTCTGCATTAGAATGAAAAGTAGAAATTTTGAAGTGTCATCAGGGATGAATTATTAATTGTTTCAAAAAGTTTTATTAGAACTGAGTTGAAAGTATCAATGAGTGTAAGAGTTAGGAAATGCATGAGAAGAAAGGTCCAAAGGCTATAGAACTCAACAGCCTAGAAGCAAC
The DNA here is from genome assembly GCA_035582835.1 of Phoebastria nigripes. Taxonomy (NCBI): domain Eukaryota; kingdom Metazoa; phylum Chordata; class Aves; order Procellariiformes; family Diomedeidae; genus Phoebastria; species Phoebastria nigripes. The sequence goes on along the minus strand of JAYKAV010001433.1, from coordinate 347,754 downwards.
CGATAGGTCTGAAAGTCCAAAAGCATCACTTCTTGGAAACTGGACCCTTCATTAGGATGTATCTTATGATATATCTAAAGCCTCTACCACTTTATCCTTGTAATTTTTCTATGTGCTTTCTCTAAACATCAGCTGTTGGCCACTGCCAGAGACAGGATACTATGCTAAACTGACCCTTGACCTGATCCAGCAACTCTGTTCATAGGATCAAGGAGCTCAAGTCCCAAGACTTACCAAAGTCTTTAGATGTGGTACAATTGGGACTTCCAAGGCTTTCAAAGCCCTATCTCTGCAAAAGGATCTGAAAATCATGGTGTTGTGAAGGTTGTTCTCATGAACGTGAATCTTGGAAGTCATTATGAAAGCAAGCAGACTTTAGACAGGACCCAGCACACCTTCAAAAGTTAATATGAATTTTGCAGAAGGTTCCACTCTGGACCAGTCTGCATTTTTCAGAAAAATGAAGTTACTATTTCAGCAAAGAATTTTAGCTAGGTCTCATCACAGAGATGTCTTTGAATGAGTACAGATACATGCAGCCCACTTCGCACTTTGCACTGAATAAAGGGCATTAGTGTATGAAGCCTGTGAAGTGAGTGTAAAAGAAGAGGCCCCTTCACCTGCTCAAAGGATTTTAGAAATGGGTGTTTATTCAACCAGAACGTGGTAAAATGTCTCTGGTGAGAAGGATACTCAAGCCCACAGTCCACTCGGTACTTTCTACAAGCTTTTTTCTGTTAAACAAATATTCAAGGTATATCTTACCATATTTCCAACATTCACCGCTATAAGGACCTGCTCTACTGTGGATACTGTTATTCCAGCATAAGAACATTTTGTCTTATTCCAGAGTAAGAGTATACTGATCACAGCCTAATCCATCTTCAAGATTAGCCTGGGAATTCAAGATACAGTAACCTTCTTAATCTGAAGATATTTTTAGATGTCAAAACCACTCTGAATAACCTGCAGCATGCCAAATGCCTACCCACTCATAGAAATGGAGTCAGTTTTGAGAATATGCAGCATCTCATAGGACTACACAGTTCTCAGAATCAAGATCATCCAAGCCTTGGATTATCACTGTTCTTCTCAAAAAATAAAATTGGCTCTTTTTCACATTATTACTGAAGAGTTAAAATAACACATACTCCAGCAACCATGAAGATGTCTAGAATTGTTACTTTTCATACAGGAGGTGAAGCCAGGTGGTTAATTAATTCCATTTTCTTCCAGAGAGTTCACACAAATGCAGTTACTGTGGAACATAATTATGAAAAATGTACAACATTTTAATGTGTGGGCATGAATATATTAAGGGTATTAAAGCCTGTCACGCTTACTTTGATGAGATGGATCGTCTCAAAGGGCTCTCTTTCTTTTTGACAAAAAGGTTTCCCCCACCATCACCCACTTTTTAAATAAAGGCATACAAAGACACTACTCTGATACTATCAGGTAGTTTTAAGAAAGCTTAATTTTGTAACATGACACATCCACAAAGCCTTTAGAGCTCATTCATTTAGACTGTTACAAGAATAATAACATACATAGGTGGATAATTAGTCTTACATTACATCAAATTACATCAATAATGGTAATAATGATTGTAGAATGGCTGTGTGTTGTTCAGTAGAAGTTTGGAGATGTTTTCAACTGATTAGTGAATCACTTAAAATACAAGTTGCCTCCATCACTGATTTCTATCCATTAGGTTCAAATGAAAGGTATGAATCACCAGGAATAATCAGATTGCTCCAAATTGAGAAGACGGTAGACCTGCAAATTTAGTATACTAGTAAACAGGCAATCACTAAATCATGTATTTTATTATAAAAAATGGTATGGGAGACTGGGAGAAAGATAAAAGAGGCTTGAGCACCTGAGAGATTATACCAAAAAGCAGAAGGAAAGAGAAGAACAAAGGAATAACARAACAAAACAGGCTGCAAGGTACGTTATTTCTTGCCTCCACAAGTACTTCTGCGCCTCTTGGAAAATTTTGACAGGTCTTCAGTCGGACAGAAAAGGGACAAGACTTATACTATTACATAGACTTGGAATATGCTTTCTTTGATGAAAAAAAGTAGTCTTTCGGTTATATTGATTGAAAACATACAAGAATTTCTTTTTTTTCCCCCACTATCATTACTAGACGCCATTATGCTAAATTACACCGCATCATTTTAAGAAAAAATACACCAGAGAACATTTAGCAGTTCCAGTCACAACAGTGTCAACTAATTCACTTGTTCATGGTTCCCTTTCCAAAAAAAAGAGAAAGAAATATCCAGATAAAAGGTGTTATTTGTATCTAGATTATATACGTAATTTTAAATAATAATTTTAAATACTATGAGTGCAGATTACTCTTGCCATATCTTTTGCAGTTTTGTTTGTTTGGACACATTATTAACTCTGTAGCCATTTGTAGTAAGAAATGAATGCCTTTGAGCACAAGATCAAATTGGAACACTGCATTTAAGATGTGCTGCTGTACTATTTTAACTATAGCTAGACAGAGTTTTCGTTTCCTAATAACGTTTGCAAAGACAAGGTACTTTCCCCCTGTGCTCATTAAAACAGAAGATAAATTTGTATTTTCTTGATTTTGAAAAGTGTCCTAGAAACATGATTGCATAAAGCAATTACATTATTATGAGATTGTTTTATTACTCATTTTTGTCTGTTGTAATTTCAACAGGGGACGACATGGTGAGTTAATGTTGTGTTCTCTCACTTTATTACTTTCATGATCAAGTTGCACTGGGGAGGAATTTAGTTTCATTGCATCTAAAAAACTGCTCATATCAGCATGCACATTTCAACTGTTTACACATCCTCTTCTACCCTCAGTTACCTCAAATTTAGCAGATTTTTACCTTTCAGATCAATGCAATTCATTCTTGGGTCAGAATAAAGTTCAGATGGGACTCAAATAGCAAGAAGGGATAAAAAGGTGGGCTGACATCTRTAACTACAACTGTATTCAGCTCCTACAGAGCCACAAATCATGCCTCAAGAAAGTGGGATATAACAATGTCTCTACTACTGCTACTGCCTCAAGAGGAATCACTCTGTAATGGTCCAGCAAGAGAACTACGGAGTAGTAGCATAAACAGCATTCATTGTGTATCACCATAATTTTAAGTAACTAAGCATTTTACTTGCAGGAACAAGGAGCCTTTTTATTCCTGAAGGCCAAACAGAGCATGTGAGGACCTTGGGTGGGCCATGCATTAAACATACACCTTCATGTTATCCAAGAACATACAAAAAAAACCATAGCCCCTGATCACATAAAATTAAGTCACTGACAAGTCCGTGCATTCCCCTGGTCTACAGCAAGGCAATTCTTTCAGTCTGCCAAGTGCCAGAGTGAAACTTTGGGACTTGGCAACTCAAGGCAAAAATCATTTCATTTGAACAGAGTGTTGAAGCCAAGCCCTAAAATGACACAAGTGCCTTGAGCAGCCATGTGTTTTGACTCCTTATTAATACTCTCAGTTCATTATAGCCTCATGGCTTCTCCATGCCAACACCGCTTGCCTGATTCATGTCAAAGATGAACACAGGTTGTTAACTTCTCCAGGATCATTTTTTTTAATCATTTGCTTCTCCAGGTACTTCTTTAGTTAAAAAAAAAAAAAACAAAAAACAAACAAACAAAAAAAAACCAAGCAAGTGCAAAATGCTAAATAAAAGAAGGCTCAAAATAAAAACAAATAATAAAACATTAAGATTGTGTGACACAAGCACTTACGTACTTATCTTCAGTGTGGGCCATTTATTACATATATTACATATATTACATATATTCTCAATATGACATATCTGAACTAAACAAACTTCCAAAAGGTAACATAACTTGGACTCAGTACAGGTGGATCTAAAATAAGCATATATGAATATGCACATCTCCTCCCTCATAACGATGAATAAACACTAGAGATCTTAGACAACAGCCACAATATCTAACTACTAGAAGTGGCAGTTTTACAGCAAGTGATTATTGAGTACTAAAGACAACATGGTTTTGTGAATCAAGCAAACTATTAGAGATCAAGAGCATTGCCTTACAAACGATTTACCAATTTATTTTTCCTGGTCAGTTCTATGTTTTATGGTTTTGGTCTCTCTGGTGAAGCAAAGATATCAAAATAAATTCACTCTGGGGGTCAAATAAAAAGTTTCTTTTGTCATGAAATTAAATGCTTGTTTGTTTTAGAGTTAGACAGTATACATTTTAGTTAAATCTTGCAATGAAATAAAATGTTACTTCATGATAAAAATTCTACATGCTTCACTTCAAAAGCATTAATGGAACATGTTTCAACCTCATTTTTTCCTCCTTAGCTATTTTTAAGATGTAATGTGATGGATTAAGTATGAACTGGCATGTCATTTCATATACACACTTTTCAGAAAGAGAAAAACCTAAATATATTTTGCCTGGGGGAAAAAAAAGAATCCCTTTCTTTAGGACTTTTGGATTCGGTTCCAAAATATATGTGCTGTCTTGGACAACTTATGCAATGCCTTCATTCCTTGAGCCTCTTCAAAATAAGCCTCTCGTCTATTTACATTGCAAACTTTGGAGCACAAACTTTAGAGCTAAAATTATTCTAGTAACTATATACTTCCTAGTACAAGGTTCTCACTTGCACTGGGGCCTTTATATAGTGGAGTCAGAATTAACAACAACTCTGTACTAATCAAATGATAAACTCTTAAAATTGGAGGGACAGGTGAGAGAAAAAAGCCTCAAAAAATTAGCTTCAGAATAAATGTATGAATATAACTTAATTTCCCACAGGCATATTGGACAGATATTATTCAAAAACTTTAAAAGCAGCCACATATTTTCAATAAAGAAGAACTGTCTAAAGATCCAGCAGTTTTTTCCAAAATGCTTTATGGTGGGTTTGGTTCTGTACCACAACCAATCTGTATTCAGACATAGGGCAGAGTGGGAGCTACAGAGAGCCATCTCACAGGTCCACAAGTGCTCAGCTTAGTACAAATTAAACCTGCAGAAAAAAAAAAACTTTGACATCCAAAACCTACCTATCGTTCCTGCTAGACTTTATGCTGTGGGACCTCCACAACACACCACATGCATTCTGCTTCAGGTTTGCCCCACATACAACCTATTCTTATATCAGCAATTTCAAAGAGCAGAAACATCTGTTTTTGTTTTCTGAAAGCAAGGAAGTTTCTGCAGGGAAATTTACCATCAGACTTCTCCACTTAGCTCCAATATTCCACATCATACACTGTTGACAAATTTATTGTACCAGTGCCCCATCAGATATGCAAATGATATAATTTTGCAGCCATTGAAAAATAACGTTCAAAATGCTTTTTTTTGTTTTGTTTTTACCTCTTCCGAAGTGAACAGGACTAGTCTTGGCAAACCTGAAAGCCCTTTTTCCTTTATCTCAGGACAAAATTTGTATCTTGCTAAGTTCATAGCATACATATTAGAAACAGAGCCACCTGCAGAGAGAGATATACAAATACTGTATTAGCCACAGTCGTAGCACCTGTCCTGTGTTTGAGTGCTTGACCTATTAGGGAAAAAAATAAATCACACAGCCTATAGATGCATCCATCATAGCTTATTTCCTCCCCAAAAGCCTACAGACATAAAATGAACTTTGGGCTCTGCAGCATGCATGGAAACAGAGCATTTTTGAATGCTCTTTGGGGATATTTCCTGAAGAATAAGAACTGTGCCCAAACAGTCCTCCCCGACAGAGAATACCCTGCAACAGCTCCTTCCCATTTACACTGAGGCAGTGCCAGCTCAGCTGCCTGCACCGAGCTCAGCTGTGGCTGCACCGTACAGAGCCTAGGAGATCTCTTGGGCAACCAGGGCTCAGAGTATTATGGGGAGAAAAAAGCCATTAGAAAAAAACCACAGTGAGTGGGAACTGGAAGATCTGCAAGGTAAGATCTGGATGGGTTTATTCACTTAAAAGAAGAAAACCAAAATAATAAGAAAAACCCTTATATAAAACTAGCACAAAAAAGTACAATTCATTTATCTTTTGACGGTATCTCAGTAAATTTTAATTGAGCAATTCTGCCATAAAAGCAAGGATTCTACTGAAAATAAACATTAAATCTGACATGAAAAAAAATCCATACCATTAATATATTTTTTCAAAAAAAATTGTAGGGGATTTTAGTTTATTTACTTTTCTACTACTCACATGTAGGCTAGAATTACTGACTTTGTTTCGGTTTTGGAGGGGGGGGTTAAATCCATTTACTCATTTAATTTCTCTTCTCACCCCCAAATTAGATAGAAAAGCTTCACATCTAGCCTAATAATTTGTTATCCGAATAATCTGTGGAATAATATCATTATGCTTCATTATTTCAATACAGTGGGCTGGAACACTGCTTTACAGAACATTTGAAAACTGTGGCTTATCAGGAAGCTTAAGAAAGATTTGTTTGGTTGGCCTTATCCTAACATTTAAAAAAACTATCAAAACTCAAAGGAGTTAAGCTCATGACACTCCCACTAAGATAAACTCTGGCTCCCACAGTTGATAGGCAGGATACACAGATCAGTGCCCTCAGGCACCACTGGTTGGTGTCTTGCATGTAAATCAGCTCCCTGTCTGTCAACCAATTTGACTCAGTCCAATGAGGATGTTGATATTGTTGTTAATAAGGTCAGGAAGGGCATTAGTTACAAACAATTAATTTCCACGTAATTATATTTAATGTAGAACTGTTTTCATTAATTTGCTGATCAGATTCACAGAACTATTACTAGAAACACATAAAATAAGCCTGGATTAAATAGTCATGTGTGTGCATCACTGCATTTTTGCATGCATTTTCAAATATTCTACACGAATCCAATGTTCATGGAATTACTTGCAGTAGTTGGTTTATAATGACTCAGCTTGAAGTCTGAACTGTTCCTACCTGGATTAAATATACCATCACCTTCTTCCCAGCCTATGAACTCAATCATTTTCTTAATGACTGCTTCTTCAACCAACAGAAACACAGGGGATACTTCATATGTATATCTGAACAAAAATAAAAGCATCGTGATTGGTATTAAGACTACAGAACTCATGCCACAGAATATTGCTAAAACTAGATAAAGGTTTCTTGCGCCTTTCTCTAATTTATCAGAAGCTGACTACCACCAGCAGTAGAACTCTAAACTAAAAACATTATGGATCTGACCCAGTAGAGCAATTGCTTAGTTCCTGACAGAATCACATTGACACTTCCACTCTCAAAGTAATACATCAGAGTTTGCTTTTAACGTAGGTCACACGCTTAAATTTCAGCTATAATGATCTATTGCAAGCAACAATTACTTTTTGTTTAGGCTTTACATTTGCAAGTAAACAGTAGACAGGTAACCATTTGCAATCAACTCTGCGCAGAATGCTTCGAAGGAAATGAACAACTGAGTAAGTCTGATTAATCCGTTTTTATGCACTAAGTAAGATAAAAGTCTAGGTTTAAAAGCGTAGAAAAACAAAGCTCTCTCCTCTTAAGCCCCACCTCACAAACTAAAAAAAAAAAAAAAAAAAACACAAAAAAAAAAAAAAAAAAAAAAAAAAAAAAAAAAAAAAAAAAAAAAAACCAACCAAAAACACGCCTCATCAGATTAGCCAACCTTCTGGTGAGCTATTCAACCAATCCAGACTGTTTTCTCTCCCAAATTCCTGCACAATTCCTACCTCCTCTGTAACACTGAAAACAGAAATCAGAAGTGGGGGGAAGCAAAAAAAGCTGTTATTCCAAAAAGCATGCTAATTTATCATCAAGAGGACAAAGAACTACACTTACACACTTGGGTTCAGTGCTTCTGTAATGAAACGAGCCACTAATGAGTAATAATCTATTCCAGCATACAGCTGATTGAAAAATCTTGGATGACCTGAAAATACAGATGAAAAGCAAGCAGTGACAGGATATACATGAAAAGAGAATATATCACAGGCCCTCTCAGTTGAACGCTGATCACTGCAAACCACAATTCATTCCATCATTCTCTCCATATTTTCTGGACTTACTGTCCTTTTCTTAGGTTAGACAATCCTTTGAAAGTAAATTTAATAAGCACTTTCAGGTCCCAAAACAAGGTTGGAGAGATGCAAGTAGTGCACAGAGTGAATGTGGGTTGTTTTACAAATCAAAAAAAGAAAAGGGATTGACAACTGAGTATACACAGTGGCTTTTAACAGTGGTCTTGAGAGGCCACAATGGATGCTCAGCCAAATTTTGCTAAGCAGTAGAATACAGGAACCTGCTGATCCCAGGCAGCTGTGCCCATACTCCCACAGAAGTCTCAGTATTGAGAGGCAGAGGCAGTATAACAGCTTGGAAAAACTTGCTGCAGACTTAAAATGACAAGAGAATTTGTTTACCTGCCTTGAAACACTGAGATATAACTAATTATGAGAAAATTTTATACTATTGCTGACTAAAAAAACAAGTCAGTTCAGCAGTGGGATCACCACCTAAATTTTAATCCACAGCATAGTAGTTTTACATGCAAAACCAGGTAAACTGTATGGCTCCATTTGTATTATATCTGGGGCTTCAGTAAATGTTTATACTTAGATTAAAGACTATTTGCACAGCATATTTTTATATACAATATCCTTTCTAAGGTGACATAGTGTAACAAATGAAAATCTAAAGGCAATTTGCAAAAGTAAGATAAACAGAACACCTTCCAGTAACTCAGTAATTATATCTGCATACTATTAGTGCACTCTGCCTGTAGATCAGTATTGCTACTTTTCTATGGTTTTCAAAGGCATGCATTCACTCTCAAAATTATTTTACATTTTTACTTTGTAGCAACAGTGACTGTAGCAGGGAACTGGCCCTGGAAATGCACAACTTATATCAAACATCCTTCTCACTTTCCAAAACACAGCCTAAGCTATGCCACATCTGAAATCCCAAGCTACTGATCCACAGTGCTACTTCCTGAACAGATGTTGTTCATCCCTTTTTGCTAAGATTGAATTATACTACACGTGCTGCAGAAAGGTTAGCCGTAGAGAACTAATCCTGCAGAGATGTGATGTACTGTCTCTGAAACACTGCAGGCTCTCTTCTCACAGTGTCTGGAACAAGAATTACTGCCTATCAGCAAATTAACACCCTATAAGACTATTGCTCAAAAAGAACAATAGTAAATGTGGGGTAGTCATCACTAAGAATGGCGACTCATCACAATGATGGCGACTCCACTCCTCACCACTCAGACAGCAGGAAATCCCACACAAAGGTCCTTCTCCTGCCTGTTTTGCTAGATTGTTATATCATACCTGTCTAGGTGACTTTCACAAGACTTCAGAATGACAGAATCTACCATTGATGTCAATGGCATTACAGGAATTAATTTTTGATTAGTTTGCCATGATTATACGTTTTAGTCAAACCTATGGTTACCAGCATTCAGTCAAACAGAAACACAGCCAAATGTTTGCATACTTGTATAGGCAGGCAGAAAACAAACATTCACACCCACGGTTTCCTGAAAGGTGACAGAACTTTGTAAACGTTATCCTGTCTTCCTACGTTAGCATACAAAATAACTTCACTAGAAATCACATTCCTACTGGTTTTGACGCTGTATTGTATAACATCCCGGCAGAGTTGCAAGAGTTTCTGATGAGGTTCTCCGGTGTCCCTCATTTCCAGGTCAAGAATCTGCTTCAGTGTTTCGGGGTCTCGCCATTCACAAACCTAGTGATGGGGAGTGGGGGAGACACCAGCAGTGAACAGGTTAGCCAAGAGGAAGAGGTTACAAAGGTACAAAGGAAGCACCACATTCAGCACTGGTTTCACAAAACTGCCCATTGCAGGGCAGCATGCCACCAGAAAATATCTCTGGTAAACTGGTCTCATGGGATCTTGGTTTTATTGTGTCTGGGGCATTGCTTGACCATAAAAATTAGAGTGGGGAATGCTGGAAGGCAGAAAAGCAAGAGGCCTGCTGGTCAAATTCTGTCCTTAGCCAAGGATTTGTAATCACAGCATTTTCAGATGCTGTTCTGCCAAGGGGTGGGAGCAACCAGTGCACACCCAAAGGCAAGCATGATTCATTTGCAGCTCCTCCTCCCATACAGCCTCTTAAGCAAGGGTTCTGCGAAACCCATAGCAATCTCATAATGTTGCCCTTTCATCATGGTACCACATCCACTGTTCCTCCTTCTCCAATACCAGTGCCCCTGAGGAGCAAACAAATAACTCCCCCCACCCCAAGCAAGAAAAACACTACACCCATTTGTCATCTCAAAGAAAGTGACCATTGTACTCCGAGATGAAAAAACTCATTCTTTTCTGGCAAATATGTATGCTAATTATGTTATTGAAAGGTTTTATAATATGATCTTTCTTAATTTGTAAGGCTGTCTCTCTGTTTCAGAGCCAGGCACAGACTAGAAGCAATTTTGAAGCTACTTAAAGTGCAATAAAATACAGCTTAGAAAAAAATTGATTTACTGTTCATTATCTCTGTTACAAATTCTCAACAACACTCTATGGCTTTACCTTTTCTGTTACATCATCAGCTTTCTGGATGACTTCTTCCATTATGATCTTACAGGCCTCTTCCACAAACTTCTCTCCTGCTTTTGAGTCCATTATCGGACCATTTAGGATGACCCCATCCACCAGAACAGCATTCTTCTTCTTCTGGAGCATCTCCTGTTTGCAAATACCAACTGTAAGATAAATAACTCACCATTAGAACAAGATCTGGACAACTAAATCATAAACTAAAAAAAAAAATATTCTTTCATTGCTGAAGATTTAGTCAACTTAAGGAAAAAATTCACATGGACTTTTCACATGCACAAAAATCCTGGATTTTGGTGGAAGAATCTTTACAGACAAAAAACGCGGACATGTTACTTCAAACCTAGATTATGTAGGTAATAATAGCCTACTGTATGGTATCTACTGCTTTCTGTAGCATACAAAGGCATGCAAGGCACCTTCCAAACACAGTGGGAAAAACAGTTCTGGCCTAGAACATAATACAGCTGGATAAACAGAAATAAAGTGAGATAATAGGCATTTTTCTTAGCTAAAAATGTTTCCCCCCACATGTCATCCCTCCTGCTCCCCTTCTTTCATGAAATAATTTTCAGCTTCATTTCCCATATCTTTATGCTGCCCCTTCCCACCAGCCAGTCCTATTGCTCTGAGTCTTCTGCTTCCTTTGCAAAGCATTTCACTGACCCACACTCCATGAAGATAAAACCTTTTGAGATTGCTGTCAATATCACATACCTGTACTTCTCTCCTTTCTGCCCTTATCCTATTAAGTGCCCTCAGTCACTAATTACAGTAATTTGCTGTGCAGATTATCTTATTTATTCACTTCTCCAATGACGATCTCTTTCCTCTCCCTCACCTTTATCCACGAGACATGGTCTCCTGAGGTGTTCCATAAACACATTGCTACTTCCTCCTTTACATTACTTCTGAAAGCACATCCAAGATGTTTATAAGACACTGGCCAATAGCGGCAACCACAGATCTATTTCATGTATTGATTTCGTATGGCAAGATCGAGACTCCAGTTTTAATCAACATGAGGATAAAGATGAAAGTGAGACATTTGGAGATATCAAGGGAACAGACATTTGAAACAGTATAGCGCTGAAAGGAGAAGCGGCAACTACCATATCCAAATTATCTGGGTTACAGACAGAATTTGTCCACTGATCTCGCCTTAGAATAGCTAAGATCTATGAAGCCAGGCAGCATTGGCTTGAAGAGTTGTCTTCATCTACAGTGAGGATGGTGGAAGGGTAAAGATGTATGAAGGAGAAAGTCCTATGCCCAAAACAACTTCATCTACTGCTTTACTTTTTGTTCCAGTTACAAAGTACAGAAGAAAGGTAGCTTTTTCACAGGTCTAAACAAACAACTGAATTTCCAGAAGACTGCCAGACACTGCAGTCTGACACATTCATCATGCTTATCATAATTACAGTTCCTCATGCGCAGGAGGATGTAGAAGAACAACAATGCTGCCTAGAAAAGTGCATGACTTCGAGGTCCATTGATTGAAAGAAACCATCAATCCCATGAGCTTTTATTTACTGATGACTCAAAGAAGCTATTCAGTCCACTTTCACTTATCATGAGAGATATGACAAACAAGATAAAATTCTAACACGAGACAGAACCTCAGGCTTCCCATAATGCTGATGACAAAAATGAGACCCCCATTCTCTGCATTTCTGAAATTACTTCTATTTTTAATCCAAAGGGGCGATATACTAAATTTTGCTGAACAGAGTAGCCTTTGGCACATTGTTATAGGAGAGGCATAAATGTTCTTGTGGGACAGATACAGAACAAGCAGGTAAACAGTATTACATCTTCAACAGGCAAAGAGGGAAAATCACAGACATCAAAAACGTCAATTCTCATCGTGCTTCCCAGCACACCACAGCAGAGGCACTGTACAGAAACTGCAGCTTTGAAAAAGTCTTAGTAGTTTCTCTCTGAAAACGCAAGCTAGTAGGTCAACTTTACAAGACTTAAAACACCAGGTATTAACAAGGAATTGGAAGGCATCGGGTCTTTGGGCAGACAGAACAGGGACTATTTTTGGACTGAGAGTTAGTTATTTGATGCATAAATAGCTGCCTTAAGTACTAACCAGAGTTTAACATAAGCACAAAAAAGAATCTCAGCCTTGACATCACCTGGAGATGCTACCATCTCCATGTATGTCAAAGGTGTTTTGTTTCTATGGAAAAGAGGACAGGATCTAAAAAAAAACTATATGGGAGATTAATATCTGTCGCAGAGCACAGATGTTGATATTTCCTTTGGTTACAAGAAGAATAGACGGCGGAGCAAGAGAACTCACTAACTCTTTTTTTTTTTGCTCTGCTCCACCTCTCAGGTCTCTGCTAGAACCAGAGCTGTGCAAAAGCTTTCTGTTGGTACATCCATCAGCCCTATTTCTGACACTTTTGCACAGAGATGCGATACTAGTACTTCCATGACTTTACAATGATCTCTAGCAGGGGTTCTGTGAAAAGCAAAAGCAGAACTTTACATTACTTTTTCTACCAGGTCTTTAGGGGGCTGGGTGATAGGTCTAACAACAGCTCCCTATTTGAAGCAGGTCTGTTCACCTCTACACACAGTTTTACAGCCTCCATAGAACCCTTTGTGGAGCCTGAGGAAGAAGACATCCTCTGGAAAATGGGTGATAGTCTACCCCTAGTCCCAACACATGTGTGTTGGGCCTCAGGCACAGCCTATGAAAGAGAAAGCAAAGCAGAGGGGTCAGAAGGAAGGGAGGGAAAAGAGCCTTCATTTCAACAGCAATTTACCTGTGTAAGGCTCCAGCAAAGAGTTCAGGACTTAGCCCACATTATATTTCATGAAATAATACACCTTGCAATTATTCACCACTTTCTCAATAATTTTTTGGTTATCACTTACCATTTCAATCTGAACTTGCTGAGCTAAATTCTGCCTTGGAACATACCATAAGACTATTACTGGAAATTAATAGGAACAACTATTTCACAATCAGCAGCTAAATCAAGCCCCAAACATACACATTTTCTGAGGTAAAGGTCTTTAGGTTTTGCAAACCACTGTTGGATATATACACGATTCCCAACCCTCATGATTTTACTGCAAATCCTGTGATACTTAATCTTGTACTTATAACTGCCTGACTTCTGGAGTTCTTATAAGAATTCCAAACTCTTCTTTACTGAAAAATAAATGTGTTTCCTCTTGGTTGCAGTAAAAACCTTGAAGAGGAAAACTAAGTAGATGATAAAAGTCTGAATTTCCATAACATTTTTTTCTTTTTATCACATTTTTAAAAGATCCTATGACCAATTTATTATGTTTTAGATGGGTGAACCTCCAGAAAGATTCAAGGTTCACTTTTTATGTCACAGTACCCAAGTTAAATAGCATGCCTTTAACACTTTCTCAGAGCTCAGCATCCAAGCTAAGAAACACACACACTATCTTTATGAGCTGATAATTCACGTTGTCTCTTTAAAAAAAAAAAAAAAAAAAAAAAAAAAAAAAAAAAAAAAAAAAAAAAAAAAAAAAAAAAAAAAAAAAAAAAAATCAAACCTCAAACGCTCAAAACATTATTTTCCAAGAATATTGGGCCTTTTACATTTCTGTCTCAAACACACTTGATTGCACTAAGGGAATGTGTTCCACATGGAGCCCACTTCATAGAAGCAGCATCTTGTCACATATACCTTTTTTGTTTTCAAACGTGATAGGCAAACAATCTAGAGATGTTGCTGCAATAAATATATTCTTTTCTATTTAAGAATACAGAAACAGACTCCTAAGCAGACTCAGAAAACAGACTTCCAGAAAGTATATCAAATGCAGTTTCAGCCAAATGGCTCCAGGCTTGAAACAGAACTAAAACGTTACCAAATGAAGTGCTTTAAATCAGAGATCAAGGATTATTGACTGTTCAAGATATCCTTCTGCAAAAGAGAAGACTCGATTCTACTCCAGTTGAAGGCAATTGGGCATTTAGCCACTGGCTTCAGCAGCAGCAGAATCAAGCCCGTAATTCTCACATTTCATCCTGAATGAAATATTCTATTATAGAAGCCTAAGGATTTCCAACCAGCATTTCATTTTTATGATCAATATTATCTTCCCAGCAGAAAACATAAATTAATTGGAGCTGAAATAATGTACAGAAAATTAAACATTTTTTCAGATGTTTCTATCTCTTTATGCAAGCACTACCAAGTATTTTAAAAGCTGCATCTGTGTTCCCATAAACATATAGAAACTTTCACTGCTAAATTCTTGCACTACAAAAAGAAACTGGAGCCTTTTACTTGGCACATTCTGACAACGTTTGGGAGAGTAGAATAAAATGCCCAGAAAGATTTACTGCTCACAAGGAAAAGGCAGAAACAGAAGGGGGTGGTTGTGAAAGAGTAGCTTGTGCTTGAATGCCAGAGCCAAACCCTGCTCAGTTTACACTGTACTAGCACCACTGACTATTCAAGTGAATGCAAAAGGCTGGCTTTGACCAAAGGCTGATTTCTGCTTTGTAACAAATGCAATAATAATTGCCAGCATTATTCAGAAACAAATTTTAGATTTCTCATTCTGTATGATCTAGTCACGGTTCTTCTTTCAGAAGACCTCAGTACTTTCTTTCAGTGTGTCCAGCAAAAGAAAACAAGTGAACTTCAGTGTCAAGACTCCACACCACCATGTTTAATGGATTACTGTAGTGCCATACCATGTATCAAAGTATTAAAACACAACCCTGTCCCATACTATGCAGCTATTTAAGTCCCTTGGCATACATAATCTTTAAAGACACTTTTGTTTCTTTAATCACCGCTTTCCATATGCCTATGACTGAAGTAAAGCCAGTCCAGTTTTAAGGCAAAATACGTTGTTTCTTAGTAAACTGATTTCCCAGGCCTCTCGCCAAGTAAAGGAGCTGCAGATTTCTTAGAATCCAGTATATAAGTTGACTTGGTGTCCTGGCAAAGCCATCCATATGAAAAAAAAGTAGGCACAGGTATGGTAGGGCTCATGCAAATTGCCCTTATACTACGTGTTCCTGTTTTGCAGAGTTATGGACCAGGCCTGTGGACAGGGAACAAGTTGGGTGCTCCCCTTCAGAAGGTCTGCAACAGCCCCCGCCACCACCACAGGAATCCTCCAACTGTGAAAATGCAAACGTGACCTTTATAGAGCAGGACCCGAGGAAAACAAAAGTGCTTGTGTCCGCGCTCAAAGGCCGCTCAATAGACTCTTTGAGCACACTGCTAGCACTGAACGGCAACACTACAACAAACAGGTCCCATTCTCTGTCCCACACCTGAATTTCCCATTCTGAAAGGAAAGGTTGGGAGGAGAGAGAGAAACCTGGAGAGGAGCCCCAGCAACGAATATCTGACAGGGAAGGCAAGGTCTGCACTAGGAGAGAGGTTTTGCTTTCAGAGATGTTTCCAGAGTCCCAGGCGAGCACCCTTATTAGTTGAACGCTCATGATACGTTGTGCCCGTTCACTGCGTGCCAAGCGCTTGCTATACGTAACAGTACTAGGCAGGATATGCTAAAAAAAAAAATAATAAAAGAAGCAGACAAAAGTTAAGAAACAAGAATCAGGAATTTTTACGCAGCCAAACCTCAGGAATTGATGTTAATATTTAATAATGACTTCTCAATGCCCTAACCAAGTAACTGCAGGAATGATTCATGCTGTAACATTTCCAATTAGGAAGAAAGGCTGTGAAGAATTGGAATTCACCTTGATGAGAAACTGAGAAACGGCAGATGCCAACTATGAAATGGAAATCCCAGTTCCTTGACACCAATGAGATTCTCTCAGCTCCCATGTTCTAATTTTTAACATCTGCCAACAGCGTAGGGAGCATCTGAGAAACAAAATGGCTTTTATTTTAATTAGAAGTTGCATATTGATAATGAACATTTAATGAACATTCCTTTTTCTGGGGGAAAGTGAGTGTATTTGCAACATCCAAGCCAATCACAGGCACCGTGCATGGGATAGCAAAGTTAACAACTTACTTCAGGAGGCTGAGTTCAGACAGAAGTGACAAATATATGTGTGACCCACATAGAATACAAAGAATCCCTGAGATTTCACTGCTTCCCACTGGAAAAAATTGAAGTGAAAATACAATTGGTTTTTTTTTTTTTCCAAAGGGAAGTCCTGCAACTTGATTTAAAAGAGTCTATGACAGCCTGTAATTTCATGCAAGAACTATATATTTTTAGTCATAACATAAAAAACATTTTTAACTCCAGTCTTTCAAAAATCAACTAAGAAAGCAGTAATTTACTAAAACTGAGATTTCTGGGATTCAATGCAAGTTAAAATGTAAAAATAGATGAAAAGCTTAAATTTCATTTTAGGAAGTTTTACCTCTACATTCAAGTTACAGTCAAAACAACTTTTTTCCTCTCTCTTTTTCTTAACATCATAAACACTTCCATATTTTCTGTTTCCTACAAAGGAATTCCAATTACTGCTCACTAATTCATGTCTACAACATTGCTCTGAGATACGCCCTTAGTTACTATCGCGGGAAAGCTAGTGCATAGTAAATCGGGATGTAACTTTCCAGCCCACTAGGTCCTCTGAACTAGCTCCTACATAGACATTCATAATTTATTAGCATATTATGTATAGCAAAGTAGTTCAATCCACTTTCAAAATGGAGCAAGCTGCCTTGCACAGACTACTATAACATTGCTGGTCAGATCACCAGAGACCAGTCACACAGATGAGGGACCCAGCAGTGCTCTGGACCCATCACTTCAGATCATGCCTGCCTTGATTCTCCTATGTGGTTTTGGGAAACCACTCCTGAGCTGCAAGAGGCCAAGCTGCTGGGTGACAATACGCTGTGGCAAGTCCCAGCAGAAGACACTGGCAGTCCTTTTTGAGGGCAACAGTCTGGATGATGCCTGGTACCAGCACAGCTCTGACCATGCTATGCATGCTAGGGCTCACCAATGAGACCGTCTGATCACTGCCCTGGCAAGGCAGCTGAAAGAGGCCCAAACAGAGTCCCCACACCACCTGCAGCCTGACTTCACCCGTGATCCCAGTCTTCCATTTTTCCTCTAAGGCAGGCAGAAGACAGATAACTTATTTTGGGTTTTTTTGGTTTTTTGTTTTTTGGGKTTTTTTTTGTTTTGGTTTGGTTTTTTTGACCACGCCAAAACTTTAATCAGTCATTTGAGATCAGCATCAGCACTGCAACCAAATATCAGGTACATACAGTATTTGTTGCTTGCTCTTTCCCCTTCAGGCAGGTGTAACAGCTTTTTAACATGATATATTGGCCCCAAAGGGAGCTCAATAATCCCTGAACAATGGAGTAGGTCTGCCTGAGAAAAATGAGTTTAAGAAGCTCAATGAGATACAAGCTGTCTTGCAGTGTAACTAGCAGAGGGACGCCGCTTATAAGACAACCTTTCTTGTTGAAACCCTGACATTTGCCAATGGATAAGATCATATTTATGAGGCTGTTCAGCTTACATAAGGTGAGATGTGACAAAGGGCAGGGACACCCAAGCTTTAGAGCCAAAAGCTCCTCCAAATTATCTAGATTTAACCAGCTACTTTGTAGAGTTATTGCTACTTTGCTGACAAAAGACCTTGGTCACTAAGAACCACTTTCCTCATTATATTTATGGCACTGAAAAACCTCTGGTCCAGTGACTTTTTCTTTAAAGACATCTCTATTTGCTGACACTTGACAAGTTTTTCATCAAAAAAAAAAATCAAGATCACATTACTCAAGAAAGAGTAATAGTGATGGACATACATACATTTGAACCAGGTCAAAGTCACCTTTTATTACCCTTAGACTAGCCCTGACAATAATCATCAACAGAAACAACCTCCACTGACATGCCACAAAACAACAACCAGTGGCCTTTTAAATTTATTATTACCTCATTGCACATGTATAAACCCCATTAATGTTAAAATAAGATAACTTATGTGCGCAGATGGGAGAATAAAAAAAGGGGGGAAATGGCCCCAATTTAGCCACGTCCTGCTGAGTATCCTTGAGCTATCAATGCTTTACAAACAACTACCTCCAACAACCTCTACAGTTTATGACACGAGACAAAGCAAAAAAGGCCACAAGAAATTTAACTTTTGATTTTTGCAAAGCCCAAAGAGGTAGTTTCTGTAAACATTTGGGATGAGCATTAGGACTGACTATCCCAAATCTGACCGCGGTGAGGGGGGGAAGTCAGAGAAATACAAAGACATGTATTTCAATGTGTCCATTTTTTGTGTCTTGAACATGTAATAAATGCTTATGGAAATACAAATGGTCTTTATAGAAGCAGGCTGCCTAAAATAATCAAGGGCAGGGAAATTAAGGCACATGAAATCTAAACTGTTTAATAGGCAATAACAGCTGAATCAGTATGCAACAAGATCTCCCAATGCATTGAAGTGTGACAATTCTTGGTTGTATAAGTGACAGCTTAAAAGATGCCTTAATCAAGAAAGAAAATTATTTATTGAACTTCTCAAATGTCAAATTAAGCTTCTTCACTAAATGTTCATTAACTGCCAAGAAAATTCTTATTAATTTTAAAGCACAACGAATGCACTCACACAAAATGGCTTTATTTGATGCGAACTTCATTTCTTGCAAACCTGCTTCCCTTCCTCTGATGAAGTCATATTAGCAAAGATCCTAGTATCTTTTTTATCACATCAGATTTTAAGACACAGGAGAGATCCTGTTCCTCTGCTCTGACCAAAATACTAACCAAGTGTCACATTACCAGAGCCTTAAAGTCACCCTAACTTCCAGTATGTTTTACCATGCTTCACATTACACCTGTTTGAGATGGCAACACAGCAACATCTTACATGAAATAAATGTTTGCTGACTCATCTCCCCAGTCTGCTAGCAGATGCAAACCACATAACGCCCCAAACTTAACATACACACACTAAGCAGCCAGCAATTCAGAACTTAAAAAGCAGCATATTGCATAAATGCTGGCTGCTCCCTTCCTCTTGTGGTTTCCAGCTCCGACTCTATTTGTTGTACTTGATGAGCTAGTAACAACTTGCTTGAGACTCTGCTTAATAGACTCAGCCTTTATGCTCCACAAGGGAATATCTCACCTATTTTTTTCTCCAAATACAGAATTCTCCAGGCTCTCTCCCTGCCAAAACAACCTTGGAAAGCTACCCTGATGCCAAATGACTGAAGGATATATGCAGTCAAGACCCATTTCTGCAGCTAGGAGTAAGAATCTACAACTTGGTCCCCACTCACACATGGGATTTTGCTATCTTTTGTGTTAGTGGAAGCATGGCCTAAAGAATCCTCTTACCCATCCCTGCACAGTCGGTAAGGCTGCCCTTGTGGACAGTGGTGATAATGTCTGAGAGATATTAGGCTCAATTAGCAACAAGCAAGATGAACCTCACAAGCGCTCACTTTCAGATACATTAAGGGTGTTAAAAATCAGTGTCACTGCCCAAGAGTGCTCCCACTGTGTTCAGCCACAGCAGCCACCGCAAGGGTAACTCTATACACTGGGAAACACATCCAAGTCTCCACTGCAACTGTGTCCACTTTGCCAGCTGCTCCAGTTACGCAAAACAAACACAACGCCACTGCTGCAACAGGCAAGTGCCCTTCAGTCTTTGTCTCCCAGATGTTTTCCCATACAACCTGAACAAGATCCAGCTACGAGCACATAAAATCAGTACTGAAAGGAGAAAGACTGTGCATACTGGCCCAGAAAGATCTGGTTTTAAGTGTGGATGCACACTTGCTAGAAAAAAAGCTTTCAGGAGGCAGCAAAGACCTTACCACCTCAAGAACCTGAGCCTCATTTCTCCAATGGCTCTGAATAACGAGCAAAATCTTTCCCAGATCCTAAATCCACAAATAATCAAGCTACAGTCAACATCCTCAGCAAAGGCTACAGTGCAGCCCGACTTCCTTCACCACCCCACTGATGTGAAGTTCATTCACCAGACAGAAAACACAGCAAATCACCAAAGGTAAAGGGAAGGAGAGAGGACAGGGCCCGTGCTTACGGTAAAACTAAAAGAAACCTACTAGAACCCAAGCCTTTTTGACTGTTTTCGTAAGAGATTCCAAATTTGGGATAAGTGGAGAAACTCTTATCAAGAATATTGATCTTGTGGGAGGGGGGACGGCCATCTGCAAACACTTCTACTGTTTTCTGACTTAGCAACCAGTTTCCACTCACAATATCAAGGAATTCCTCATTTCTTAACCTTACAAATAATGGCATACCTAAAGCCTAAGCGTACCAGAATTTAGTCTTCTCATTTTCCAAGCTTCTACAGAAGTCTCATTACTGTATTAGCCATAGGTCTTCCATGTTCCCAACATTCATAAACATATGGCCAACTTTTATTTTTCATTACATAATGATGCAAGGCCTTCCTGTTAATGCAGGTAAACAAGTTAACTTGATAATAGATTTATAAAACTTCTCCCTTCCTGAGACCTTTTGCTCCAAAGCAAATCACTGTATTGCCATGCCTGTTTTATTCTGGTGCCTGGGGGGGAAAAAAAAAAAAAAAAAAAAAAAAAAAAGGCACCACTCTTTAAAGATCATTTATCTCAACAAAAATACTGTGCTGCAATGCTTTTATAATAATTGTTGCAAACTCTATACCTTATTAAACCGTTCTGGCTACATTACTGCTACACTTTAAGAAAAGGAGGTTATAGATAGATATTCAACAGGCAGCCTTTCTGCTCATCTCCACACGTTACTGGGGAAGTTTCTGAACTGGCGGGAGCCCTCCACGAAGGCAGCCCTACCCCTCCCGCACCTTGCCTGCGAACCGACCCTGCCTCCCTCCTCAGCCCCGAGGTCCCTCTCCTCCCCGGGCCCGGTGGTAGCCATGGCAGGGAGGCTCCGGGAGCCCCCGCAAGCCGGCGGCCGGCAGGGGAAGGGGTTAAAAGCCCCGAGCGGGGCAGAGAGCGACGCCCTTCCCTCCTCCCTGTCGAGCCCGAGCCCCTCCGCCTGGCCCACACCGCGCCGCCCCGGCGGCCGCAGCCTGAGGCGCGGCGGGCGGGAACTGCAGCCCCGCTGAAGCGGGGAGAGAGGAAGAAGAAGGAGGCTCTAGCCCCGGCAGCGTTTACCCTCCATCTCGCCTTCGCGATGGGAGCCGGCTGCGGACCGGAGAGGATGGAAGGGGAGGCACCTCCCCGGCGTAGCCCTGGCCGCTCCCGCGCCGAGCCGTCCTGTGCCGCGCCGGGGCCGAGCCGAGCCCGCAGCCTTCGCCCCGTACACCCGCAGCCTTCGCCCCGTACACCCGCAGCCGCCCGGCAGCTGCCTCCGGGCCGCCTATTAATACCCTCGGCGCCGCTGGCCGGCCGCCAGCCGCCTCCTCCGGCGGGGTGGGGGTGACGGGGCACGGCCGGGCGCACCGGAGAGGGGGGAGCCGCCCGCAGGGTTTCCCGGCGTGGCTGCACCCCCGTGGGAGCCGGGAGCGGCGGCGGGGAGGCTGCGATGAATAAGGAGGGAGTTTTTAATGCCCGGGAGCTGCCCTTATTCCCGAAGTCGGGGGTTCGTTGCTGTCGCTGCTTGTGACAGGATTTGTTTCGGTGCCTCAAAAGCCTGACCCGGTACCTTAAAACCCTTCCCGGGGGGTGAGCGGCGGCAGCGGGCGCAGGCAGGCCGTCCCTGCAGGCAGCTAGCGGCCTGCCAGACCCTGCCTGCCAGACCCTGCCTGCCAGACCCTGCCTGCCAGACCCTGCCTGCCAGACCCTGCCTGCCAGACCCTGCCTGCCAGACCCTGCCTGCCAGACCCTGCCTGCGCGCTGCTGCTCATCAAAGCCCGGCCTGGCACCGCCCGCCATCAAGGGCTATTTTAAGGCCTCCGAGTGAGTTGTGGCTGACCTCCTTATTCCACTTTACACCAGGACACCAGCCCCATTCAACGCGACACAGGCCTTCATAATTCTCATCCCCTTATTTCCTCGTAATTGCTACCTTTTAAAAAAAAAATGAAAACAAGCTTTCTTTTTGACAAAAGACGTTAGTGCTGTTGTCACAGAAAGGTCTGAAAGTGTCCAAAAATTAACTACCAAAGCCCCCAAAAGCACATGTCTTCCATTAAAATTCAGGCCTGATTAAAGTTTGGCAAAGATTTTTGGAAGCTGGTGAAATATTCAGGCGTGAATCAAACATTCATTCACGTGTAGTATCCTGATTTTCCTTGTTTGTAGGGAAACAAATGTAGCCCTTTTCTAGCTTCAACTGCAGCCTCTACTACGTCATTAATAACTTCTACAACTTGCAGAAGGTCATTTTGTAGCCCAATAGATATCCTACACTGCAAGAGAGAAGTATTTGAACCTCCTTGTGATAGATAAAAATGGTAGATATCACTAAATTAAAAGTTCGTAGGTGCCTGGGAGCAAGYGATCATGGCCTGATGGCATTCATCATGGGTAAATGAAGGACAGCCCCAGTCAAAACTATGTATTTCTGCTGCTTCAAAAGAGCTAATTTCCACAAACTGAGAAAAACAGTAAGGGGAACCGACAAGGCAAAAAGGTGAGAACACCAAAAAAAGGGACTCTCTTAAAGACTCTATTATATGGCCAAACCACTGTGATTTGGCAATCACA
Organism: Phoebastria nigripes; assembly: GCA_035582835.1. Taxonomy (NCBI): domain Eukaryota; kingdom Metazoa; phylum Chordata; class Aves; order Procellariiformes; family Diomedeidae; genus Phoebastria; species Phoebastria nigripes. The sequence continues at coordinate 324,550 of JAYKAV010001433.1, read as the reverse complement.
GAAGGCAGTAACTTTCCCATAAAAGCTCAAAGGTGGCAGTTAGAAATAAAATGGAAAACAAAGAGAAATTATATAAATTACAGTTGATATAGACTACAAGTTACAATATCAAAGGTTGATAAGGGAAGTTAATAGGCAGGGAAAAACTGTGTTTGTAAGAGCTAGACAAATAAGACATTTTAAGTGTGTTAGGAATAAAGGAAAACCCAGTGGTGATTCTGGCCCATCAGTAAACGTAGTTCATAAGTGGGTTTGTGCTGATGTGGAAAATGTAAATATGTTCAATAAGTACTTCTGTGCTACAAAAGAAACAAGTAGATGGATCTCAAGGGGATTATGAAGAACTGCTCCAGCCTGCTAGTAATTAAGAAAGATAAAAATCATGACCATTCTCCTGTAAGCAAACTTAGATAACTTTTACTCCCAGTTTCAGAATAGATACTTGGGCTCTTTCACTTGTTTTAGTAAACTTTGGAATACTTGTGAAATTCCAAAGGGGTGCTAATGTTATACCAGTAGCCAAAAAAGGGCAATTGCAATGACAGGAAAATATGGGCCAACATCAGAACCCCAAATAATAATGGAAATAACAGATTTAATTTAAAAAGATTTCAAAGAACGGAATAGAAGTAATTCCAGTCTTTTTTATGAAGACCAGGTCTAATCCAACTTCTCTAAATTCATTCTTTGGTGAGAGTGCTTGTTTGGTTAAGTGCATATTAATGATTTAAACCTTTAAGACAGTCTGAAAGAAAATGTTGTACCCCATGATATCATTGAAGCACAAGCTAAATTGACTAAGACTTGCCAAAATGACTGATGACAAAAAGTAGCTGACAATAAGGAACCTTCATTGAACGGGTATGTTTCTGTGAAAAGGGGGTCACATCTGAAAATGACACAAAGAGGAGAGAAATGGTAAAGATAATAAGGACCAAGCAACTACGTGAAGTAATCTGAACTGAGTGGCAAACAGGGCCTTGTCAAACAAAATACATTTACTATGACTAAATCCCTGTAACAAGCATGAAGGATTGTAGGTGCTGTGTACTGTAGAGGGAGATGGCACTWGCTGAAAATGATTTAGGGGTTGTAGTCACCAACTCATCATAAACGCTCGCTCTGACGCTGGTAACAGGAAGGATTAATCTGCATCAGGGGAGTAGGAAGTAGGGGAGATAGGTTTATCTCTGGATATATCACTGATGAGACCGATCTTGTATACTATGTTCCTGCCCATGTTTTGAAAAAAACGTTGAAAAATTGGAGAGGGGGCAGATTAAGAGCTGAAAATGTGATCTGAGCATTGAAGAAAAATGCTGCTAAGTGAGACTTAAAGAGCTCAATCTGTTTATCGTATAAAAAAGATTGACCTGATTACAGCATATAAGTACCTCTGTGGAGAAAAAAATACTGAATTCTGAAGGGCTCTTTAACCTAGCGGAGAATGGCATAACAAGAAGATGTGGTAGAAACTGAAGTCAGACAAATTCAAATGAAGCGCACAATTTTTCTTCTTAAGGTGACAGTACATCGCTGGAACAAGCTAACAAGGGCACCAAGAAATTCTTAATGATTTTATGTCTCCCAACCAGGACAAGATGTCTTTCTGGAAGACAGGTTTTAGCCAAATGCAGGTTACTGCCCTCAGTGCTTGTACATGCATGAAATTTAATGACATATGATACAGAGGAGATCAGATCGTATGACTAATTGGTCCTATAGGGTCTTACTTCATTATTTCTTGTTGTACTAAGTAAATATAAGAAGGGGTGGCTACTGGTGAGCATCTGCTCAAGATGATATTCTTTGTCAACTGACTGCCATCAGTCTCTATGAAAAACATCACTATCCCGAGTGTGTAGGATTTTAAATGATCACAGTACACGAAGCATTCTTGGCAAGCAAAGTATGAAATATCAAAGGACAATCAACAATAGTCACCTATTTTCATTTGACAGCGCACTAAGCTGACAGGATTTCAATTCATCTGGGTCACAAAGGAGCTCAGAAGAGCTTAAGGAGAAGCTGAAGGAAAGGGCAGAAGCATGAATCCATTAAAAACACTGGCCATCAGACTTAGGTAACATGATAATTAAACTGCAAGCTTTGAAACGCTGGCAGACAAACCAGACAACTAATTCTATATGCAATATTACACTAGTAAATATACATCAGTTTTAAATATTTATGGGTTTCTTGCCCAGCTTGTGTATAAATGAATCAAGTTACCTCACCTGAAGCTATGATCCACCATAATGAGCTGTGGTATGCAATGCAGACTAAAAGGTTTGACACTGACAAGTAATACCTACCTCTCTGAAAGCAGCCAGGATGACACAACTGAATTGTGTTGCACATAAACTATTGAGAACTACATTTAAACATTAATGGACTAACATTCTTCTTAAATTGTATTTGCCAGGATGTGAACCTGCATCTTCTCTCTTCTCCTCACAAAGTTGATATGGTAATGTTCACCTCAGTGCCCTTTCTGTTCTCATCACCTGTCCCCCTCCCTGAAGTTTGTTATATGAAGACACAACCTCTTCATCAAGTAAGGAACCTCCTCTAAACTATGCAGAAAACCAATGGCCGTAAACAAATAGTTACAACAGAACAGTAGAATAATAATACATTCCTTAACTGAAGGAAGAAAGAATAAAGTCGGAAAGGGAGAGTTCATTTTGGAGTTAGCATGTAAACTTGTTTTCAGTTCTGCTACCCCAAAGTTCAAAACAAGGGTGCTTTCCAAACAAGAAAACAATTTTATCCAAAAGAGACTCAAAGATTTTGAACTGCCTGATTTTGGTATGCAAACCTTAACACCCTGTGAATGGTTCTAACTTCTAGAAATTATTTATAAAAATGCCAGGTCCTTTAGATGGTCTTAAAGATGGAAGCTTTCAAAATTACCAGACACTTTTGCAAATCTAACCTGGAAGGTGCATAAAGTAGGGTCTTAGCTCTTTCTCTGTCTTTTCCCCAGGAGAAGCTGTTGGCTCCATTTTTAGAATTATAAAGAATTCCCGACTCCAAGTGGAGTAAACAAAGCTGCAGGATCCCTGCGCTTGTGAAAATCAGATCCTGGGGGATTAATAATTGAAGTGTCATGGTTACCTCTATCGGTATCAACACCACCTATGGAACTCAAACATTAGTAGTCTGGTGCAGGTAACTGAGACTGGAAAGAAAAAGCATTGAGAGGTTGAAGGACATTCATTACCTTTTTGATACCTAGAGGAATAATGTTGCTGTGCTACTGGAGGCCAACCAAAGGTGAAGACTGGTCATTCTATACAGTAAAGTGAAGAAGTAGTTAGGCTCTCAAGTTGCAGCATCTGATGCCTTCAAAGGAACAATATTACATTGGCTAGCTGGCAAAACACATTGTTCAGAACATCAAGGCTCAAAACAACAAAACATCAGTAGGTGAGGCTTAGACCCCAAAGGCATCAGCAAAGACAACAAAGCCAGCAGAAGGAATACTGAATTTAAGCAGCAAAATATGGCTACAGGACACTTTCCAGAGATTATATTCTGCATATCAGAGGTGATCAAATGTCATTTCCTTGAGACACAAATAGGCCATATCTTCTTTTGGACATCACCTATTCAGATGTCCAGAGGTCACACATGCTATGAAGAGTTTAGGTGGAGGAAAGCATGGGGAGCGGTTCACAAGCAGCAAAAGCCTCTGCATCCTTAGGAGGCAGGGCAAGGAGCTGTCAAATACCAGAACCCACTGCTGTCCCTGTGGTGGTGCCAGGGACAGGATGAGCAGGAGACAACAACAGTAGCCTAAAAGAGTCAGAGGCACTGAAAAGACATCCCACTACTCCACTGCAGGTCTGGGCTGGACATCCTGCTCAGGCCTGTGGCAACCTCATGTTGCTAGCTTTATCTCCACTTGCTGCTCAAACAGAAGCTCACTCAAATTGCTGGCAAGCCTTCCGTGGTTTCATAAACCCAGCTTAGATATCCACGTTGTGTATTTAAATCTATTAAATCACATTTGTATTTTCTTGAAAAAAAAAAGGTAGGGGAATCCAAATAGGGCTATTTTTAACCCTTGACCATGCAACCTTTCAAGACTGACTTTTGTTGATTCAAGTCAATAATGATACTTACAGATCTGACTGTTATTATTCCCATGTTTAATAAAAGAAGCCTTGCAACATACATTATTAAAGGGTAGACTACCTGAGGTGCCTGATCTCAAAATTGTAATACTATTTTTAAATAACTGATACATCTTGTACATTCTCCTTTAATCAATGTTGGCAAACGAGGTCATGTCATATGCCTTCTCTAATGCTGATTTTGGTGGGAGGCGAAAGAATTTAAAACCTCATAGGAAGAGGAACCTTGCAGGATTTGGGAATCAGCATACTGTTTCAGCCATTATGTTTTAATCAAATATTTTCCTGGGGTAGATATGTGCTCTAGGAAAGATCCTCATGATAAAATAATGCTTAGCAAATCTCATTACTCAGGTTTATGAAGTCACTTGCCCCTTCTGTAATTCAGAGGGATTAAATCACTCCTGCAAATTAAAAATAGGACGATCAACTGATTAGAGCAGGGCTTCTGTTTGCTATTTGAATCAGGCAGACAAAAGAGGGAGCAGAAGCAATAAGGAAATCATGTTCAAGAATTGTAACAAATGAGGATATTTCAAATCTCAGACTCTAATTTTATCTCAAGATCTTGTTGATTATAAAGAAAAAGACTATACAACCTTCATTCTTATGGTTTATAACATCACCAAAATCTTTTGATAGCCATATAATTCACATTTGCCTGTTTCATTGTGTTCTAGACAGAGAAGCCTAGGGAAAAATGGCTAATAAAAGCAAGGTGTTTTCACCCTTATTATGTGTCTGGACTTGATGTTTTTTAATAAACAAAAAGATACTAGAAGTGCACATAGCTTTTTTATTTTCTTTTTTTTTTTTAAAGAAGAATCTTAACATTCTATTTTAAGCATAGAAAGAGAAAGGGGATCACAGAGGAGGGATAGAGAAAAATTAGAGAAACACCAGATACTGCTCTACTGCGGTCACTGCAGCTAGTGTGGGCATGTATGAGCTATCTTTAAACTAGCAAGCTTAGATATTGCTAAAGAAGTAGGAAAAGTAACACAATGCTCAAGGCAAGCTGCAGACTCTTCCTCAAGGCTGGGTATTTGGCACGTGGCCCACAYGGAGCTGCACACTGCTGCAGCCAGAGTGCTACCATGCACAGGGCTGTAACAGATGTTCGTATGTGCTGGCAGAACAGATCAAAGATCAGTCCTTGGTTTATCTTGGAAGTTAGGAGATAAAATCCACATATGAAGATTACAAAAGTTGAAGATGCAATTAGTAAAACAACAGGGTTTCACTCATCAGTCAGCTGCATCAGTTAGACTCTCCCACAATGGCTCTTTTCGAGAAGCTTTTAGAGATACTTTTGAGTCAGGCTTCACTAGATGGTCTTGAGACAATAAACTCTGAAGAGCACAACAGTAGAGGTGATGAAGCAGAGAAGGGGCAAACTCTCCACTTTCACATTTTGTAGTGTCAGGAATCTTAAGAAAACCCTATATACCTGGTTTTCCACAAAAAGTAGCTTGCACGTTTGTTCCCCACCTAAAAAAAAATAATCTGTTATGATTTTCCAAAAGAATAAAAACTAGGAAATTTTGAGCAGACTAAGTATATGCCATCCTGAAATACCTTTGTGGCAAAAGCTGTAATTGTCACATTAGCAAGCCATAAAATAAAAGGCATGAATATTGTTTCTAGAATCAGGATTTTTGTTCTTTGTAACTTGCAGCCACCAGAAGGTAACGTGAGCCCAAGAAATGCACTTGAMCAGATCTAACACTCCATCCAATGCAGGGCATTGTGTGGTACCATTTGGAGGCAGATACAGATACTGCAGAGTATAAGTGGAACACATCTACATTGTCTTCCAGAGCATGTTACCATATCAAGTAAGGAGGACTAATGCATGAGCTTCCTGTCTCTGTAAACTTCAGGAAAAGAATGAAGTTTATATCAATTCAAGACAGATTTTATATGAATTCTTTCCTGTTGCAAAACAAGTGTCATGGACCACATAACATTCAGAAGGATGCAGAGCAGCAGGCAATTTCTGAACCATACTGAGCAATGTTATTTAGCAAAAAAGGAGCTTGTGAGTTCTGCAAATGAAATTACTCCAACGCTCACTTGCATGGCAAATGTAGAATTCTGTGTACAGTGTATACCAAGCATCATGAAACTGCATCCAGGGAGAAAAAAAAAGCTTTTTTGAGCCATCTTCATATCTGGTGTGACCTTGTACAATTTCACTGCAACGAGCACTATTYCTTGTATTTCTGCGAAGACCTGTTATGGCTAAAGAAGTCTGAGGTAAAATGAAATTGCTGTAAGCAGGGACTGTAATAGTTGATGTCATGGCTGGGATACAGAGACTAGGCACAGGCAAGAAGCAAACACATGTCACCAGCCCACACCCAGAACAAAGTATTTTTTTAATGGTAACATGTTTTAAATAATGTAAATACTACATGTAGATTAGAGAACCAGTTTCAGTTAGGTGGCTTACTACTCCTCTGTCTTTCAGGAGAAATGAAGCAGCGATAGGGAGAGGACTAACTTCTTCAGGACAGTATTAGCTATGTGAAACCGAAAGGCACTTCTGGCCTATAGCAGTTCTCTCATGATAGCAGAGGCAGAAATTCAGTAGTTCAATGGCGCTTTTGTCTGTACAATATTAAAAAGCAYAGCTATGCCAAAACTTGTTATTGTGATAACTGGAAGTGGTTTTAATATTTAGGCCCCCTGCAGAAAGTAAAGTGACCGGTTACTTCCAATGGACACACATTCAATTGCAATTCAAGGCTGTCCCGATTCACCTGGTTTTCATGCAGCTTTCCAAGCACTGAACTACATCATTGGCTCCAAATAGGCAACGTATGCAGCAAGCTGGCCTTGCAAATTCAAACTTAAGACCAAGAAGCAGAGATGATTGGGAGTTGGGCACAGGACAGCACATATCAGTAATGTCTGCAACTTTTTTTTTTCTTTCCAGTTATTTCTCCAGCAACAATTTTCGAGTGAGGAAAAAGGCTAGTTTGTGACAAAGCATCTTTTCTGAGGTCAGAGGAGATAAACAAGAAATATAAGCACCTCTCAGGACAAGAATTATGCTAAGCAGCTCACTCCTCTTAGCATCTTCAGCTCTTACATAACTTTCCAAAAGTCCCTATTGTTAGATTAAAGAAAACAGCTTGCATACAGACAATACAGTGTACAGAAAGGTCAAGTCAATGCCAATGTCTTGCTGAAAGTTACCTGCTACACTCCTGAGAGAGCAAGGATCTGAACTCCTGTCTCCTGCATCCAGCATAGTGCCCTGCACATGGAGTACATTTCATGTCTTGAGACTGAGAATGAGCTGGTGATTTTAAATTGTTACACAGCAAAAAGAAATGGAAGTCCCAGCCCCTAATTAGGAGAAAAGCCTATCCTTGTTGCTGAAACACTGTAACCCTGTTTCTGCTTCTTAAGGACTAGAAAGACCTCTTCCTCCAAAGATGGCACCCATGAAAAGCACTGGCTGTGCTGATAGAGCTGAGGCAAAGCTAGGACAGGTCTACCTGAGGAAGGCGCTGATAACGTAAGATGTGGTACTTAATGAGTATAGCACAACCTTTATTCTGGAGTAGAGTTTTGATGTGGATACCTACAGACCTTCTGCAATATGATCAGTATATTAATAAAAAAAGAGACTAGAGTTTCCAGTGTAGAAATGGCAGTGTGTAAACAAATGAACGAATAGGAGAACTTTGAACAAGAGGGCCTTTTGACGGTTTTCAGCCACATTTTCACTTAGGCAAAGACATTCACAACCGAGCAGCTGAACTGGAGCCTGTGCGCTGCTATTTCTTTCACCATCAAACACTTTGGGAGCACTATTAGATATTAGGATTATGTGAATGGGTCTCTTGAAAACAGCAATGCACACAGTATTTTTGAGAATTTTTTTAGGAAGAAAATTAGAGAAAAACTTAGTCAGCTGCAAACCAAAAGTTGCAGCTTGAGGGAAATGGTTCAAAGTCCTGGATCTTTCAGTTATGTAGACACTTCACGAGGTCTGCTGCCATGGCTGCCAAGGCAGGAAGAAGGATTCATTATTTCCAAGAATATTTGTTAATTTAATCATTCAGAACTGATTTTCTCCTGAGACACCCTCCATTCAAACTTGTAAGGCATTCTTTGCCAAGACATCTTTTCTTTTGGGGTCTCTTTGGATTTAACAGGTAAAGAAATGCAGACTGTGATTGCTCACTCAACCAGTTGTATTCAAAATAGTAGAGATGACAAGACTGCATAGTCTTCTGTACGTGACAACACAGAATACAGACACAGAGACTTACACTACAGGCATATCAGAAAGAATGGAGCCAAATAAGTCACAAAATACAAGGCCGGCCAGCAGTGCAACGGAAAGAAATCAAAATGAACTTCCACCTTGTTTTAGAAAAGATGCCAGTACCATTTTACAAATAAACTGAACTATAGGGAATATTTGACAAGTATATAAACCTAAAATGTATAAACATACATACTGTTAAAAATTAAACAAAGAGAAAATGCATCATTTTAACATATTCTTTTAGTGCCTACTTACGTAAAGCAATACAGAGTGGTATATAACACATTTAGGGATAAAGATGCCATTAAATTATATACTTCACAACCAACTGTGGTCCATTAAAATCAGTTACATTCCCTCCTGAATCATAACCGTCTTCAAACATTTAATGACAACAGCAACATAAAACCAAAATATCTAATTTTACATCATCTGTATTGCATCCTGCACATAAGCAACACATTTCTAAAGGTATGTCTAGACACAGTTTTAGTGTCAGTGCGGCCATTCAGACATAGAAAAACTAACACAATCACTGAAACAGATTCTCTTACCTCTGGTATTTAGAAGTGCTAAATCAGTAGCTCAAATCAGCATATTGCCTTTTAAAATAGGGCTACTTATATTGATATAGATAATTCTTCTTAATTGTGTAGCTATTTGACTCCTCTCCAAAGGTCAATCCCTAGAGTTTAGAACTTTTCAATAAAATTTCAATAATATAGTCCCCTAACATAAATTGACCCACTGTAACAAAATTAGGTATCTCAGATTACTTCCAGTTTTTCAAGATGACCCTTTAAGGCCACTTGCTTTTTATTACAGTATGTGGCCATCAAAAAACAACACTGCTACTATTTTTGACCCTTCTCTGTAAATCCATTAATATATTCTTTAATCCTAGTCCCTTGTTACTCAGTTTATTTGCAGTGGCAGAGTGGCTATAAGGGCTTTTGTTCCTTTCTGGATGCTTTGGTTTCTTTTCAGATGTCAAACGAATTCGTGAGTATTCTCAGTATGAGAATGAAGGTAATAATTGTTTTCAAGCAGAAACCTCTGTTGACAGCAAACGGGATTTTTTGCTTAACAATTCTAGCCCTGAGTATCTTTTACACATTACTGCTCCCATTTTCTCAGAGGCTAGTTTTAAGAACTGGTGCAGTAACAGAACTTCAAGTATCCCAAAGAGTACTCTCTTTTCTTTTTCCTTTCTAAAGAAAATGAAAGTTTGCTGGAAGAAATACGTAAGTGTATGACCCAGCACAGAATCATTAGAAAAATCTCATATTTTTAATTTTGTTACTCTGAGGCTTTTTTCAGTATTCTAATTCTCACAACAATGAAAGTCAGACCCTAATTAGTTTTGTAATAAGGCAAGCTATCAAAAATGGGGCAAGCTAATTAGTATTTCTCCCTTACCAGTCCAAAAACATCAATTCAATAAAAAGGTTACAGCAAAATGGTAAATAACAGGACTGCGTTCAGGGGTTTTCCAGAATCTACTCAGCACTAAAAAGAATATGGAACTTTTGGTATATTAAGGCATTATAAACCAAATCTTGCCCACCTATTGGGAACTATGCATGAGACTTTGAAAGGTTTGCAACTCAGAGTTCAGTTCGTCTGTTTAGAAAGTACCTGGTGATTTGTGCGCTGAAATTCCAGTTTCAGAATGTTTTTTTTTACAAGATTTGACAAGATCTCTGTAATGGTGGGTCAACGGTCAACATAAGATGGGTTTGAAAGTCTGTGTCCAGTCAGTTTCTAGTGTGTCTCACTATCACTGTATCCGTAATTGATACTAACAGAGAACCTCGTTAGCTGTCTCAGAAGATAGAGGCCAGTGAGAAAACTGAATGGGCTTGGAGGATAAACAGCTGTCCAAATCATGATGCATCTTGCTCAGGCATTGAGGGTTAAGCTGGTCACCAGGTTTGGGGCCAAAAAATTCTTTCAGAGCAGATTGGCAGGGAAGGCTTGGAAGGTTTTGGTCTCTATCAACAGCGTGAGGGATTGTTTTCTTTGTAGGATCTTCTAGACTTCTTTAGGGGACAAATTCTCCTGATACTTTAGAGTCTGAACACACTGGTAATGCCCCAATCTCTTTTTCTCTTTTCCTGTGGTGTGGTGTGCTTTTGTGGTTCTGCCTTTTGTACTATGGACTTTTACATTATTACAAGAGGTGTTCTGTGGCTCCTGGGATATACACAGAGTAGCATTTCTGTTGACTTAAGTGTACTAAACATTTATCACAGGGCTGCCTGCTACTGCAAAGGACTGAATTTGATGGCTGAGGTGCTTCCTTCAAGATCCCTGTTCCTTCTACGTGGCTCTTCCAGTTTATGCATTAGCCAACTTAATGGGCAGCTCCCAGGAAGCGTGCTCCAAATCTGCCCTGCCTGGCCAGTGAGAAGAAAACTAGGCAGTCTCCAGAGCCATCAACACAACATAAGCTCWATATTGCTGTTAAAATAAACAACAAAAGCAGAGATTTCTCAGTCTGACTGCAGCTGCTGCTGCTTCCACCATCTCCTTTCTCACCCCAGGGAATCAAACTTCGCACTGCAGATGTTTTCACAATACGTCCTCCCACCCGGCTGCCTGATATATTAACACCAGACTCAAAACAACAAAGGTTTTCCATCTACCTCTTTCTCTAGCTGATTGTAATCCTTGGTCTGCAGATTTTAGTCCTTTCCCTCCTGAAATTTGTCATCTTATTTTAGACATTTTTTAACCTCAAGCAACCTACTGTCATTGCCACATACACAATTCCAGAGCCAACAGTGAAGAGCAGTGCTGAGGACAAATAGCATAATCAATGTGTTACGTAGATCCTGCCCTGAACTAGTTTAGGAATTACAAGGAGAAATGCTGTCCCCATACAAGTCAAGAAAATTAATTACTATTAACTGTAACAGAGTCAGTTTTTTCAGCGATGGTGACTAAACCTCCTAGTAAAGCACTTTATACTGAAAGCTCCCTCTGTGACTACCACCAGAGGACCTGAATCAATTAGCTAGGTATATGGAGGAAAATATGAAGACAAAAGAAGATCCCCATTTATACACGTGCTCACACACCCCCTCCTTCATCCATTCTCCTTCTCCAATCCATCAACATACCTGACCCACTTTCTAAATCCCTGTTGTTGCAGATGTTGCTGATGCAAAGCCTGTTTCAGCTCATTGGGAAGATACATTCATCAGAAAAATAATGCAGTGCAGCAGTGTCTTCTTCTGTCAGGAGCAGCTGGAATTATTGCTTACTTGGTCACCCCAAGGCATTCATAATTGGGAGGCAGGAGATGTGTTTGCCAAGATAGGCTGTAAAAGACACATTTTATGCCAAAAGCAGGTTGGGAATGTCTTTGTAAGTACAGCAAATGGTTTCATTTATACCTTAATGAAGGCAATTTTCTTGGATTTCATTTTCGCAGTTTGCATAGAAGCCTTTGATCTGGTGCAATAAAGATTCAGGTAACATTCATTTATGATGGCGCAGTACCAAAACCTGTTACTTCTGTCTGCAACAAATTCTTAATTCCRTGATAAAGAAAAAAACCTCCACAACAGCTCACATTTCTGAGTATTCAGATACGAATCTGAGGATTTAACTTCACAATGAAGTAACATTAGTTTAACCAAAAGCATGATTTTCAATTAACTTCAAGTCACTTAAAATTTAAGTGTGTTAGTTTAAACCTTGCTCACCAAGTTTAAAACAAAATCACATTATCTCCCAATACACCTGATAGCTTGCAATACCAAAGAACGTGGGTTTCCACTAAGGTGACAGACTGTGAATGGGAATGGCGGAGGCACAGGTACACATATCTTTCTGCCAGGTCTCCTACAGGAATAGTAACTGCTGGCAGAGGGAGGGTAGCAAACAGCAAAGAGGCTATAAGAGCATAAACCAGTGCAGCTGTTTTCTTAGCATCTGACTTAGCCTTAACTGCAAACACACAGTTCTAGCAGCTTCACCAAATGGGTGATAAATTAGCACTTGTCACATTCCCTTGCTTGGCCATAATCTGAGTAGAGCTGCCTGTGATGAAAGGAAATTAGCAGTCTAGCTCCAGATGAAGAAGGCTTGTGGGCAAGGTTGCCTCTCTCTACTCCTTCAGCTATACTGCTCACTGCATCCAGCTCAGGCTCATCACCAGGACTGTGCTCTGCAGTTTCCCAGTGGGGGACCCTCCTGTCCTCTTCTCTYTTCAGGGACAGGCTGAATAGACCAACTCTTCAGTCTCTGAACAAGCCTGTCAGGAGCCTCCCCCTTCTTAGAAGGAATTATTACTTATCACTTGCTACTTACTACTATTTATTACCTATTACTAAACTGTACAGGCTCTGTGTATGGATGGAGAGTGGAGAAGGGACCTTTGTCTTCTCGCTGAGGAGGTCCATGTCAAAGCCGAACCCCTTTGCAGGACTATCCCCATGCACTTGACAACACTTTGGCCATTCCTGTGAACAACTCAGCTGGGAATYGAAAGTGTTACAAAAGTCTTCAATATGGCACATTGTAGACCACTGACTCCCAACCTTTTTAGTCTAGGCCTCACTTCAGTGAACCCTTTTGCAGCTGATCATAACCAGTGGCTCTTCAGCAGTGTTGCTTGATCGAGGCTAGCATCTCTGCACCATCTGCATGTGTGAGTGCAGGCCAATAGCAGCCCAGAGGTCTATGTGTTGAGTTTCATTACATGATACAGAAACATTCTCCATGACCTCAAGTGCCTCTATACAGCATTCAGAGAAGTCCCTCTGCAAAGATCAGGTCGCAGGATTGGGGCCAAAGACAATCACACACAAAGCTGTACCATAATAAGCTCTTTCCTCATAGCTCTTCCTGGATAAATAAAACTTACCTCCAAATGATCAAATATTACTAAAAACCCCCACATATTTCAAAGATATTATCAACTTCATTGTTTATCAGAAAATATTTTAACTGGAATTTTCCAGCAAAAATGTGACCTGCAATTCCCAGATGCCTTTATATTTTAACCCAAGTGAGTGGATGATCATTATTCTTCTAAAAGCAGAAAAATAAATTAAGATAACAGTCACGACACAGAGGAGGAGAACACTGATCCATTTTGACACTTATGACTTTCAGATCAGAGACCTAGGAAAACAGTACTGTCCTGTCAAGATATAAAAAAATGAACTGGATGAAAATCACCTAGGGAATGCTAATTAGGCCTATGCTTCTCTGTCCATCCCTGACATGCCATGTGTTGAACTTCTGCTTCTTTCCCCTGCAACTGAAAGTGAAAGAGTGAAATTTCTGACATTTGTTGCTGGGCTGCACTGACCATTAAAAAAAATAGATGAGGCTACAGGCGATATATTTGTTAGGTCATCTTATAACTGAGCTGGAAAACATGCATTTTTAGGAATGAAAAGGAAGGCTTCTACCGAAGCACAGGATTATGGCTACATGATCAGAACTGTACAGGACAGAGTACCTCAAGGCAAAAGCCTGAAAGGACTTGGCTCAGAGCAGCAACATGCAAATGCAGAGTTTCCATGGGAATAAACTATTTTGGTCCAAAAAGAAGCTACCTGGGATTCAGACAGGGGCAACACTTCTAAGGCAAAGGCACCATGTGGTCATCGGGTTTTTTTCCCTTGAGGCAGCAAAGGTTTTCCAGTCTTACCCCACTTACACATTAATAGTCACAGAATATGAAACCAATTCAAAGCCAATAGAGTAAGTGGAGTAAGTATTCACACCTTTTCTTCACAAAGTTTCTTTCCTATTGGTGGAAATTTTTAGCCATTGATAGCAAAGGTTCTTTTCCTTGCTGGTCAGCCTTGTTGCTCATTGTCATCATCATGACCCAGCCATCACAGTGATCATCATTACAATGTGTTACAATGGAACTTAAAATACTCAAGAAGTTCAATCTTAATAACTATATACTGTAAACTAAGCAGGGCTGGGTACTGACCTGAGTTCTGAACCGCGATCATCGATGCAATTTGGGTGCTAGCATGCTCCCAGCCCAGTTCTCACCCATGCTAACTCCCGCTCTCCCACATCCTACCTGGGCTCAGTTTTGGGGTGGAACAGTATTGGCATGTCCTTATTAAGCCATTTGGGCTCAGTTGTCATGTTTGAAGAGGGGAAGAGAATTTAGCCACATGAACATGAGCTAGGTACACTACCTGGCCTAAGGGCAGAGAATGCTCCCTGGCCCATTTTATCTAGCATTAGAGACACTGGCCCTACCTTTGCCCCAAAGAACCTTTGCTATCAATGGCTAACAATCTTTACAGTACTGTGCAGCAGAGGCCCATCTTAAGGCCAAATTGCCACACTAATTACCACCTGGAAAGCCCTCTAGATGGCTTTGTGTCGAATCCATTGGTAGTCAGAGAGGGAAGCAGACCTTGGATGTGTCTTAGGCTTCACAGTACACTTGCAGGTGTACTTATCTACCAGATGAAGGGTCTGATCTCACTCTGAGCTCCCTGAGTCTCCTCACTGAGACTGAAGCAATTTTAGTAATTGACATGTGGTCAAGAGGAGTTTTTTTAAAAAAGTTCTCTGAGAGACAACACCTCTGAAAGGTGTGATAAAGCTAGAACGTTTTCCAACAATGAAAGTCATTTGACACTGCTCAGGAAACCTGTAAAGCTTTTACTGAAAGAGTTCAGATCATCACAGTTTAGACCACCAAATTACGTTTTTTTCAAGAGGAAGGGAAATGAAAATTAACTGTTGTATTTTGGAGTCATTAATGATCTCATGTGAACTTTTTCCACAATGTTTAATCTAATAAGGACATTTTCAGCTCCAGCAATCCATGCCCAAGGGCGATGGATGTGACTATTTAGTGCTTTTTAAAACAATAAGAAGACAGTATCTAACTCTTTTGTTTTGATTCCTCTTCAGGAAATGTTCTCCACATTGATATTTTCATAATATTCATAACTGAATCAAGGATCTGCAAGACATTTTGAATTGGTTTAACATCGTCATGTAGATGAAATGCTGTCAAGTGGTCAAAGTGTGAAGTTGCATGAGATATTAAATTGAGACCAAGTGAAAAGCAAAAGTGCTAAGATGGGTACTTGGGAAAGGAAATTAAAAAAAAAAAAAGAACATCAAGAGCAAGATTTCTCAGAAATCCCGTTCCCTGCAATATCAGTGACCTATGCAGATCACAATCAGCTCAAAGTCCCTGCAAAACCAGAGCGCAAAGGATGGGAAAAGTCACAGAGTTCTCCCAGACAGCTGAGATGAAGACAGGTCTCAGGAAAGAACAACATACCACTGCGAAAGCTAAAGGCCAAAGGAAGCAGGCAGAGTGCCAGGTTCAGGTCTCTCTGCCAAGAGAATCCAAAAGAGCAAATTCCAAGTCCCAGAAATATCAGACAGGAATCCCTAAACAGATATACCAGTTCAGAGCATATAAGGACATAGTACCCATTGGGTATGTGCACACAGATGGAGAGACCAAGACTCTGAAGTTCAGAATCAAATTCCCAGAATTCAGTGTTTAGGGTATCAGTGCTCAGGCATAATGGGAAAGAGACATGGTCATGAATCAAAGAGCCCGGATTTAATTTCTGGCAGCTAACTGGAGGAACTCAGGGTCTCAGCACTACAGCCTCTGGACTTGAAAAAAAGAAACCAAATTTTAGTTTGTATGTCAGACAAGTGTGTACAAGATCAATTTACAGGAGGGAAATAAAAACTGTATTGTCTACAACACAGATAATCAGCAGGCATCTGCACAGGGGACACTGGTAATATTCTCAAATTCTGTGATTTATGCAGCCAAAGTACCTGTTTTCTGTGCATTGTGCCTTCAGACTCCTAGCATAGCAAACATTTTATGTCAGAGTCACTTCTGGCTATCAAGGAAGGTATTCACATAGTCTTCACTGAAGGAGATTGGTTTGTTTTGGTTTAGTTTTTTTATAGTCTTTGCAAGCTGCTTCTTTCCCGATATTCAAGTCCCAGCACCTTCATTGTGTGATAGAGGAGTGGATCTGGTAAGCCTGTGACAGGGAGGGATCTTGGCAAAAGGCTCCTGCTGAAGAAGTTCTGAAAGTCTCTTTCGAATACTGGATCTCAGGAGAGGGCATATCTGTGCTTCATGGTAGCACTGTGGCCTTGCCCCTCCACCAACCCATGCACCAGGTGCCACTACAGGCAAATTACAGATCACATGGGTCATGCACATCCTCCATCATCAGGTTCCACAAAGCAGGAGAAAGGGCAGGGTTTTATATAGTGGATGGCTAAGACAAAGGACAGGCAGGTGAGGAAAACGAGATGTGATGCCATGGCAGGAGCCTTTGAGCAATCATGAGATTTGACAGGTCTGTGATTTCCTTAATCTAAAATAAAAAGAACACATTATCCTTTTAGGAGGAAAAGAGCTTGGGGCCCTTAATCCTAATGACAATCATCCTAATAACATCCTAAAAATAATCCTAATAACAACCCACAATAACGGAAGGTCAAAGAAGGATTGCTACTAGGTTTAGCTAAGGAAATTCACTTATGGTTTTAATCAATGATATCCAACCGCCTTAAACACTGTTCTTTGGGCTCTCTTGAGCATGTCTCAGAAACTGTTCACTGGGCCTCCCCACCCTAACCTGCAGGGAGGGAATTGGTGGTAGTCACCATAGAGCCAAAYGTGCAGACACCAACATAATGAGTCAGCCTGAGCTACCTAAACTTGATTATACCCCTCATGTACTTGCAGCTATGAACACTGTGGGGGATAGTTCTCAGTTTCTCAGACCACTTGCCAAGCAGGAGACACTCACAATGAAGCATACTAAGAGGGAAAAACAGGACAAGAGGCTTCCTTGATGGAAAACATCTGATCAGATTTCTCCAGTATCAAGAGCATTATACAAACAGATCTTTCCGTATTCATCTTGTCAATAATTTACAATAAAATTAGCATATACTTAAAATCTCCTACACACAGATGGACTAGAAAACTTCCATGAAGCATTACACAATCAAGAGAGCAAGTGGATGTTAGATGCAAGAGATCAGGGATCAAGAGCAGGAGCTGCAGCCAGTACAGACAGAAGGGTCTAATAACCAACTCACACTGACATTGAAGCTTCAGCTAGCAGCAGAGAGGAGCATGAAGCCACCATTGAATGGAACTTGCTTTCTGATGTTCAGCTAAGAATGGAGACAGCTGAGAGGACTGAAATGGGCTCTGTCACAGTTAAGGGACAAACTTTATTCCCTCACTGATGCTATAAATATTCCCTTGGTTTAACTGGTTTCCAGCAGTAAGTGCACGAACACATCAGGAGAGAGATACTGCCTTTTTTAGCAGGATTTCAAAATTGCAGTCTCAATGACATGCTTTTAGGGGGACATGTAAGTGCCAATCCAGATGGGAAAATTATGTTTTTAAATGGCCTCCTTTGAAGCCCCACACTCATAGGTAGCACATCTTGACAAGCAGAAGAGAATTATGGTATTTACCAATGTGCAAAAATGCACTGTTGCCTATAAATACATATACTAACATTTTTGCTTTATAGTGTATTGACAGAAAGTGAAAAATATTACCAAGTGCTCAGCACTGTGAAATGCACTGTGCTCTGTTCTGCTTTCTTGTGCATAGTAGGCTAACAGCTCCCCAGGCAAAGCACAGGGATATTCTGTACTGCATGTGATATTCTCACCTACCTTGTACATTTGAACATACATTATACTAAGCCTGCTACAACTATCCAAGATTATAGTAAAGGTCATGTACATTTCTATAGTGACAAATCAAAAAATAAAACTGTTGTAAGAATTGTATGAAGAAAAAGACGTCAAATGTGAAACTTTCTGGCCCGCAACAACATGGGTTCTGATATCCAAAGCAGTGTGCACGAGCTGGAGCTGTCAGAGGAAGTGCTGCTGGATTTTTCAACAACTTCACTATATCATCAAAACTTGCATATGAAAACATCCCATAAAAAGCACATGTTTCAATGCAATCCAACACGTTTTCAAGCACTGCACTGTTACAGTCTGGAGTCCTACTAATTAAGCCTTGCAGGTGAAAAAAAAAAAATCCCCTGCAGAAATCATTCAGATTTTCTAAACTTTCCTCTAACTAGTTTTCTTTGTGTAACTTGTACAACTGGCACCAAAAATACATTAATGTGGTTTTCTTGGCATGAGGTTGCAATGGCAGAAGGCCACATTGTTCAAGTGATGAAGCTACTAAGTACCAGATGCACAAAAAGGCTAGGGCATCTACATTTCTCTTGTGTCTGTATTTACCACCCAACCCTGAAGCTAAGATACATAAAACTGCTGGCTGCCTCCTTCCCCAGCTGGCACGTAAATCTTCAAGTCCCTCAAGGGACTCAAGTGTAAGTGTGAGTGTTCCCCAAGTATCTAGAGTACTTCTGGCCATACACAGATACTTAACATCACTTGGCAATTGAGTGCCAAGCCCTGCTGGGTCCCACCAGTTGGTGTTCCAGTTGGCGGGTGATCCAGGTGGTGGTCTGTCAGCATGTCTAAAGGAAGAGTGTTACTCCTGCCTTTTGAAGCACAGCTAACAGATGAACTACTGCTTCCCCTTTTGTACCACAAGCTAGTGGTAAATTCAGCAAATGAAGCAGCAGAAAACACACATTCAAAGCCATCTTCTGCCTGATGGGATTCAACAGTCCTTTCCAAAAAACTGCTCTTACCACAAGTGTCTGGCTATTTTATGGGGCAGGAGTCCTCACCATCACTCTGGCTGAGTCTGCTTCACTTTGCATAAAAAATTAAAAACTCATTGGGTGAAGGAAAGTAACCTGACTCTGTCGCCTGGTGGTCAGGATTCTCCCCAGGGAGTTTGCAGTCCCAGGTCAATAGAAGTGACTACAAATTTTGCAATGAAAAGTTACAATAAACAGTGAAATAAACATTGGTGAAGGGATGGTGTCCCAGGACTTTCCATGGGCGAATCACTGAATACAAAGCATACCCCTCAAATCTTTAATTATTTTACAAAAACCAGAACGAGGGGGTGAAAAAGAAGTACCGTCCCTTATCCTCAGATGAGGGCAGTTTCATCAAGAAAGATGGGTTAAATCCCATCCGTCAGACCAGAACAAAGTGCCCCAGTGTCTCTGTGTGATGGTCCTAGCCTCTGACCTGTTGTGCTGCTGCATCATTCTTTAAACAAAAAGGACCAATGCAAATTCAGGCTTAAGAAAAATGCATACTGCAAGCTGAAGGGTGGCTGAAACATAACAAATCTCACACTCTTACAATATACTGATTTGTATTCTAGCACTTGTACCCAGGGACACTGGGAGCCTCTGAGTTTGGTTAGCTTGCTATCCGGCAACCATTTTACAGGTGAAAAGGACACCTGGAGAGTCACTGTACTGTACTGTTTAGACAACCATCTTCTGCTTGTTTTCTTTCACAGAGAGAAATCTCTGAGTCATCAGCATCATTACTGCCTCCTTTTTGCTTACCTAGCCTCATTAAAAGGATTAGACTGATCAGCAAGGGGCAGCAATTTAACCGATGCATACTTTACAAACAAAGCTTCACCAATTTCTTCCATCTCCTCTGATATTTTTGCCACATGAAGAAACACTGTGGCCTGATCTTCCCTACATAGGATTTCTGTTCTTGAAGAGGCAGTATTTATTATTTGCTGTCTCAAATACAAAATGTGTACATGTTTTAATCCTTCCCATCAGCCTAAGGTGTCTATCTATAGTAAGTCTAAGATGCTTATCATTCTATTGGCTAAGTAACTGCCCCTTACATGGCAGAGAACATTAAATGCTCCTTAAATCCCATTACAGTCAGAGGAAGATGAGTCACTGAGTGACAACTAAAATAACTGTGGCATTAAAGTTGTTTTCAGTGACTATTGCACAAAGCCTATGGAAAAAGTCAGGATGAGTGACACCAAGAAAGAGTCTATTGGCAAAATCTGTCTCTTTTCACAATAGGGGAATAACAGTGGCTGAGATTAATGATCTAAAGATCACAAAGYGTATATGCGCTCATACAGAAGTAAGTTGCAAACATCTCTGAAATGCAATGAAAGCCACTTTGAAAAGCTGTCATATAGTACAGAGCAATGTTAGGGGACACAACAGTCTACTCTTCTCATGCAGCTGAAGGATAGATTTGGCCAGGGAACATTAAAGGTGAGGCCCATTCTACCTCAACAATAAAACTARTGTAATGGTTATGGGCAATGAAACCCTTCCCTTCAAAAGGGAATTTAGCCTAATTCTCTTTCCTACCCTGCTAGGGCACTGTTTGGTGTTGACCTGGAAGGGGGAGTGCCACCTATTGCCCTGAAAAGCATATCTTCATTTCAGGAGAAAATTATTTTCTTGCTAATTTGCTGTATGAGCAGGCACCCTGCCTGGCCTGCCAATCTACCTGTAAGCAGCTTGTAAGTCTGATGTGATACCAGTGTTTTATAGTAGAGGATAGCGGCAGAGAATTCTTTATCTGTGGGTTTGACTAAGGTGATACTTGCATCTCTCAAGTGAATGTTGAAGTCCTTATCCCTCTCATCTTAATGGCATCTCTGCCAGAGAGATATCAAGGCATAAGGATGCAGCTCTCAGGATTTCTGCTCTTCTAAACAGCATCTTAAAATTCTACAGCTATTGTTAAAGAAAAACTAATGAATAAGATTTGGCACAAAGTAACAGGGCAGGCTTTAGATCTTCTGTTTATTGCATTTCATTTAGTGAACTTCCTTGCATGGGATTTAAGATGCAGCTTTCTACAGCAGCAGCAAATATTTTGATTTCTAATAAAAAAAAATCATGTTGATTATTCAGGCCAATGGATCCACAGCAACCGTGACATTATTTGTGACAAGTGATTGGAACACTGGATATTTTTCGCTGGAGATAGTAAATAGGAAGACAGCTGAAAAATGGAGCCAGCACTGGAAGAGATTAATGAGAAACTAAATGATTTACAAGTACCATGTCCTCATTTGACCGGGAATTAGATAAATTAACCAAAAAAAAAATCAATGCTCTAATGAAGCTGAAGAACAACTCCACAAACATATCACAAATGGACTTGGAGACAAAGGGAGGAAAAGAGGGAGGGTGAAAGAAAGTGAAGGAAGAAATGACAGCCTACATTTAAAATGTGCTTAGCAACCCAATGGAAATGGTGACAATTCAAGCAGAAGCCCTTAATGTTATTTCTTGAGGGTGACAGGCAGGAAAGGAGAAGCTGGTATATAGTAAACTTCATCTAAGATAGCTGATACAACTGTTAAAAAGAGGATACCTTGTACGTAGGGAAGTCTTGTTAAGACAACTGGGACGTGCTACCCAAAATGCTAGCAGAAGTTTAATTTTAAACATAATGGACTGGCTGGACAGAGGAGAGCTGTAAATGCTGGGGCTAGAGGCTGGATAGGGGGAAAATTAGTCTATATTAAGGAACATGCTTTTGGGGATCTTCCAGGATACCTTCCCCAACAAAAAAAAAATGCAAAAGCCATACAATTTTTCCAACTTCAGCAAACTTCCATAACCACAATATGAAACGTATTGATTCTGCACCAAAGACAAAGTTCTGTATGAAAAGGAATACTTGGGAACCTGCAAAAAGTTACCACACAGCAGGATTTTAACAAAGGAAATAGCACAGCTGGTTTTCAATAATTATCATCACCAGATCCCTTTCTCAGGCACTGAATTCTACCTTATTCTTGCCATAGCCACAAAAGGGGCTACAGCTGCAGCAGAGGATGACCAGCCATTTACATATTAATGATTCTCCCTCCAGCCTATTGTTTAATGACAGAATTTTCACTGAACCTGGAGCTGAGGGCTATTCAGTACTTCATTTACCTTAATTATTTTAACAGGCCCACTTCTTGGTTTGTTTACTACGTCCAGGTTCCTGGAAAACTGGAAAATAATTCACAAAAGATTTTTACAGGCCAGGTCTATTACCCCCACAATCCATTAAGGTGATTCAGCTATATCTTGTTAATTAAAAGTCTATAAGATTTTACATCAGTTTTACCTTTGGCGGGAGTTTGCAGTCGAAATAGCTATGTCTGCATAATATACTCTATTTAAACTAATGTTTAACCTGCTTAAAGCTTCCTGCTCTAGCACTTAACAGTGCACATTATACTTAACGTGTACATTACTAAAAGCATATTCCTCTGAAGCTCTTCCTAGTCATGAATAAAAAGTAAAAATATCCAGTTTTTCTGGTTCAGCCACCAAATCAAGAAATGGAAAAAAGTATTTTGACTCAACACTAAACTTTTTTTTCAATCTGAATATTATCTTTAGTATAGAGCAGAGTCAAATATTTCTTTGACAAGAGAGGGACAAAGAGAATCACTGTGGATGGTTTCTAGTCTTACTTGTAAAGGAAGGTGTCTGGCCTCTCTTCTGTGCTGCAATAAATGCTTCTGTATTACTTTGCAGTAAAAATGTTACATTAGGACGAGTCAGCACACCATGTCCTGGAGATGAGCAACAAGGGCGGTTCCAAGATGTGAGAACCACTGTTGTGATTTAGGTTCAGCTTGGATTTAAACCTTCCTTATCAAAATCCCAAGCAAGAACCACTGGAATATAGGCTATTAATGGAGAAAAGGAAGTCATCAACCCCTTCTTTATTGTTGCAAGTGGTATCTAAGTTCCTTTCTGAATCAAATCTCTAGTGCTGAAATACTCATGTTTGGAAAATATCAGAACTATTCTTGTCAACATTTCTATCTCTTTTTTGCAGTTTTTTCATTTGTTTCAGCCAACATAATTTGCTGAATTAATTTCAAATTCAAGAATTGTTCTGACCCACCAAATATGGCCTATTTATTATTGAAGGAAGAAAGGAAGCAAGCAAGATGCAATTGTGCTCTGGGTAAAGACATTTTATAGGTACTGTATGTATAAAAAAGGTTAAGGAACATCACAGGGACCATGAGATGAGCTGTCCCTTCAGTGTGACATATAGCCAATTTKAACAGCATACTTAGAACTACTGGAGAATGAAATTCATCTCCRTGTAGAAAATTGCACTTCAAAACAAGGCTTTAAGTGAGACATAAATGGTTGTCTATACCTTTTCCTGGCTCTTCAATGGAGCTGAATTTCCTCCCGAGAGGTTAGGATAAATATGAATACTCTTCTGAAAAACTGCAGAAATGCCACAGGTAAGCAGAAAAATATTTGTTTTAATGAAGACTTTGAAACAGAGAGGTGTTGTGAATTCTTCTGAAGCCTGCCCATTTGCAGAGGTGCCCTTAGTGTACAGGATACTTTCTGGTAAGTGTATTCATGCTGTGCCTCTTCACTGCTTGGTAGGCACAGCCATAAAAGCTATGTGGATTTTTTTTTTTTATTTACTCCAGAGGATTTTCCTTTCGATTCCATTTGACTGCTTAGGTGGAACAGAGCAGAAACATACTATCCAAAAAGTATCATGTGCAGAGGGTTACCTGTGCTACTTCAAACAAGTGCGGTTCAAGAGAGATTCATAATTCGTTTTAATTCGAAAAGGTATGCTAACTTTGCTGTACATATAACCATAATCAATGCTTTCAGTAGGGCATTATTAAAAGATTCATAGATCTTTTAAAAGTGAAATCCAGTTTTTGATCCAATCAGCATGCAAGCACATTTTTTTCAAGGATTTGAATGTGAAAATAATGTTGCCATGGAGCAGCACCAAATAATATTTTTCCAGCATGACAAAAGTGCCTACTAAAATCCAGGTTTTCTAGGCACTGAGTAATCCGATGACAGCTGAAGTTGTCTCTGTGCTTTGCACAAATGTTCTCAGTCTGTAGCAGCAGGATCAAATAGAAGGGAAAACAATATGAAGATGATAAGAGAAAAAGAAGAAATACATTACCCTTCTGTTCTGCCTTGAAGATATTTGCTATCAATGTTGGTAATGTTGCAATGAAATTAAATTTATTCTACGATGTTGTATTCTCAAAACAAACACACACTGATTCGTTTTCTTCATATAAAGACTATATGCATATCTAGCAGAATCGGTGTTGTAAAAGGAGTAACTTCTGAGGCACAGGGAACTTGTCATGTTCTTCCTAGATCTCTCTGAATGTACACAATAATCTGAACTGTCAGTCTCAGTAGGCAGGCAATGAAGGAGCACTAAAGCCACTGCTCCACTGGTAAGGAAATTACTGATCTCTGTGTGCAAGGACAGCAGTGCTTCTTCACCTCTCTCTGAAGAAGGACACCCCGCCTGCCAGGACACACTGGGTAGCGAGCAAACTACTCCAGCACAAACCACCACCAAGCGGGCACTTACCGGCYGAGTGCAGAGCACGTAAAGCATTGGGACTGCTGAGGGGACAAAATGCCTGCAAGAAATCATGAGTCTATTTGAAACGGAGGCAGGATGAGGAAGAGGGGAAAGGACAAGATCATCTGCGAGGTCAGAGGTCCAAGAAAAGAGACGTTTGTAGTTCCACTTGGAGTACCTTTGAGATTCTTCCTACCAAATTCAGTGGGACCAAAATGTTTCCTGGTCTTTTTAAAGATAAATTGGAATAAATTGGAAGCTGTGAGACAAGCCTCAACATGAAATCACTCTGATAGACTAGTAAACTCTAAAAGGAGGAAAATCAGGTTCTGAATGAATGAAAAGCTCCAGGTGCCCTGCCATCAATACACTAAATGAGCCATCCTTACTCTCCACTGGCCCTGGGAGAAGTGGCAGAGATGCTGGCAGATTCAGAGGAGTTCCAGGCATGCATAACACACACCTGCGACTCCTTATCCTGTGGATGACTCTGGACTAATCTCTGAACTACTGGGTGACAGTGCCAGAACTTCACAAAACATTGCACCATGGGAATGCAATTTTTTAAAACAAAAATGGAGATCAAGAGGAAGAAACCCCGAGGACAAATTATTTGAAGTATTTCAGCACCCCACCACATTCATTTCATTATGAAGATCACAAACAATATTTGATGGAGCAACCAAAGGTGCTAAAGTGCAAGACATGCACTTCACTATTAAATTTTAAAGCTTTAATTATAAAAATGTCTGACCAACTCGAACTGGCACCTTTACCTTTATGACTATGAGAACAAGAAGCAAGGGGACTTAAGAGACTGAGCTACTCTTTCATTCCTTTAGATCAGCCCTTTGGATAATGGCAAAGGCATAAATCTTGTAATTAAGAGGGAGTTTGAACTGCCAGTGTTTGAGCTAGACAAACTAGATTTGTCTTGTGCGTAAGCAGGGGCTTATAACCTTGGTATGATAGTTAGGACACACACTCATTAATGTCTGTCTGGATCTATAATATGGATATTTCTTTACACATCTGTGTCTTTCATTCTCCAGTCACAGGCTTTGAAAACTAGCTTTTTTTGGCTTGCCACCTGCCTTCTCATCCATTCAGGAAGCCAGCTCACACTCTGTGGACTCAATGTGAACTTCATGCAGAGAGCTGGCACATGGTCTATGGGCTATTTGAAGCAGACAGGAAACTCAGATGATACACAGTCATTGTACCAATCCTCCAAACACACACAAAATCTACCCTTTCTGACTACACCCAAGTGAATGCTAAGAAATATTTGATGTAGGTGGAATTCAGGAATGTAGTAGCAGTAACAGCAGGTATGACCAGAGGTCATTCCTGCCAGAATCCTCTCTATGACGGGGGCCAGAACGGGATGCTTAGGAAAGAGAACAAGAACAGAGTTAACATGTAGCGATGCTGTCCCAAAGTACCATGCCAGCCATCAGCAATTTACAGCTTCCTGAATCATTGATGATGCATTTTTATTTCCTAGTCCATGCATTTGTCCTGTCACTTTAGGAACCTGCACAAACTTGTCACGTACAGAACAACACTTCCCTCAGGCAGGCCTAATTTTACCTAACTTCTGCTGTCTAGGTCTTGGATGTCTAGTCTAAGCCATTTTTTCTGTGTTTCCGCTGTCAGCTAGGAGAAGCAGGCTTTTCAGAGGGWAATTCCACTCATCGTAAGATTAAGTATTACAGATGTGGATAAGTTGCCTCCAGGAGATGCTGTTTCTTCCTCCATTAACTCAGGAGGAAGCCTGATGAATGCCTAGCKTCTGACAACTATAGTTAGGTGACACAGGTTCATTGCCAAAAGCATGCCTCTGGAATGCAAAGATACTGTTGCTGTAAATGGCTGATCCAAGAAATCCAGAAAATAGAGTTAAAAGGGACCTTAAGAGTGTCCCTTGAACTATACAGAGATTCTCTGGCCTCTGATCCCAGTGATCCCATTGCCCTTTAGGATGGAGCTGGTAACTGGAATGACCTACTCACAGTATGTAGTTTCTTAATAAAGTCCAGGGCTGTGACAAAGGAAACTGAAATTAGTACAATATTTGACAACATACTTGACATTTCCAAGAGAATGCACTATCTAACAATAACAACAACAATAATAATAATAATAAAATGTTTCAGAAAAGCTGAATCTGATTATGTGGTGAACTGCCAAACTAGAATATGAACAGAATTTTTAAAGGGGGGAGATAATTAAGCAAATGTTCAAGAAATAGAGTCTCRTAAGAATGTCAAATGTCACAATTATCCATTTACTTGAAAAAACAAGTACTCTGCTGATTAAATTTTATTGCTCTCACTGCTTCCTGCTTTAAAGATTAAAACATCAGAATCAATTCTAAGACACCAGGTTTGTTAGAAAGGGGRGGGAGGGTGCCTGTGGCAGCAGAAGTCCTCAGACACATTCTGAGCCACTTTAGAGGGTCTGTAACGTCCACTGCCTTTCACATGCCTTAGTTTTGCTGCCTGTGCTGGAGGGATGGGTAGAGACCACAGTTTTGCTTTCATCAGACATTTTTTGGGGAAATCTAGTCCAACCACCACCAGCAGCTATTCAACGCATGCAGTCCTCACTGGCTACAAGAGTTGGCCACTGCAGAGAGCAGGATGAGGAAGACTTCACTTACACTCTGCTTTTCTGTAGAACCAGCTATCACCTGGCTTTAAGCAAACACACAACAGTCATTACTGTTTGTGCTCCAATCTGATTCACCGTGGCATTTCCATCTCAGTGTAACTTTATAATGTGTCAGCAGAAACCTGGAGTGACACAGGAGTTATTCCAGCCTTGGCTATTTAGAGCTTCTCAGAGGTGAGCCATGGGTGTTACAGTAGGTCCGCTTATGTAAGAGGGGGACCTTGTGATTTACAGCTCGTGCCAGAATTTGGAAAGGCCAGCTGGCCAGCTGCTTTCAGTCTGTATTACACTAGTGCTGGCTCTAGCGTGAAACTGCCCCATCAGTTTTGGAAATCCCTCTGCTTCCACATGGAGCTATTTCCACATATTGCTAATCATGTGTTCATTTCCAGCAACAACTGCTACTGCCTCTGCCACCAAATCCAGCAAGCACCGACTCTGGTCTTCTGGCCCGCTTATACAGTGCCGTCACTGAGCCATACCCTGCATGGTGTGGAAGAGGGCTGCCATACTATATGGTTTCCTAGCTTCTTGGCTCAAGCTTTCAGTGGACTAGGAGCAACTTTAAGCTTATCAAATGTCTTCTTGCTCCATCTCTACAATGGAAAAGAAGAACAGGGACTGTGCAGCAATACTGGCTAAATAACAGCAGCTGCAATGCTAATACCTGTGGGGATGCCTGGAGAGATAAAGGAAGTGTGAGGAAGGGGAGGGAGAAAGTAGGAGCTCCTTCAGTCACATCTTCTTTTGATACATTCATATGTACAGGAACAGGAGCTCAAGGATGCTCARCCTGACATGTTGGTATTACAAAGTAACTGCCAAAGGACAGCGAATACCATTATCTCTATCCTGCTACACACTTTGTCCTTTGCAGCACAATTTAAAAACCCCTGAAGACTTGGGCCAGGGTTTTCAGAAATAGAAATCTAAAGTTAGAGCTACATTTAGAGACTGGCATCAAATGGTCAGTGGTGGCTGCTGCATGCTCAGAAGCTTTCCCAGTTAGCCCACCCGTGTCTCAACACAAACTTGGCTCTTCAGATCTGTGCTTCTATTTCTGAAACCCTTCTGTGGTGAACCCACTTCCAGCACACACCAAAGCCCAGCCCTGCCTGCTCATTAGCTTCTGATTCAGTATCCTGCCAACTAGCCTTACGTTCAGACGCACTACACACAATTCTTTCAGAGTCTGCTATCACCTTTCACTGTGATTTCAGCAGCTGGGCAGATTAACATTCAGAGGGCACAAACAACTACATTTTGCTTCATTACTTTCAAGTAATAAATAAAATGGATTCTGAAAGTTCTCCCAACCTGTTCCKCGCTCTTTATTGCTTTGATATACTAAACCACAGTGTCCCAACCAAGGCATATTTCTCTTACATTCAGCTTACTTCACTGTGAAATGACTCAATCCAGCAAGTGGGTTTGAAATATACACTGAAGGCAGTGTAAAACAGCACCCTTACCAAGTGTGGAAAAAGAAATGTAGTTCATAAACAGAGTAGAAAGCATATTTAAAACAACTTCTAATGAACTCCAGTGACAGCAGAGCTTGAACCAGGCAACATACCCCTGACATCAGCATTGGCTTTCAAAAAATCACATTGTCCATGGGTCATATATCTCACTGCGTCTCTGAAGAAATGTTAAATCAATAAAATACCTAAAGGTTGCTGACGAATCAGACAGTGTTCTATAAAAAGCCAACCATTATTGCTGAGGGGCAACATAAGAGCTGAAGAAATATTTGCAAGGAAAAGGCCATCCCTCCCACCGGAGCCCATTCACATTCGGTCGTCTGACACGTTCCAGTGGACACCGGCGAGCTGTACTGGGACCTGGAGTCGTATCGGCCCACTCGCTTTGCTTCGGCAGCTTTCCTTGATGATGTAGGATATCTCGCACACTGTCAGTTTGATTTCTCGAGTGCTTCCCCTCCCTGAGCCTGGTTTTTAGCAACATAATGAAAACTCAAGCTTGCATTAGTAACACATTCACCAATTAATGTTTGCGGTACATCAGTACCCATTTTTCCAGATTGCACATTCTATATTCAGCCTTCAAAAGACCACAAAATTATCCATACCTTGTAATTGTGAAATCAGATCTGGGCACTTTTTAATGACCCACAGTAGATCTTTGGTTTAGTTGTTTATGTATGTACCACAGGGATGCAATCTTCTTGCTGAGGAAAATATACAGGGGAGAATAAAATACTCAGTGAAAGCAAGCTTTGATATTCTGCTGTGAATCCAGAAATTTAGCCTATTGGTGTCATAGAAGACTTTCGCTTCTTGTTTCCTTCATATGCTGACATCCATCTTACTAGACACATTAAAGTGAGTGGAGTCCTTAGAAAATCAGACTACCATACTCATCTGCCTCAGTTTTCACAGCAGTAAAAATAAATGTAGGTGTCTACTTCCTGAACTCCTGCAAAGAACTTTGATCTTTTTAGGCTAGCAATTCTAAAAGAGGGCAAAGCAGTCTAAAAGCCAAGTGTTGATGGGGAGGCTAAGCACTACTGGAATTAAAATGTTTTTAATTTCTTGCAAAAGCTGGGACTAGAACCTGTATCTCCTGATGTTAACATTATACAAAGCCCTCTCTTTTCAGTCACGGTAGCATACAACTCTGCAGTAGTTTCAGAAAATAATAATTAGTTCCAGAAGAAGTGTATATTACATATATTATGTCTTGGCACCACAGTTCTCTATCCTGCTTTCCTGTTGCTAAAAATACAAATTGTTCACAACCATGCTTTCAATACCCATTTAATATTTGCAAACAGGCTGTCTTTGACAAACAGGGTTTTTGGCTAGGCTTCAATGAGCACTGTGTTCAGCTCCATTACCTACAGCATCACAGCCCTCTGAAGATATATCCTCCCACTGTTGCCACCAACATAGACACAAAAAAGGGGTCTTATTCTCCTCACAGTCACTCTCCTGCAAGCTTCACGGTTTGAAAAAGCCAATCTCACCTACATTTCGTTACTCACCTCAAGGAATTTGCCAATTCAGGGGAATGTCAGATAGCCTTTAGGCTTTATAGTTGCCTTACTTAAAAATGTTGTTTAAGTTTTACCCCAAATCTTTACCTCTCTTCCCCTAAACACTTCCACGCTGGATTCATTTCTAATAAGTGCTTGTTTAGAGATATCGGCACCTAGCAATGCCAAAGACAATGCTTTCAAGCAGATGACTTTGTGGGTGGCCAAATGCTCACCAGCCAAACGTACATCAAAATAGTTTTCATTAGTTTATAGGAATGCAGCCCAGAAAGACTTATGGATTCCAAAATATTTACCACCACGTGTATTTCAACATTGTGCTTGCTGGCAGATGTTTATTAAAAGCTTACTTTCACCTACCGGTTCTGTAGAACACTTACTTACAATACATCAGGTTTTTCTCTCTCCTCTGGTAAACCCACTTGATCCCCACAATTTATGGGTTACAAATCTTCTCCATGTCTTCATACCTTTCCTAAGTTAGACTTTGAGATACTGGGCAATGAGAAGCAATGTCAGACAGCATACTGCTAATGTCTTTCCTTGTAAATACATCAGACATTTCCATTTAGCGTCACAGTGATTTTTATCCCCTTGAAATTATCCTTTTGATTCCAATTGCATTCTATCATTTTCCTGAGTAGAGCATTTATTTTATAATCATTTTAAACAAGTTTCTGGAAAACAGTCGTCCTTTTAGCCCTAATATTAAAAAAAAATCCTCTGCTACACAGTATTTTTTGTCATTATACTATATGCCTTTTGTACAACACTGATTTCTTGTTCATATTCATACCTGACATAAGTGGCATAAGTGGGAGGGATGATAAGCCAAATTCAGTGCATGCATCTTTTCAACCACAGGGAGATTAAACCAAAAATGAATTAGGTCTAAGTAAGTAAGGCTCTACTGCAGGAATGACAAAGCAGAGCATCTCAAATATTGAGTGTGTTGCTTAGAAGTGAACATTTACAAAAGATCAACAAATACGGAGAATAATTTTCCTTTTCACAAATTCTGATTCCCAGAATGCCATTAACAACACCAACTCACTAAGTTTAACAAAGATAGATGTTCTTGTCAGATCCTCATCAAATGTAATGTTTATATCCTTCACCCATCAGAGTCATTAGTATTAACACAATACCATAATCCCACAAAATAACTGCAGGTTAGTTTGCCTTGTTCAACATTTAACAGGCTCCAAAATGAGCACAGATCATACCTGAAGTGGACTTTTCCTCCCCCAATTTCTGTGGAGCACATCTTGTGGTTTTTATTGTGGTAGAAGGAGAAAGCTATGGGGAACACCTTAAAAATTGTCTTTTAGAGGAGCGATGCCTATATGTACAAGCTCCTAACACCAGGGTGAATCTTGCCACTGATTTCCAAAGCTGCTAGGCAAACCCTAAAAAGTAGGCTGAACATATTCCCATTTCTTCCTCATGAGCCCCGATAATGCTGGGCACAGCATGACTCCTCCAGTTCGAGCGTTAAATGGAGGCTGGGGAAAGCAGCTCGCTTTTTGTTACTGGGATGCTGAGGGTGCTACAGGGAAAAGACAGTTAAGGATCTAACTAAATCAACAATTCTGCAGTAAAAAATTGAGACGGTGGTAAAATGTGTGCAAGTTTTATAGCATTATTTGTGTTTCTTCAGGCTTGGGATATGGTATTGTAGCAATATCACCTTTCTGCCTGAAGTGTGTCAAATCTAAAGTGTATAGGTTTTGAAAGAAACTGACTGTTAAAAAAGATACACGAATGGTGAAATCTTTAAACAGTTGATGACTATACCTACAAGACCTTTTCAGATGAAATATTATGGCACATATTTCCATCTTTTTCTCCCCATTCTATCCAAAATTTTAAAACTGTCTCTGATTATGATTTGAATCTGAGCTAAGAATACAGAGGCTGATCAGCTACAGCTGCTTTAGCCCGCCTCTCAGTAAGTGTAAATTGAGGTAATTCTATTGTATTTTTTAGGCTGAGGTTTGCTTTCCATCTCCAGAAGAATGCTGCTCTTGCAGCTGATGATTCAGAAACCTGCTCTGGTATTGGGATCAAGGAAAATAAGACTAGGCAGAGTTCACAACTGCCAACTGCCAAGGACAGTCAAATTTTGGACCATACTCCAGGAATGAACTGCCTGAGCTCACACTGCATTACTGGACAGGCCACAGAAGGGACTGGCTACCACTGGACTCTTGCATTAGATCCTTAGTTTCCCTCCTTTATGGGAGCATAAAGAATTAAGTGCTCCAGTGCATTCAGTCAAGCAAGGGCAGAAAGAGGAAAATTAATGTCACATTACACTTGGTCTTCTCTGCTAAGCACAGTTTGGTGTCAGTCAGGTTCAGTTTCAAATGAAGTTGTGTCAGTAGGGCTCAGGTCATTGAACTCTTCCAACCACTCTTCTTGCCTGATTAATTTTGCTTATTATTTGACAGTTTTCAGGTATGGTGGAGTTTGCTGAAAACCTCTGGCCACTGTGGTATAGAATAATGCACTGTAATTTTGCCATTTCATTTTAAATCTCAACTGAAAACAGCTGTTCCCTGAGCCTATAACTTGCTGTGACTGTCTCCTTCTGCTGTTATTTATCTCAGTAGCTGTATTATTTAACTTTGTGAAGCATATTGGAATACAGTTTATCTGGAGAACACTATTAAGTGCAAAATGAAGTGGTACTCATAAATCAGATTTCACTGATTGCTTTGAAAAGCTTCTAAAAATTCTCACCTGTTGCTTCCTGTACAGTCATTCTTTACACATCTGTTCCATAACACGACATGGAAGGAACTTTAGGCTTCAGCCCTTCTACTTTCTGACTCTGGCAGCTTCTGAAAATCTTTCAGATCACAGAATATATGACAGTTTGTCATCTTTGTAATYATGCGTTTTTAAAAGGTATAACTAGCGCAAGAAGTTACATGTACCTTTTCTGCGTCAGTGCATCTTTCCAATTAAGTAAGATTCCCTGTTGCTGCAGGCTCGACTGGTCAGATAATGGACTGCAGGGAGATATGTCCCGAGCTGAATGCTGCAACATGGACAAAATTAATGCTGGGAGAAAAAATACATGAAAAGTAAAATTAAGCAGAATGATTGTAATGCAACTATGTAATTCAGTTCTAAATTGTGAGAAAAATGAGGGAAGTGTTAATCTTTTAATATTTAATGGGCCAAGTTAATCCCTAGTTTATATAGTCTGTTAGGATCTAATAGAAAAGCGAAAAAAAATCTTGTGAAGACCATTTGAGCAAGCTGCAGAACTTGGTTGAAAATTATATCCTTACTACACAACACTACAGGATTTTTTTTTTCTGGGGTATAAAAAAGGATACATTTTCTAAAGACATTCTGTTGTTGCCAGGCTTTCATATTTAGGGAATTCCAGCCAGTCTATTCCTGCCTGGTGGAGATAGGATCTCTATTTGGCCCCTGACTGCTGAGTAATGTACAACCAATTCTGTCACTGTTCTGCAATGGTTTCCCTTCCTATTCTTCAGATACCTGGTCTATTTAAATGGAAAATTTCCTGAGCCCAGGACTGTCACTTATTGCATGTATTGACAGTAACCAGTCTACTAGTGTGCTCATTGCGACTTGGTCTTTACTTGATCTTCAGCACGAAAAATAAAATAGGAGAAATATGGAAAATTGGCTTTGGTTGCCTTTTACTTCAGCAATGCGTTTGCATGATGAGTAACTAGACTGGCAAGTAGACCTTGGGCAAGGAGACATTGTTCGCATGCAGTGTAACCAGTGACCCAGAACAACCTCAGTATCCCACCCTTTGCCACAGTATCCCACAACTGTGCCACAGAAAGGCAAAAATTCTGGTCAGTTTTCAAGTTGAAGGAGTTCAAATTGCAATACATGCTCATGATACCAGATTAAAGCACCTTCTGATCAACCATTGTGATCAGTAGCTTCCCTGATATATAGCTAGACACAGATTTCAAGATCTTAAAAGGAGCAAAGGGTCTTACTTAAACATTCTTTGTGGGAAGGAAAAATGCAAATGAATGAGTCATGGCTTCAATTAACATCAAGTGCACTCTAATGGCCAGCTTCATTCTGTCTGATTCATCATTTAAAGCTACATGTCCTACTCTAGAATTAATAACTAGTGCAGTCATTCAACTTGCAGAGTTCCTACGCTGGTTTAGGACATGAAAGCACTCCAAGCCCATGACTGTAGTGACACACAAAGATTCAGGGTTTATAGATACACAGGGCAGCACACTGCATGCCCAAAGAGACCTGTCCAAAAAGATGTGGTCATGATGGGTGTTTGATGAAACTAGCCTTACTTTGAGCAAATAAGCCTCTTTGCGAGATGCATACAACAATAAAATGCCATAAATAGAAAGAGAATATGGAGAAATGTTCTCATTTCAGAAAAATAATATTTAATTAATCAATACATCTCTGATCTTATAATTCCCTTTTAGTAAGGTTTTGGCATGGAGAGGCAAGGACTGTACATTGACACTGTTATTAGACTATTTCCTCTTAGCAATGAACTGATGATTTTGGACTAATGGATAATGAACTTCAAAATATTAAAAGCCATAAGATTTCCCTTTAGTAATTCCTGCATCAAGTCCAATGATTGTGTGCAATTGAACTAGAACAAATCTTTCAAAAGAAAACATTGAATCCCGATTTTAAAAATTAGCAATTGCCAAGGATCCACCACTATTCTACATAAATGGTTTCCAATGATTAATTATCTTCTTTGTTAGAAAGGTGTACCTTACTTCTCTGAATCCCAGTGTCCACCATCATGGATAACTGCTATGAAATTATCTTTTTTGGATCCTTCCAGGTGTAAACACAGAGCTATAGCAGTAAAAGCAACTGATGTCAGGAACTGGACAAAATAGATCCCCACACAGCTTATACTTTTTATTTATACCCAATGCCTGAACTGGAGACTAAAGGTTTCCATCTCATTAGAGATGTGAACGTGAAATCAGTTGCTATAATCTTTTTCATTCATTCATTCAGGGAGGAAGATATTTTTCTGCCCTAAGCAGCAAAACAGAATGACTGAAAAAACTCAGTTTTGGTCTTATTTTTAACCAACAATTATTCACTAAAACGGGGCAAAGCTGAACACAGCACTTGAGTACCAAGGAAGTGCTACCAAGTAAAAATTCACAGATCCTCAACAAGGAAAAGGCCTGATTCAGCAATAGGGGCAGATTTGAATGGATTTTGAGGATGCTACTGTCTTATGAGCTAAAAGACAATACTAAGAAATAATGTACATATGTATTTTATATCACATCGCAATAGTTTACAGAGTTGTTAAGCCAAATTATCTGCCAATTTTAATTCACAGCATAGACTGCAGTAAAGACATGCAAGTTTCCACCATAGCCCATCTTCTAGAACCAAACAGAAATGAAAATGCTTCCAGGTACCACATTAACACTGAAAATGATCATCCTACCTTTTACCAGTCTTAAAATTCTTGAGCATTATTTGTCTGTCTGGATTTAAACTCTGAGAAGCCAAAGACTTTCCTTAGAAGTAAAAGACATCCATGGAGAAAGATCAAGTCTGAGAAAGGGAATGATCAGTGGTGAGCCAAAAACTCACCAGTTCATCCTGGGCTGATCCTGTAGTAACAGGAAATACTGAACGCATTGGAAAACTGCAAGGCTCACTTCCCTTTTGCTGAACCTCTTCTTACTCAATGGCCAGCTAAAGGGACACTGTCATTTCTTCATT
Organism: Phoebastria nigripes; assembly: GCA_035582835.1. Classification (NCBI taxonomy): domain Eukaryota; kingdom Metazoa; phylum Chordata; class Aves; order Procellariiformes; family Diomedeidae; genus Phoebastria; species Phoebastria nigripes. The sequence continues at coordinate 288,369 of JAYKAV010001433.1, read as the reverse complement.
AGCACTGCTGACAATCAGCCTCTGCTTTGGGCCAGAGGACAGAGTTGTACAGGGTTGTGCTAAGGAACATGAGCCATTTGGATCAGGGTGCCAAGTCAGGATAATTGTACAAATAATTGATTTTATCTCAGGYGGCCAAAGTATTTCTAACAGACTCCAACATTCACATTTATTCAGCCAGTTTCCTCACAGATTTCTCAAGTATTCATGTGATAGGAAGACAGCAAGTAGTCACAATGAAATTTAAACCAAGTGTTACTCCCCCTCAGCTCCTTACCATCTTTCACTGTTATTTATCCTTCTCAAATACGCAGAATTTATAGCAATCTGTTTAAACAAAGAGATCAATTCCTTTATTTCATCTTAGAAAAAGATGAGGTGGTGTGTGCAATCCAGCGAGTCTTCATTTTCCAGGAACAATAAAGCCGGTCTACCTGGGTTTGCATTGCTTTGCTTGTATGAGGTCCAGAGGGGCTGTACCGTCTTCCACCTTTGGCATGGAAATTCCTATGAATTCTAAATTTTACTAACAGATGAGACATGGACAGCAAGAAATTGTTTGTGGCTAAATCCTGCTAAGATCTCTGCTGCTAGGCAACCTGCCTTAAGCACAGTGTGAATAAGGTTAGTCAAGTTTGTAGTTCAATGGGATATCTTTTCTGTGAGCAAAATGTGGTAGCAGACTTGATCTCACTCTTGACTCCAAGTTTAGCCTTATTCTGCATCTCTCCCTCTCTGTACTTGGTCAGCTGTTTATCAGCTTTGAAATACTGCAAAGATGAAGCACCTCCTTACACAGGGTGATGCTCTGACCAATACAGCCATCATGGGAGAGGCTGATTATTGCAATGCACTTAAGCCTGGCAACCTGCTGAACGTTCTGCCCGCCCCCATCAGCATACTGAAAATATACGGTACAAACCCTTGGCAGATGCTGGGACAGGGCAAGCAAAATATGCTAAGTGCAAAGACGATGGCTGCGATTTTTACGAGGACAAAATAGATCCCCACAGAGCTTGACCCCTCACACCAGGTCACATCCGAGGACAGACTGAAGAAAGCCACCCAGCACCACTGCAAAGTCTCTCTGCTTTTTCTCCAGCCCCTTGTACCTGGTGCACGGGACCACAGAATTCTGTAACTCAGTGCAAGGAATATGCGCAGTGCCACTGCCACAGCGGAGACATTGTGGAAGCAGAGAAATGGGGGGGTTTACTGCTAGTAAATGACTCATGGGTCAAGAGACAAGTTGTTTTATAGTAACTTCGTATTATAGGCCCAGATTCACCCCAGGTAACTTCAGGTGCTCCACTGAAGCATCTAATCCCCAGGCCCCCTCTGTACCTGCCCTTCGGGGGGCAGTTCCAATAGTCTCTAGAGGGAAGGAAGCTGTTCTGCTGCTAGCCCACATGCTTCAACTGAGTGCCTCTGGTGAAGTGGGGTAAATAAGGAGCATGGAGCCCTTTATTCATAACTAATCGACTGATAGCACTGCAGGGGTTGCATTACAGTTCGCTACAGCCTGATTCAGTGGTGACTTGATGTCCCCTAACTCCTGCTAGCAGCAGTTGTAGTAGTGCCTCTTTGAATTGCTGGAATAGCTAAGGACCCTGGATTCCACTGTATTAGAAAAAAACCATTTAAATGACAGTTTCCAGTTTATATGTCTAATTTTCCAAAACACAATTGTCCTGAAGATATGGATGGTTAGGAAAAATGGATTACCTGTCAAAACCTGCCAAACCCACCCAAACTCTTCTTTGTTTTGACACTGGATCTAGATATATATAAATGAATACAGAGGATATGAACCTATATATGGCCAAATACTAATCCTTACTGCTGTGTGGCAAAATTGATCAAGAAGGCTTTTGATCTAACTTAAAAATAATGCAAGCAGTGAATTGTGTCTATGCATTTTAAATAGGCTGAATGCATAATAATGTAATTTTTTTTCATTATTTCTTATATGCCATACAGGTGAGTTGAGCACATTCAGAATACACTAGGTTTTTTGCCTGATCTCACAGAACAGTTGCACATCATATTATGCTATGAATATTATGTTTGAAGTTTTATTCAGATTTCTGGTTTTCCCCACTTTCAACAGAATTAGCTGTCGTGTTCATGTTTAAAATAAGTTTGGCCGTGAAATCTTGAGATAAAAAACCAATAGCTATCCTCACTATAAAGCTGCACCTTTCACATGAGAAGTGCTTCCTGAAAGACAATGGACAGAATACAGATGACAATGAATGTAGTTTGCAAAACAAGAGCAAGTGCAAGAAGTAACATACACAAAAGTCCCCCTATTTTGGTGGCCAAGTCACTGTTACAGTTTGGGTACCTGAAATCTTTATAGAGTCAAACAAAACAATTTTAGCCAGTGACTGTGTGCTATCTAAACTACATCATTACAGGGTAGAGGGGTTTTTTTACTACCAGATGGTTGTTGCTCAAGTTGTGCTAGCCTAGATATGTGCTGACATCTAGTGGTCCTTTAGAGAATAAATACAGTCCAAGCGTTTATTGATTAGCAATAAAGAATAATAACCTTAGATTCAAAAAACGTATTTTCCCCCTCCTCTCCCTTTTTCCCCACAGTGTATTTAGTAGAATTCTAGTGATTATTGTCCTTTTCGATATTTGTTCAAGCTGAGGTTTTCTAAAGCACCTTTCCCATTGAGATCATGCTGACTCTTTTGGGAAAATCCACCTGGAGGCATTTCTTGACTGACAATCACCACGGTATTTAAGCAGAGATTGTTAAATTGAAAAAGAAATAGATAGGAGTACAGTTCTGAATGTCTGGAGCCACAGTATGATCTGTATTACATCTGATTTCATCAGAGACCCCTTAAGTTATTCATACTAAATTCAGATCAAAATTTGGCCTTAAACTGTTATTTACCTATTAATGTGAGAAAATGGCTACAAATAGACTTTAAATGATAATTTAGTTTACTACTACATCAAAAATATCTGACTGTATTATAGACCCCAATGAATATTGATGAGATGACACTCAAAACTCTACTTAGAAACTCACTTTCCACAGCATTTACTCCATCTTCATTTAGCTCATATTTCTGTTCATTTGCAAAGCCATGCATGTAATGCACCCCCTACTCAGGATAACTAAATTGGGGAGAAAGCGTTAGAGCTTTAGTCACTGACTCAAAGTAGACCGAAAGAGGAAACAAAACCAGAAAATCAACTGCCTTTAGGAAGAACTGATTCAGGAGACCAAAAACTCCTGCTTAGGTTTCAGTTGATTTTAGAGTCCCCACCACTGAGAAAGGCTTGTATTACTTGACAAATAAGGTAACTGGAAGTTTTACAGCGATGTGTCTAGTCAAAGAACCCCAGTCTCCAATATGGCATACTCAAACCCTAAAAAAGGCCTATACCACCTCCAAGGGGTCCCCGAGGCCATCTTTTAACCTGCTTCGATTTCCAGGAGATAGAGAATAATCTTTCAGGCTAAAGGAATAGGCTGCTGCAGAAGACCCCAGGTCAGAGAGAAGGGAGAGGAATGATATGCTGAACTAGCACTGAAGAGATTTATTTTGAAGGAAGAAAATGGAAGCCGATCAGAAAATGGCCTGATAGCTTGTGTTCATGTGCTGTTACTGTTTCACACGAAGATCACCAGCATACCTTTAGTGTTCCCGTGACATGTATCCACCAGTGTCCCTAACAACGCAGCGTGCTCAATTCTTCATGAACAGGTCATTACTTATCACCTTTGCATGATATTCATTTTGGGGGTATTACAATTCAAGTGGCTGCTCAGCTGGTACCCTATAAAGAGTCTTTCCACAAAATGTTATTTTTCATTTTTTGCCTCAGTGCAAGACCTGCTCATGATTTATTGGCTCTAGCAAAGCACAAAGCCATAATTTTCTTTTATTGAACTCACTCTGGGTAGCCATCACTCTGCAGAAATGCAGATGGTCATCTTATTCTTATTCTTAGTGACAGGATGAATGCCACAACTCTGCTGACAAAGACAGCAAAGCAGTCATTTATAATAGTAAGAGGAGCATTCAATTTAATATCTATGTTAACTGCACATAGTTAGGCATTTTGGACACAGCTTTTATAGGATCCTGCTCTGCTAATGCTTTAGGACTCTACAGTATTAAGGCAAATTTGCATAGCATGTATGCTGGCATCCAGGTGTAATTTCTGTGCTTATAGCAAATGAAACAGAACTATACCATGCAGAAAAAGTCGGCCCCCAATTGAACTCTGATCATAGTCAGTTTTTGTTATGTGTATTTGAAATACTGCAGTTTAATAATTCCTCTATCTCTTCCCTTACTTCACACTTCAATTTTTAGGAGCATCCACACTGCAGATGAAATTCTGCATCTGGATCAGAACCTATGAGCTTGAGTGAATGAATGTATGTATTTAACTAGTTCATTGTCAATGGAATTAAGGAGATGGCTTGCAGCTTTCCTTCCATCTCAGAAAATGTGGATTTAGGGAATTGCTGGGGCCAGCATGATGCACAAAGTGCACTTTCTCTGTTCTGGGGCGAGAAGAGTGGCCGTGAATAATTCACAGCACCTAGTGGAGTGCCTAAAGACATGCCCTGTGATGACCAGTGAGTTTGTGGAGAAAGAAAATACGGTGTTGAATATTAAACAGAAAGGATCAGGTGTTTCTTAATAAGCACCCGGCCTGATCCTGCCAAAGGGGCCCCATACAGACCTTAACAGCTGAATCTGGAATGTGCTTCATTTCATCACAGAGCTGGCTATCACTACAGCAACAGCACTTGGAGAATAATTCAAAGAAACAAAACACAGATGCAAGTCAAATCCAAGGGATTAGAGTATTTAATCGTTTAGAATAAGGGGAGCTTTACCTAGCATATTCAGTGAATGGATTCGGAGCAAAACTACATCCAACATCTGCTAATGCCACATTTTAGTATTGCCTCTTCAATCAGAGTAAATTATATAGCTTAAGGATTCATATCACCAATTAATCTCTCCTGAATCAGATCTGCATATTAGTTGCTTGAAATAGGCTTAATACAGTCATAATTGTACAAAACACGAATACCATTTTTCATAATAATTAGGTAGCCGTGCTGCCTTTTCTCTCAATTTGTCTAAATGTTCATATGTACATTAGAAGTTAGCAGTTAAATTTTATCCATTCATCTCTCAATTACTCCGTTGGTCTGTCTATAGCATCTTCTGCTTAAGGCACCAAACCTGTGCAAAGTATAGCTGTTCAATATGCAGTGTATTAATTTCCTCAGAGGCACATTTGAAAGGATTGGAACTCTGTTCCAGCAAGTGCATGGCAAGGAAGCACATAAGATATTTCCCACTTTGGAAAAGGCTCAGCGAGAGGAACCAGGCACACTGGCCATCAGATCATTTCCTTGCAAGCTGAGAGCAGGCCAGGAGCTTGCTGCGAAAGGGCCATGGAACCTTGCAAGGGAACTGCATTGTGCTGAAACTACCCAAGCATTATAATGCTCTTCCATAGCACAGTTTGATCACCTCATTTGCTACAAAGTAAGACCCCAAAAGTGACAAGGAGATAATTACTCTGACCTCTGCTTGTTGGAAGTTGATAGAGGGAGAGTTGATAGCAGTACCATGAACTGTCCTCATGTTTCATTTGCTGATGTGCTGTAAACCTTTGACTTGCTGCCAAAATTTAAGGTTGCCTTATGAGATAATCCCAACTAAGAAGTTCGGTTTATATGCATCTTCCTGCCCTTCTGCTGGAGACAGGGGCATGATGCAGTTAGTTAGCTAAGAAAAGAAACACAAAAACTCCTGGGCTATGAATAATGATCTTGAATAAGTTCTTGGATTTGCAAAATGATGATAATACTATTTACCCTCGTATTAAATTTATAAAATACTTCTCCCCTGCTGGAGTCTCTAAATCCCTGATTAGACCACCACCAATTCCCTTATACATTTCCTGCTGGTTTTAATCTCCTATCCCCATCTTTTCAAGGATATTTTCCCTAAAGAAAAAAAAAAAAGAGAAAAGAAAAAAAAAAGAAAAGAAAAGAAAAGAAAAGAAAAGAAAAGAAAAGAAAAGAAACAGAAACTCTGCATTCAGAAACAGTTACAGCTGCACCCAGGAAGAGTATGAGAGTTGGCTTGCAATAATAACTTTAAAGATACTGTAAATGCTTTATTAATCCATGCTGTTGACAGCTTTGAATGCCAAATTATCTGTGTTGCACTGAGCCATGAAACTATCCCATGAGGTACTAAGTCCACCTTGAGACAGCAGTGAAGCCAAAGCTTTGATCCTCAAGGCTGACTTGAGTAAATCATTATTTTTAAACTCTTTAATCCCTCATGCATCCATAACACATAATTTTAGTAATGTATTTGACTTAAATTTCTTATTACTTCAGAATTCAGTCCAACTTCTGCTGCAAATAAAGTCAGAGCTCCCAGAGGCTTCAGAGAACAGAAGTAGTCCTGCTCTACTGCAATTCTCTGTTGAACTGATGAGATGACAGAAACAGTATGTCATCAGGAACCATAATTTTACCTTCTTTGGATGCTTTTTTTTCTCTATTACTGTATTTCAGTGTAGCATTTTCTGGAGACAAGAAGCACAAGGACCGGGAGTCTGGAAGTCCTAAATTTCAGTTCTTGCTCCCACACCAGTTCATAAGATTCCAGCTTAACTCTTAGAGTATTCTCAGAAGCAGCAGTGAGCACCTTGACCTGCCCACCTTACCACCTTTTTTTGACTGCTAGAAGATGACCACAGATAACGCACTTCATACCAGACAGCACCTTACATCAGCTCAGATATACTAAGCTGAGGATTCGGAGTTTATCCATATTGCTAAATAAAGCTCAATGCCCTGAGTGGCATTGCCTGGCCACTCTACATAATGTTTGGCCCAGGGTTTCCCTTTGGTACCCTGTAGTCGCCTCATAGCCTGAATGCATAAACACTATTCCATTGGATATTATTCTCAGTTCAGAGCATTTTGAATAATGGGATGGCTGTGTCACAACTCATCAAAATAACATTTTATCAGCACGAAATTGAGGCTATAGGTTGCAGGCTCTGTGGCATAGCAGAAGTCTTGAAGGTGCAAAGCATCCTAGGATATCATTTGAGGGTAGGGAAAACAAACCTGGTCCTGACAACACAAAACAGTGCCAGGCTGCAAAACAAGTATTAAGCATGAGGGACAGTCAACAGCCCCAGGAGTTCATTCCCTGGCCCTAGTCTCTTCTGCAGTGCAGACACAGCCATGGAGCCCTACATGCTCCAGCTGCCCCAGTCCATACTGTAGGCTCTCTGCCCCTACAGACTGTACAGGGCTGCCTCAGGCTGCTCCTCTCCCTGTAGACATACCTCTTGTGCAGCCGAATGCACACTCAGTTCCTGCCTGTAACTCAGTGATAATAACATTTGACCAATTACTTTCTGTAAAGTTCACCTCATCAATGCCAATACACCACTCACTGTATTGAAAAAATATATCTTTTTTGTGAATACATATCCTGAATGGAGTGAGTAAACAGAGAGATGTTTTATATCACTGCAATTGCAAAGTGTACCCGTGAGTCAGGCAGTCATTTGCCAAGTGCTGTAAAACATACCCAGTCCTGAAACTGCCCCATCTATTAACTGTTAGTTCAAAATCAAAGGCCAAATGAGCCCCTTCTGGAAAAAATAATTAGTGCCTGAGTATTGCTGCAGCATTCTGCTCTCTCTGCAATTCCTGGAAGGACAGGTTGGAGAGGGAGCCACAGATGCTCAGCTGCAGGATTCCCCCCGCAGACGTTGCCTACAGAAAGTATCACCAGCAAAGCTGAAAGGAGCTGTACGTGACTGATCAGAAATCCTGCATACTTCTTGCTTGGCTGATCTAAATGGCTGTTAATTTTCACAGTGCTACCGTAACCCAAACATTATTCCAGTTGAAGGAAGCTTATTTTGTATGATATGCAGTGTCCTGAAAGAAAGCCTGTCACTACCATCTGAAGCTTATATTGCTACCAGGAGTCAATGAATCTCGGTGAACTTGACAATGTCTTTTGAAAACAAATTTCTTACTGCTCAGAAAAACATCACGTGCTTAGTGTGAAAGGGATTGATAAAACAATCCCTTGCTTCGCCTGCTCTGTTCTTTTCAATTCTTTAAGTCTTCAAAAATCTCCTTGCTGGAAAAAATGAGCTGAAGTGTGGATGATCCATTTCTGTTTACCAGAGGTATATACTGCATACATGTGCCAGTGAACCTGTTTTCTAAATAGCATTTAAAAAATCACAATCAGCTAAATGTTTCAGATTTTTGCTTTTGCTTTAAGGGAAGCTAGATGAAAAGACAGGGCAAGGCAGAAAAAAAAAATGTAAAAAAGAGTCAAATTTACCAGCATAAAGCATCATCATTCATCAGTGAACACTGTTTCCATTTAGCACCGCACACATGGCAACGGCAACAGGTCCACTCAGACCAAGCAAGGGAAAGCAGGGAAAGTGTGCTTCCACCTTTGGAAAAAAGATGAATACTGGCCCTTTGGATTATGTCTGGCAAATATCATCCCCTTACAACACACTTGTTTACATAAGCTGCAAAAAATGACAGTTCTCCCACCATCACCACCACCACCGAAAAAACAACCCACAATGGAGGGAAATAGCAGACACCCTCCCATGCACAAAGTTCTCAGTGAGCAGTTTGGTGGGCTCACTTTTAGGTGCTTCTGATGCTGTGTATCTTCCTGTCTGCTTGGGACAAGAACCTAATTTCTACCATAAGAGAGACTTGGGTATATGACGACACACGTTTTCATGGGCTGCCTGTCAGTTGGTCCTTCTGTCACTAACTTCTCCTGCAAAAAATGCAGAAATCAGTGCTAATAACAATTCTGACAACAACATCATTTCAGTACATTGCAGACCTTCATGCTTAGACATCTGTAGCTTAGCAGCACCATGCAGTCTAGCTTTGCAACAGAGGATTAACAACATGACCTCTGAATCACATTTGCTTGGCTAACAGACTGAGGACTAAGAGGGAGACAAGAATCAGGGCTCTCCAGAAGTTTGACATAATGAATTTCCATACTGGTGTTATTGAAAAAAAAAAAGATAAACAGAAAGGAAAAGAAAATGCAGTGAAACTGTCCTTTCACAGTTAAAATGAGCCATAAAATAATTGCTAATGAAGAAATTCACATACTATGAATACAGAATTAGCAACTGTAATTCTTATAAGAGAATCAATTAAGATCAGCATAATGGTAGCAATATATAAGTTGATATGACAAAAATTATCTTCAACAGTTCATTAATATTAAAAATAAAGTGTCATCAATATTACTTTAGAAAACATTCTTGAAATTTTTGTAGGTATATATTTTTATGTTATCTGGGTATTTGTAAGTCCTTATCACTATAGAATATGAACACCTTACAACTTCCAAAGGAAGTTCATTGCTTTTCATTTACTTTTCTTCAAGGATGGGAGAATATGAAGATAATGAAAAATAGTCAAAATGTTGTACATTTTGTCTGTAGCTCTGCATATTCACTGTAGAGTTAAACATAATTCTAGTCTTCCTGGTGTAATAATGTCAATCAAAAGCTTCACTATTTTACAAGAAAAAATAAGAAATGCACAACCAACAACTGTTGAAGCCAACTGAGAGAAATAAATGTGGCTCTAGATTCTATTTCCACTTATAAACTCTCCCACAAACACAGCAAGGAGCAAGCTGAATGTGGCTCAGAAATGATCATGCTATTTGTACAAGGAGGTACCTACCTGTTAAGACACAGCAAAAGCTTCAACCTACTGCATTCTATGCAGAAAGGGACACTGCAACCTGCCAGCCAAAACAATGCCTTGGAACTGCAGGCAACTATGGGATTTTTGGAAAACAGAGAGGTTGTATAATCCAGTTTATTAGGAAAGTCAGAGAAAGGGTCTATGCAATTATCATAAGCTACAGATTTACAGCCATATGAAGCCCAGTTGCAGCCACATGCTGAATGGAGAGAACTGAAGACTGGGGAGACATTTCTTCTGCTATTGGGTAAATGTCAATGACCTCAACGACACTGTTGAAGACGACTGAAAGAACAGGACTGAATGTCAACCAGAACAGGTAGATTCCATCTCAGGAAGACTAAGCTGGAAAGAAGTGACAAGATTTCATGATGAAAAGGCGTGAGCATGGGCAGTGGGGGAAGAAATTGTATAAAACTTCTCTTAATTTCCTTATCATCTCATCATCCCTACTTCCCATGTAGTTTTGCCTATTTGAAATACCCTCTCCTTCCAGTCTTCGTCCTTTGCCATTCTGTCTCCTAACAAACGCTTCAGTCTTTTAACGTCCACAGAACCCAACCTGAGCTAAGAAATTAAACATCAGCGCCTTGGAGAAGAAAGGACAAGTGTGAAGCCAGAGACAGGGAACCATTTAAATAATGGCAAATACGCTGGCCATGGAATCGGAAAGTGGGTGAGCATATTCCTCTCCTAAAAATCCATGCACTTCCCAGCATCCTCTTCAATTCAGACTGCCTCTTATGCCTGCTCTTTCCATTTAATAAATTATAGGCTCACTCTACAAAATGTTACCATCATCACTCCCATGAACCTTCTCAAATCTGCAGAAACTTCTGCAGTCTTAGTGTGCTGCTTAGAAAACAAATATACTACAACATGTTACTTGGGAGATCAGAAAGATAGGCTGAATAGGGACATTCTTTGCATTAATATTTGGTCAGCTGAAGCTAAAAAACAGTACACGCAAAAATGCAAAAAAAAATTTGAAACACTGACTTGTGAATTTTAAACCATTACAGAAAGGAATATGGAATGATAAATTTTCTCCACTGACTTGAATAGATGAATATTTCTGTGTCAGAAATAGTGTGGCCAGAAGGAGTAGGGAGGTGATTGTGCCCCTGTACTCGGCACTAGTGAGGCCCCACCTTGAATACTGTGTTCAGTTTTGGGCCCCTCACTACAAGAAGGACATTGAGGTGCTGGAGCATGTCCAGAGGAGGGCAACGAAGCTGGTGAAGGGTCAGGAGAACAAGTCTTATGAGGAGCGGCTGAGGGAACTGCGACTGTTTAGTCTAGAGAAGAGGAGGCTCAGGGGAGACCTTATCGTACTCTACAACTACCTGAAAGGAGGTTGCAGCGAGGTGGGTGTTCGTCTCTTCTCCCAAGTAACTAGCAATAGGACAAGAGGAAATGGCCTCAAGTTGTGCCAGGGGAGGTTTAGATTGGACATTAGGAAAAATTTCTTCACTGAAAGAGTGGTTAAACATTGGAACAGGCTGCCCAGGGAAGTGGTGGAGTCACCATCCCTGGAAGTATTTAAAAGACGTGTAGATGAGGTGCTTAGGGACATGGTTTAGTGGGCATGGTGGTGTTGGGTTGACGGCTGGACTCGATGATCTTAAAGGTCTTTTCCAGCCTTAATGATTCTATGATTCTATGAATACATCAGTTGCACTGTTCTTTCAGAGCCACCCCATAAATAAAATCAGACTCACAGATGCGTTGACGTGCCTTATTCAGAATCAATAAGTAATTTAGTAATAACGCATTCTGAGGTGAGCTCTACAATAGGCAGCGTACAGAGACAGGGTAATATCCTTTTAAGCAGTCTGTGAGCCCTTTAATGATCTTCACTCTTGTTCTATGTCCAGAAGGCTCATGAGAGCAGCTGCATACAAAAGGAACTAGCCTTCACCTCCTCTGTATAATTAATAAATACATTTATTGGTTATTTGGTTAAATATCTTACTATAATTATGCATATAGGCAAAAAACTGTTCTGTTTGTGCAAGTCCATATCAGGCTTATGTATAAACAGACAACTATATCATGCTAATTAACAGAATATAGCTACTATGATTATTAATATGTGGTAAATATAGTTAATATAGTTTATATTTATTATATTGGAAGTATGCATATATATACAATATCACCCAGTTCCAGACATCAGTGTTTCCTTTGAGCTGCTCATGTTTGCTTGGAAAGGGGGTTCCTGAGGCTGCTCTAAACTATAGTCTCAGGTTTTCACCTCTTGCATCTTGGCTCCCCACACACCCTTGCATCTCAAGCATACCACAGGATTCCACAATCTGAGAAGAGTTATTATTTGTAATTAAAAGGCATCTCAAGATAAACTGGGCTTTCTGCTTAATTATAGCGTAGTATGGAATCATTCTGTACACCATGCAAGTACAGACAAGTATAAGTATAGTGGAATATGTTGTCATCCTTTGGCTATAAAAGAATGGGATAATGGAGGATGGTCAAGACTCTAGTTCATTGCTGGATGGGTAGAAACAAAGTATGGCATCTTTTGACATACAGGAGATACACATCCTGCATGGCACTGTGTAGGTATTCTATAGTCTACACTAGAAATATATCTGATATAACATGAGTAGATGCGAGATTTGTGGTCTACAGATTGCATTTAGGCAAGCAGATATAGAAGCAAAGTAAAGCTGGGTTTTAATGGGTTTTTTTAATGGGGTTTGTAGCATCTTGGAATCATATTCTGTGAACTATGTATTTGAAACTTCTAATATAGTATTAGCGTACTTCTCGTTTCAAAGCAAGATATGACCTATAACTGATAACATTCAGGAGACATTTATACACCTACTTGCAACATGCATAAGATAAAACTTATACAAATATAATACAGTGTTTAAGATTCTAGTGCGTACATATCTCAAAATTAAGTGCTGTAGAAAAGAGACATATGGGTAAGAGAGAATAATTTCAAATGCCATAAATTCTTATATTGGAATGAAAATATTGCATGCTGTCTGTGCAAGATACTAAATTCATACTATTTTATATATACACAAATATTTCATCACTTTTTGTTAATTTAAAAGATTTCTGCCTTTTCACATTTCCCAATTATTAAAGTGAATCAATTACTTATGAAAGGTTACATGTTGCCAGCAATTTTCACATGGGACCAAGGACTTGCCTTCTTTACTTTGTTAAGCATCAACATTGTTTATTTGGACCTGGGTGGCCCAAAAATGGCAATCATTTGGGCTAGATCTGAGTTAGAGAACCTCTTCACGAGCTGGGATATCTCTGTGGTGCCTCCTGGCAGTAATTCCCAGTCTGAGTATAGATGAAGGACACACGTTATTTTGTCCGCTCTTTTTCTATGGAGATAGTTGCCGCAGTTCAGATTCTAGCCCTGGGTGGGTACTGATGTCTGACCAGCAGAGTAAAACATGCTGCCCCAACAGCTATTCCCCACCTCTTCCAAGGAAGAAGCAGCCAGCCTCATGGAAACATCCTGCAGCCTCGATCCACTCCACAAATCCAATAGCAGAATCTTGCAGCTTTTGGACTGGCAGCACCAAAGTATACGTGCAATTTTAAGCATGTGAACTAATCAGCCCTCTTCACAGTACTCTGCTAAGTGAGATATTACAACGGTATTTAGATCATATCAAAAAATCCCCAAACCATCTCATCAACATGCCACAACTTTGGCACAGAGACACTAACGTAAGAGAGTTATTCAAGCTCCAGCTGTATTCATCCTTTAGCTGTTTTGCTTACAATTTCCACAAAACTGTCTTACTAGCACATTTTTTTTTTTATTAGTAAATAGACTGACACCGTATCGGTCACCTACCAGCTATCAGAGAGTAACAAGCTCCATTTCTACTGGCATGGGCCACCTTTTAACTGGCTTTGATATGAATGTCTCAGGTTATTACATGCAACAGCACATACACAAAGCACATCTTCACTAGATCCCAAACCGTGCACCAAAGCTGCATTCAGGATCACAGAAAAAATGCAGCCACTTCAGAAACAGAAGAGACATTGCCATGGTAGGAAATACAATACAGACAAGGCTGAGAGAAGGAGAAAAAGAAGTCGGTAGGGTTAAATTAAAAGTTCAGCCCAAATGCTTAGCAATGTGAATGCAGTTGTCTGTCAGACAAAGAGCATAGTTTCCAATACTGTCAGTCATTTACCGTAGAAAACTACAAAGTTGCTTTTTGAACTGGTCAGAGCCCAGGAGACTTCACATGAAATGAAAAGCGGAATGAAGAAATGCCAAGGAGGCAGCGAACTGTTTAAAGATCTTTCTGTTTAAAAAAGGAGAGAGAGCAAGAGAGACAGATTGAGAGAGATCTTTTAAGCTAAAAAAAAAAAAAGAAAAAAAGGCTAGAAAAGAAATATAATTTTAAATAATTTATGTGCAAACATTCCAATTGGTCTTGAGCACAAGATGATCTCCTAAGTACTGTCAAATAGAGCTCACCAGTGAAAGCACTTTCTCAAGTTTTATTGCAATTCCTTAATTTTTATGGAGGCAGTTAAAAGGGATGTGAAGCAAAGAAGGTATTCTCTTACCCTTTTATGACAGGCCTCACAAATTGTTTTATGCTAAGGAAATAGCTGTACCTATTTTATACTGTATACAATAATGATGCCTAGGAAATAGTTACTTCAGTAAAATCAATTGTAAACCAGAATTCTTTTTATTTTATCTCTCTCCATTGGTCTCCAAAGATATTGCCAATTGGAATTGGTCTCCAAAGACATTGCCAGCATTAAATCCATGACATTTCTTGGCCATGTAGAAAATTAGTGATGGGTAGGCAATATCATGCTGCTGTACCTCTAGAATTACTACAAAAGACTTAGCAGGACTGGAAAAAAAAATGAATTGTAGTGAAAAAAAGCTATTTAACCCAGAAACATATTCAGAGAGATAGCTCAGGTTTTGGAGGAATGATTTAAGATTTAGTCTTTCCTTTATACTTTGCTAGTCATTAGGGAGAAAAATGGTTCTGGAATATCTTTACAGAACATAAAATCAAAGCAGAGGTGAATAGCAAATCCAAACAAAAAGAGAAAACGTTTGCTATTCAGATCTGTATCTCTGAGGAAGAGACACTCATTATTCCAGGATGTGCATGCCAGATGAATGTTAATCTTTGCCTTGTTAAGATATCTGGCCGAGTTTTCTTACAGGTGCCCCAAATAATATGATTCTAATTTGCAGACACAGCACCGTACACAGGCATTCAGGCAAGGATTTCCAGAAGGTCAAACAAAGAAGATGCCAACTTCTGCTGAACCTCAGCAAGAAGTGGATGCCTAACTCATCTAGGTGCCTTGGCAAATCCAGTCTGGGTACACAGGCAACCCAGAATGCTGATATTTCGGTTGTATATGACAACAAAACATTTGAAAGGGCATGTTTGAAAAGGTGCTTGTACAGTTCAGCCTTTCAAAGTTTTGCCATTATTGCTTCTACAATCATAGAACAGCTATCTATATTCTAATTAGCTATTAAAAAAAAAAAAATGCATCAGTCTTCATGAAGGTATTTTCTTTAGAAAGTGAAATTTATATCTAGTTAGAGCTTTTCACCTCAAAAACAGAATAAATTTCACAGTCATAGCAGCAATATTAATTCTGGGACACAAGAATGGAAAGCGCAGCTGTAGCATGCTGGATCTCTGCCGTACTATCAACTCTGCCACTGGCCAGTACCACTCTGCCTAGAGCAGAGTGGAAGAAAAAAAACAAAAAATATTTACCCAAAATACTGCCCCAGCTTCCTGCAGTTTATTGAGGCAGAGGTAAGAGATTTCTGTTATGCAGCCCTCCTTGGATTTTCTTCCATGGATCTGTCAACTACTCCATAAAACCATAAAAATTTTCAGCATCTTGTGGTGATACGTTTCTTGACTGAACTACACATTACACACAAGTGCCTCTTTTTGCTGTGAAACTAACACCTTCTAATTTCATTTGAGGTCTTCTATGTTTTACACTGGAAAGGACAATGAACAGTTTCTCTACTCACCTTCTTTATGTCAGGCTTTATGGACTTTTAGCATGTTGTCCCTTAGTTAACTTTTCTCCAGGTTAAACAGTGTTAGCATACTTAACTTCTTCATATTACGGAAATTTTTCAATACCCGTGATTATCTTTGTTATTCATCTCTCTAACTTTTTAAGTTTATTACATTTTATTTGAGACGGAGGAACCAGAACTGTTTAAAGCATTTAAGATCCAAGCCTAAGGTGGATTTATACAGCAGTATAATAATGTTTCCTCAAAATTGTAAAGACAGCTTGCTTTCATCATATAAAAATATAGAGATAAAGCATCAGGACTTAGAATTCAGTATTATAAGTGGATTTAGACAATATTTTAAAATATCCTTGCTGTCCTAAGGGCACTCTTATTTTCATATATATCCAAGAGAACCTACAAATCACTACAATCTAATAACTAACAGAGATTGACCTGCATTATGTCCTGTTTTATTCATAAGGCAGAATCACAGTCCTTCAGCTAAAACCTATATGGTAGTTGCTACTAATTCTCTCAAATTRTGAAGTGATGAGATAACACAGTGATCAGCACATTAGAAGAACCCAGATAAAATCAGGCAGAAGACTGTAATAACTTAACTTACTCTTTACCTGTCCAGTGCTGAGGTCAAACATGGGACTGGCATGACCAACTGCTTCTCCTTTCAAGGAATCAGAGTTAATCAAGTCGATCCAAGTTTACAAGGTCCACCAACAAATTTCCCTTGCATTGAAGCCCTGCACCAGACAGGTGGCAAAAAACATGTTAAGTTCTCAATTTGATTCTTTCAGGTATTTGCATAACAGAAACAAATGTTATATGACTGTGACAGCCTGTGCTCCGTAGCAGCTCCTGGCTAACAGCAGAGCTGGTAATGCTCCATGCTGAGGTGGTTTGGCTGTGAAATTCCCCTTGACAACCCGATGAAAGTTGCTGTATCTCCTCTATCAAGTCTGGTGGCAGAAAACTACGTCTTCGTCTTTGAATGTTGTAAAAGTGTTATCAGGTTGAATGGGATATTTCATTTCATAAGCAAAAGATGTGTAATTGAGGTGATACACTGAGGCAGGGTGTGGCTTCTCTTCCCTGGATTCCTTCCTCGCAGCAAAGTGTCTGCTGAATTGTGTGTTGACAGGTCTCTTCAGACTGAAATGGGGACAAGACAAAGTTGTTCCCTCCTCTTTAACATCTTCCTTTAGTTATCACGCCCTCAGCAAACCACAGCAGGAATAACCAAGGGACTTAAGGCCTTATGCTGGAAGAAAAGACACGAGAGTTGCACTAACATACACCTACAGATGGTGTTCACACATTTATAACACATCCAAGCTTAGGCTGTCAACTGGTCTGCAAGAAATAACACCAGACCATGATGTTCCAGGCTGCAAGGTCAGCCAACAAATATCCTGGGAACTACTCCTCAACACTGCAGAAAATCAAAGGGAAAATTAACTAGCATTTTTCAGCTCCTGTGAACTGTTCAAAATTGTTTTACGTGGGGACGTATATCATTCCGTCTTGTAAAGAATATCTATGGTGCCAATTTCCTACCAACACTATACAAACTGAGACAAGAAGCAAGTACCTGGAACTAGATATATATTACTTGGCTGAACAGACTAAATGCAATAAAACTAAACTGACTCCCGAGAGTATTTTAGTTATTGTA
This sequence comes from Phoebastria nigripes, assembly GCA_035582835.1. NCBI lineage: Eukaryota > Metazoa > Chordata > Aves > Procellariiformes > Diomedeidae > Phoebastria > Phoebastria nigripes. Next base: position 270,816 of record JAYKAV010001433.1, on the reverse strand, counting down.
TATACCACCTTTAACCACTTCTCAGTCTTTCTTCCAAGAATTTAATATAAGTTCAAAGCTCTATGGGTCTTAAAAAAAAGTTAAGATTAAGATTAGCACTAGGAGAATGTTTTCTAGAGAAAGGAATGTTAGGATATATTGCAGGATGTTCTCACTCAGATGTCTAACAAATAAGGACTTATTTTTGGATAAAGCACTGCACTGGAACTAAGGATACTTATGTTCAATCAGCAGCACTGCCATCAGCTTCCTGCAGGAGCTAAGGCTAGTCAGTAAATTAATCTTTTATTCAATTCTTGTCAGTGAGGACAATAATAGTTAAGTTTTCCCACTTTTGCTTATTTAGACAGGAAGCCGTTTGAGGCAGAGACTCTTTCTACCCTCATGTATGTAAAGCACCTATCACAAAAGAACTCTGATCATTTGTGCTGCTGTGATAGCAGTAATTGTGCGTATTATTTCCTCCAGGTATTCCCCTGTTCTTTGAAAGTAAACTCCTGGATCTACAGGATGGCTATGTAGTCACCACTAGAGGCAGGGTCAAACTGTGTCTAAAAAAAGATGCCCTGAGGCAGCATGAATATGAAGAAATTTATATGTTCGAGTTGTATATGACTGGAACAGGTCTTGGCAAGACATCCCAGTTCATTTAAGCACAGAAGTAGCCCTGATTAACAGTCAACTTGTGTTAACAAATACCACCTATTTAATTAAGTTATTCTGTAAATTACCTGTAATAAGAACTGTTGTAGCTAAGACGACAAGATGTAGCAACAGCAGAGAAAGATTCTCTTAGAATGGTGATTATTGTATGAAAGCATGATATACAAAGGTATCACAGTTACATCAGACTTTTCCCCTCTGTTTTTTATACAATTGCTATGCATTAAAAACAGAAGGCAAGTCCTAAATATTTGGCCTCTGGTTAAAGTGTAGTCCTTGCCCTATAGTATTTGCCCTTTTCTAAAGTATAGTCAACCAATGCTCTTTTTTGTTCCTAAACAAAATTTAAGAAAATGTTATTCTAAATGGTAACTATTACAGAATAAACTCTTGCCAATCAGCACAACAGAGCGGTGAAAAGTGTTCAAAAGACTGACCTATCACTGTCTCCTGGATGTAGAAAACGAAATACATGAGATAAAGTAACTTAGATGAAAGACAGAAAAAAAAAAAGGAAAAATGGATTCTTAAAATATATCAGCATGATTTTAAGTATGACTCAGCTGCCTTTACTTTCTGCCCCCTGCAGCCCTGTGGAAGGCCAATCCCTTTCAAATCTCTGAAAAGTCAGACGGTCAAGTAGTATAAAATCCTGTCATCCAAAATCGCCTGTATAGACATTCTGTTGTCATCAGCACAAACATGCAGGGCTCTGGACTGTATCTGCAAAGTCAGTCAAAACTAAAAGAGAAAGCAGAAAGGTGAAGTAAGAAGAAAAATAAAAGATGGAAAATTGTTTTTAAAACTGTATACGATATTGCATGATTTAATAATGTCAACAATTTGCAAGACTTTCATGAGCATTTGTACTTTGATTCCTACAGAAGAATCACAGTATTTTGGCTAACACAGAGGACTGAAATTAAAATGCACCTGAAGGATATCAGAGAATTCATGTTTGTCAAGTATGCAATATATTATTGACAACTGACCTTTACATATTTAATGATCTTTAGTTCTGCTGATTCATTTCAGAAACCTAGTATAAACTGTACTTGTAGAGAATCTTTTCCTTGTGAATTATCACTAGCTGATACCAAAATCTGGATCCTGAGTTTTGTCCCATTGCTTCAGCTGCTTTTCAACTTCTGTCTGTGATTGACACTCTCATGAGAATTTATATAAGCTACAAATTGGATCTAAAAAGTGTAAGACCACACCATATTTTCTGAAACTATTCCTTAAATAACGCTTCACTAGGATATTCTGTGTGATGTGAGTTTATGATACTATTTTAGATTGTGAGTTGTGAAGTGAACTTTAGCATTCAAGCACTGCTTCTATATCCTATAAAGGGCAATGTTTGGAATACAAACAAAATTATGGTCTGTCACTACAAAATGACATTGTGTTATCAAGTAATATCTGGCAAAATGAGGCAGTTGGATGGGGATCTAAACACTTTTGATATTCATCCAAACTGAAGAAAATCATATCTGCTCTGACTGGTTGAAAATTGTTTTGAGCAATTTATCAGACTATCGATGCCAAAGTTAGTGTTGCGAAGTACAGATTGAGACAGTAATTTTGGTCTGGAAGACAAACTTTAATTCGACTATTAAGAAAACATAATATTAACACATATTGTTGTAATTCAGACAGCTGTCAAATTAGTTGTGCCATGAAATGAGCTTTGAGAGACATTAAAGTGCCAAGATACTTTGTTAATTACTTCAATAGTAGATGATGCACCAAGTATGCCTAGCAATGAAAGCATCCATTACGGAAAGCTGTAACTTGGTGTAAACTTATGCTGTTTGTTTCATCTGAATGGCCCTCTCACTGGAAATAGCTGACAAACACAATCAAAACTTGCCATCAGAAAAGTTGCTTCGGCTGTTACTTATCCAGCTGATCACAGACCTTTTTTTGGACATAGAACTGTGGTATTTTATATATTTATATTTACATGAGAAAGTAGTGCAATACTCTCTGGGCAAACAAGGCGCTGCTACAAATGGTGACCTGATAATCAACAGAACAAAAGAATTGCCTGACCCCAAAGGATTAACAATATTAACCCTAAAAGATACCAGTAGCCATAGCTACATACAAACAGAATTATATCAGAAGATATAATGTTACATGCTTGGTAGGAGAAATGAACTGGGGTTCATGTGATCATCACAATCATAGGTTATTTCACATCTCCCACATAGTTACATTTCCTACCATCTCCTTTGGCCATATACCGAGTTTTTCCTGTTCCTGGTGCTGTTGAAGCAAGTTCTCTGCTTTGACCTCCAGTTGTGCTCACCATCCCTTCCCAGCTCCTCAAACACAGTCCCATTCCACAACTGGTTGAAACTTCATCACTTCAGTTTCAGCCTGGTTTAAGTTGCTTTGCCTGCCTGTATCATGGTTCTCACTACACCACCCTTTAAAATTTCTTTCCATTTAATGCACTCTCGTGTAGCTTCAGGATTTTTTTTCACCTTTGTCATTCTCTGTGAACCCACAACCTCTGGGCTTTTTCCTAATGGTTCTCCATACTCCTCCCAATGCCTAGAATGTTATATTCCTTCCATCACGCCAAACAGCACATTTTTGTTCTTCCTAATCCCATTACAAATATACCTTCTACTGCTATCATCTACCCATCTAATCTGTTCTTTTCTCTCTTCACTACTTACAATAGCATTCATACATAGAAGACAAGAAAACTAAAATAATACCTTGAAGTTAACAGAACATGTTCATTCACCAGCACCATTTATTCTGTTTATATTCCATCCCTTTGGTCCCACCCCCCGAAGTTGGTTTTTATTACCTCTTTCTGTTCTGCTACACAAAGATGCAAAGATCAACCAGAATTCCTCTCTGTCACCACTGGTAGCTCACTTTTCACATACTAATTCACATTGTTAGACTGCAAATTCATTGAAGCAAGGATTGCTCTTTTTAAATATCTTTTAAATGCCTTTTGGGCTCAATTCCTCTCTCCCATGCCCTGATTCTCTACCCTGTCTAACATCATGCAGCCCTTCTCTTTTACCTGCGAGATGCCGCAGCCCTCAGTTTCTACCACCATCTCCCTCCCCCCACTGGAAACATCATGTTTGTTTAGTCCGTAAGCAAAAGTTGAAAGAGGATGTCTAGAATCAGGGTCAGGAGAAGAGATTTTAAAACTAAAAGACCAAAAGGAAGGGGTAGGCGTCTCATATGAAATTGAGGGCTCCTTTCAAAGCACTGTAGGCCTCAGCTAGAACCCTGTAAGAGTTTTTAATTGACTGCTATGCCCCAAAAGAGACAGGGACCTAAAGAGCTGGGGAAGAAATCCCTCCCTTTCGAGAGAAATTGAAAAAGTCAAAGTTGCTTGCTTATTGGCGTTATCCACTCAATATGATGGAGGCCGAGCATTACAACATACAGCAGCTGCAGTATTTGAATTATATAAAATAAATTATTATCATGCACCGCCAAGCCACTTCTGACCCAAAGATTCAAAAATTATGTATAGAGTCACACGCACACCCCTGCCCAAAGCTGGTCAAATCTGTGAGGTTAAATTGGTCCACTGGAATCAGTTATATAATTCAAGGCTGGTTTGGATGAAATTCTGGCCAACATAAATATGCAAATTTACATCAGAGTTGGAGGCTAGGTTCAGTGTTATCACTAATGAACAATGAGGTGATGTGAAATAGATTAAAAATCATCTTGCACTGAATGAGGTGTTCTCATTCTCATGTTTTTCCTTTCACATTTTCACAGGAAACATCTCACAAATTAACAGCTATAGTTATAATGATAAAAACATGCAAAGGAAAAACGAATAGAACACAGGCGGTACACAAAGAAACGTACTGCACTCAATGTCTCCTATTTTTGAGTTATACTTTTAAGTTTAAGATATCTTACAATATCCACCAGTGCATTCTTTTATCTCATGAATGGAGTGAGAACCACTTCCTCCATGTTTAAATCAATTTCTTAGAAATTATTTTGGAGCATAAATTACAACATACTTTTTCTTCAGATTAGCCCACAATGTCTTTTAATTTTTATTAAGATGAAACAGTACTAAATAAACTTTATTCAACCTGGAAGTCAACTGAGTTCTATCAAGCCTGATGATCATATGAGATCTGTAACTTTACTTGTTTTAATCTCAATTTCTGATCTATAAAATATTGTCTTCATGAATTCTTATTGATTGCTAACAATGCTTTTTTTTTTTTTTTTTTAAGGGGTTTATTTTCAGCATGCCTTTAATGGCAGTGCTCACATGCACTGCAAGGACATTGAGCACTCTGAAATCCCCAATTGCTTTTTTCTTTCTAGGCCAGTCCTGTAGTGATGTTCTCCAGAAAAGCTGAAGAGTGGTTTAAAAGAGAGAACATTTTTCTCTGTTGTTCAGGCTTTGATTTTTGTCTGCTCAGAAGAATCACTGATATGCCTTGTTTCACATGTGTTTTGAGGAGTTGAACATCAGAGTTCAGAGTCCAAGCACAGAAGATTAACACAGTCTATTTCTATTGAACTCTTTCTGTAGGCACCAGGCACAGAAGCACAGCAGGACGTTTTGTTCTCAACAGTTTTCAGAGCCTGTTTATAGACATATGTCTATATATGTGTTTCAAAATATCTAATGCTTTCAGGTGTTTTACTAACCTCACTTTTCATGGGGGACTATTGTTTTTCTTTGTCCCCAAGATGAAAAAAGCCCCAAAATAATATGTGTGTGAGAGAGAGAGAGAGAGAGAGATGTATAAGTACTTACTGCAAGAGGACAACAGGGTCTTGCATGAGAATTTAGTTGAAGTTAATCTTCAGTCTTACACCCCAGCTCTCTGTCCTATGTGCTATGCATCACTACACAAAGGGATGCTAAGGGACAACTGATAAACCATCACCAGATCTAGAGGATCTGGTAATGCATGTATTCTTCTGTTCTTTTTGTAGAGGGTGTAGGAGTGACTTCACTTACTGAATTGGAAAAGATCTATAGAGCATCGCCTCAAACTAGAGCAGGGAATTTATTTTTTCCTCTTCTGCCCACTATTTGGCCTGGCACTCAACATTGGACTTGACCCAAAACTTTAAAATAGACAACTACTTTTAGCAACAAAGAATGCTCAGATCACAGAGTAGATTATAGACTAGCAATCAGAGATCAAGAGGAAGAAACCAATAAAATAACTTATTACTCTGCGCTACTTACCAATTTAAAATCTGCAGCCCAATACAGTTAATTTATCAGAGCATGCAGGGTTGTGACAGATGAGGCAAAATGCCATCAACTATAGACTTTGTAGACAAACTCATAGCTAGGAATTCTTAGAAAAATAATCTCTGAGAAGCAACAGAAAAATCAAGCAATGGGGACTGGATTTCTGTGTCATAGGAGAGATGATGAAGTAAAGTGGCACAGGAGAAACATAAGATTACAAACCATGTACTCTGCATAACAAAGTCCCATTCTTTCCCTAGAGTAAGGATGCCAGTCAAAGCTCATTCACCAATGACTTAGGTAAGTCAACTGTATGACTTGATTTCTTATGTAAATAGAGGTAATATAGGTAAGAAATGGAAAGCTACAGTTACATATACCACAGGATATCTCCTCTGATCAAAATCACCAGAGTGAAATGTAGATGTATTAGCAAAATAAGACACAAGAAGAATCACTATCAGTTTGTAAAACCTCCCTTCCACCTCCCACACCTGCAAGGATCCAGGGCAGGTAGGAATTTGTGGAAGTCAGGGAAACAGAAGAACTCTAGTGTCTTTGTCAGCTCTCCCCTGGCCCCTCCAGTCCTTCTCTCTATCGTGTGGGCAACCCTTTGCAATCGTGCTACCTTCTTCAGTACAGCCAACCTCCTGCCAAGAGAGCTCTAGGGACAAGACCAGGACCTCTGCCTGAATACAATAAGAACATCAGGAAAAGTTTTATCCTGTAGTCCGAGATAATTCATCCAGGGGAAATATCCATTGTTCTCACAGATAATGAGGAGTTGGCTCTCCCCCAGTCCCTCAGACTGAACCAACTTGTTTCCTCTGAAACAAATTCTGAGAACAGTTCACTTCAGGAGCTACTCTGCATATGTAATACTGACATGGCCACATAGATTTGTCTTCCTCCATCCTCTCACGTCATGTTAAGGACATGCAACACAAATTCTTTGTGCCACATTACAAATTGAGAACTGCAATGGGCTGTAACGCAGACCTTATGCTATTTCATGGGATCTGAACTAGGGAAAAAAAATCAGGGTATCTCCTGGAATCCAGAAGAGACCGAGGCCAAGTGTCCAGCAGGATGGGCTAACCCTGAGGGGAGCATACTCAAGGTACTCTGTACAATATGGTAGGTCTTCTAAAATGCTGAAGGAACACAGGGCAGCGCTTCCCACATTTTTGGAAGAGACTCGGCCTGTACGCATGATTCCCTAAAAGGCCAGGGCAGACTGTGCTGTCTCGGCCACTGCCTGTTCCTGCCAAAGCCTCTCATAGTGCTCACATAACTCGTAACATATCAGTACTCCAGGTAGCATCTGGTTGTAACACACAAACAGGATTTAGGAAGCAGAAAGACTACCTGGACGATCCCCATTGTCGTTATACATCTCTGCAAGGTCAGGCAAGCACAGTATGACCTAGAGACATTAACTTTGTGCCAGCTGTTCTCTTATTCCAGGAAAATAATCTTGCTTTAATCTTATTTGCAAGAGTCTGATAAAAGAGAACCATTTATCATCCACTTTAAATGAATAAATCTCATTTAAAAATCATTGTGATGCAGCTTATATGTGGTCTATATTGTTAACTTATCACTGCAAAAGCTGACAGGCCTAAAATTAGATCGTCCAGCTGCATATGGATATGGGGAAAGTAAGATTGAATGCCACACTGTCCCTCTGCTTCACTCTGCTCTATGGTGGTGAGGAAGAGTGGAGTCAGGAACAAGGACAGCAGAGAGCAGGATCCTTGCATATCTCATTCCTTTGAAAGGTGTTTCAGAGCCTTCCTGAAACACAAGGAAAAGATGTAATAATCCTATGTACAGAAACATCTATGAAAGATTGCACACCAAAAAATTGAGGATCTGAGGAATCCAAGAACAACAGCCTGTGCAATATTTTGAACTGAATGCAAACTCAACCACTGCCTTGTGAAAGACCTCTGTGCCTTTGTGTATCTCTCTCTACTGAGAAAACTAATGGAGGATGCTTAATGCTGTAGTTATCTGTCTGTAAGTTGGGAATTCTGCACAGTGGAAAGTTACCAGAGAAACCAAGTGTTAAAAAGGAGGTTTGTAATGTAGGAAGCCTCAGGGAGATGAAGAGGAAGCTTTGGGAAGGAGATAAGAGAAGAACATTCTTTTGTAGCAGGGATGCTGGTGTAGCTCCAGGAACGACCAGGGTTAACAAGGAGCTAAGCTGGAAAGATTCAGCAGCTCAGGAGACCAGTCATGAGCTACAAGAAAGCAATTCTGGACCACCGCAGAGGGACTGATCCAAGAGCCCAAAGGATGTTTCACAGTAGTAAGAAAATTGAGGCATAGAAACCTATCCAGGATTTATTATTTTGCTAGCTCTGTTTTTTCCCATGCAATTAAGAGTACTGGCTCTTCTGAAAGGCATATGCATAACACTTACCCCAGTTTCCCTGAAGAGTTATACTGTAGCCCAAGGTACACACATAGTTGAAATTGTGAGAAAGGGTGCTAAAGGTACACAGATGTTTGGAGATGTTAGGGCCAGTTTTAGACCTAAGCTAGCAAGGCATCAGGGGCATATGGGAAGAAACAGCACTACAGTCTATTGGTACACACAGAAATTTTGAGCATATGAACTCAATAGAATAGAGCCCAATACAGCAGTCTGCCAAGTGTCAGTACTGCAAAGACTTGATCAGATCCCTGACAAATCATTAGGCACGTCTTTTCAAAGTAAGCAGGCTCTGGATTATATAACTACACAGTTAACCCAGACTCAGAAATACTCTTGATTAACTTTCAAGCACATGCAATGTGCTTGAATCATTTAATGATCACTCCCGTTCAAATTTTTACATGAATATTTTGTGTAAGCGTTATGAGAATATTAGCAACACAATAAAATTATGCATATGTATCTCTCTGTGTCTTTCTATCAGGTATCTGTGCTATTTATTTCCACTATACACCTAGTGTACAGTTTCATTTTTTGGTAAGTATTACTGTTCCTGCTGTCCCTACTCTCTTAAAAAATCATTTTGCTGTTCAACAAATATCTGCACTGCACAACATTGCATTCTAAAAAACTAGGGTACCAAAGCAAACCATGGTAACCTTTCACTAATTTTACACACAAATATAGCATGCAATACAGATACACTCTCAGCTCCATTTTCTTGGGTGTTCAGTCTTGCTCTGGTGCCAGTGACAACTTAGTTTCTGACTGAGTTCACACCAAACAAAATGCTTGTCAGTAAAAGCGAGGCTTTTCTGAGTGCATGTAGTACAAGGGGTACAAATTCTCAGCAGAGTAGCCACTCCATTTTAATTCCCTTTGCAGACACTCTGCACAAAGCAGGAGGTAGCCTTCTCCATCTCACATAAGCCAATTCATATGAGATGTGCTGTTAGTGCATACTTGAACGGTCTCACAGAGACAGCATGGCATACTTATTGCACTTTATACTCATAGCCTTCACACTAACTTCTCATATAGACAACCTCTAGGAGACATCAGGTATGGACTAGAAATAACAGAAATAACATGACAACAGATTATTCATAATCTATACAAGAACAGGTCCATAGAGTACAGCATGAAAGATCTACCATCTTGTACAACTCCTATTGATCTACTTATGCCAAGTTAGATAGTTGTTAGCAAATCTCTAGACAAAAGCTGACCAAAAAATTTCAAAAAAATGCAAGTTAGGGTCTTGTTGATAGCCCACATACATCATCAAAAACAAACAAAAAAAACCACCAAGCAAAACAAAACCCACAAACAAAAAACAAACAAACAAAACCCACTATAGATTCAAGAAACAAGACAAAAAAAGAATAGTATGTCTTCCTTTGGCTTCAACATGGGATGAATGTTATTTACTTTCTTATTAGCTTCACTGTTTGAATCTAAGATCAAAAACAGCACTTCTGAGACAAGGTCAAGGTCATGCTCCATCTTACTGTTAAGGAAACAGTACACAGGGTCAGAACTTGTGTCTTGTTGAGATTTTACTTTCTCATTGCAAGGTCCCTATTACGACGGCTTCTGATAGCATAGTGCTTCACAAAGAAACTACTGAAATGACTGCACACAGAAATCAATAGTATTTCTTTCACCACTGATATAGATGATTGAAATATAGCTCATAGAATTAAATTGATTGGAGGGAAAGTGAAGGAATAAAGACTAGAGAGAAAGAAAAATCTTTATGAAGTGCCAAAATCTTGGCATGTGCAAGTAAGAAGATAATTAACTAATCTACACTGCATAAAAGTAAGTTCAGACTAATGAAGAACCAAGGTCATGAATGCAACAAAAACAAGAACAAGAAGTGCTCAAGCATCCCAGCCTACTGGACAAGGTGTGAAGACACAGTAACAAATATTTTTTCTGTTATTTTGTCTTTACTTTTAATTAGTGTCTTTTTACTGTTACCACCCCAAACCAGTTGAAACTGTTGCAGATTCAAGTTTAAAGTTTAAGATCCTGGAAAACTTGGAAGCATAAGAGAAAAAAAGAATCTCTTTACGAAAATCTTTCTTAAGTGATCTTTTAATGATGCATTAAATTTCTGCATACTGCTGAAACATAGCAATTAGGCAATTTAAGAAATGAACAGATAAAAATGGAATTGTCATGATGCCAAGTAGCATTGACACTGAGAACACAAATATCAGCATGACAGGCTTATAGTTCTGTTATTCTCATTAATATTCCAGTCAGTCTTTCTGGTCTATTGCACCTAGGCATACAGGTCAGTTTTACATGATCATGTGTAGAATGAAAGAGAATAGTTATAAATCAAAACCATAATAATTTACAAGTGTTTGGCTGAAAGGCAGCCATGTTTTCCTTTTTCTGATCAAGACCACTTAAATGAGCTGCAGACTTTTCTATACTCTAAATGTAAACTCCTCTGCTCCCAATTCTTGGTTTTAATAAATCTATACCCTAGGAGAAAACAAGTATCCACGTGAAAGAAAAATCTGAAGCGATGAACTAGAGCTCCTAAGTTTAGGGACCATCAAGAGATTTGCTGCAGTTTATGCAGATGCGCACATGCAGCCCAAAGCAAGGCTGTGCAGGAATACTTGAGTTATTTCTGTTTAAATATATCAGCAAGGCTAAGCAGCTCTGGCAAGGTTATACCCTGAGGTTACTATATTGCTTCCAGTAGCCCTAGTAACTCATGGGTCCTGTGGACATATCCTTATGATATCCTTAGTGATCTCATTACAGTATTGGCCCATTCTATTAGTTAAATAATATTCAGGCTGTTGTGCCTCAGGGCTGCACTACGCTACTTGGGTTGTTCTGGAAATCAGAAACTGAAAGCGTACAGTAGTCCTCCTACCGTGCCTTCTTATTCAAATGGCCAAGGTTTCCTTTCTTCTGCTGGGATTACCTAATTCAGATGCCAGATGGTTCACGTCGCCACACAGCAGGGGAAAGATCTAGATGTTGGTGGGGACAAGTCAGCACTCAGGCAGGATACAGCAGTCATCCAAAAAGATTGCCAGCCACTGGACTAAACAATGTTCCAACTGATACAGACAGAGAGGCAACAATTAGATAAAATCCAGGTGCCAGTTAGCTTCAAGACAACATCTTCAGAAAAGATCTCCTCCTAAAAACAAAATGTTGAAAAGACAACAAGTTCAAACCTGCCACAAAAATCAGGTGGAGGAAAGAAGTTACATATACTCAAAGAATGATCAATAGGGCTGGAATAATTTGGGCTCTGAGCCTGCACTCTATTCCCTGTGCTCAAGCCATTAAGTGAGGACATCCCTTGAAAAGAAATGGCACTCCACAAAGGCAGGCATCTTCCCATGTGACTTTAAGATTGAAAAGAAATAACATAAAATGCAAGTGAACCAAAATTTGTGATACAGTGAAAATAAAATATCTTTTTTGAAGGGAGAGAGGACTTGTTTGCTTTCTTGCCAACTCACCTGGTTTAACGAACAATCGGTGACTAAGGAACCTAATGTAATTAGGGAATTGAATAACCTAAAAATAAATGCATCTTAAATGGAGTTGGATGCAGAATAACGGAAGGAACAAGATGAATTCCTTGCATACTCTGATGCCTTGTACCCGTAACCATTTAGAAAAAGAATTAGACATCTTTCTGAAAAGCAGTGGCAGCATAAAAACCCCAAATAACTTTTTAGCCTTTGTTAAGGAACAGATAACAAGCAATCTGAAAAATATCAAAGTGCCATTAGATAAAATCAATGGTACAATCTCATTTCCATTCTGGTCATCCAATTTCACAAAAAACAAAGCAGAAATAGTAAGGGACAGGGAAGGGCAATAAAAACAATTAGAGACACAGAAATATTTCCATATTGGAACAGATTAAAAACAAAGAAAAATTATAATTCTTGTTTGGAAAGCAAAAAAACCTGGGAATACGACAGATCTATAAAATAAATAACGTATAGAAAAATGCAACAATGGGATCCTAGCTAATAATGAAACACACTAGAACAGAAGAGATTTTTAAAACCAATAAAACACATGAAACTCAGTTCCACAAGATACTATTGAAATAAAGAGTTCAGTAGGATTAAAAAGAGGAGGTATTGCTGCAGGCACAAGAAAGTCTCCATCTGAAGCTACCTAAAATAAATACATTTCAGTAACACCAACCTGCTTGCTTTCAGATACTATTGTGTATAGGGATATTACTACAAGATTGTCTATGAAAGATTAGATTTTAATCTTTCTCTAAAACATGTGGTATTGGCTACTGCTGGCCTCTGGAAATGCAGCTCTAGATGGATCTTGAGTCTGATCAATTACACCAACCCCTGTGTTACTTTTGAAACTGAATACCATAATGTTTCCACTAATAAATTAATAAATAAACACTTAACAAATTGACCATTTACATNGGGGAGTTAAATGCAAAAAATAACATCCCAGGGAGTTACTTGTAAAAGAGGGAAATAAAACAACAACAAAAAAAAACCTCAACCCAAAACCCAAGTACCAGGAGCATGATACATATTGATGAAGGTCTTGTTGCTTTGAATTGCTTAGCACAAATAACTTTTGCCAAGCTGTTCAAGAGCTACAAATGCTGAAAACTTTTGAAAAAATATGATTTATAACAACTTCTGCAACTACAGTGCTTTAGCTAAATGTTACAAAGGCTAATCACTTCTCATGCTTCTCCAGCCAAGGTTAGCAGTTGATCTCACCCATAATAGAGCTGCTACTTCAGGAAGTGAAGTACACTGTGACAGTATTCAACTTCTTATGAAAGATCAGGACAAGGTTTAATGACTCCAGGTTTCCCCCCCTTTTGGCTCATGGTACAAAGTTTCACACAGTATAATTGAAATGAATGAGATATTAAACCCTAAAAGTCAAGGTACATGTAATTAAAATCTAATCACTGTTCACTTCAGCTACCTGCTAGGACATCATCTTTTAAGTCGCAAAAGCAACACCATTTTAAGTTACTCATTTCAAGTTACTCACTTCTGTCTGCCCTTTATTTACAAATTACTAGCACTATTGAAGTATGTCTGCTTTGATTATTCCACAGACACCACCTAATAGAGAGGTTTGAGCTTTCCAAGCTCATTTGACAGAGGTTTACAGATCAGACTCAAACTAAGGTCCCCGAGATAAAATGCACTTATTTATCCAATAAAGCCATCTACTGGAAAAATCAATATCTCGGATGTAATGAGTTGTAAGACAAGTAAATTAGAGTACAGATTACTCTGTCAATTGGAACACATAACTTTCCTCTGTAATTAAGTATTTCATATGTGGTGCATTGCATTTGGCACTGGTTGCTTTGTCTAATTACTGTACATTTTATTTTAAATGAACAAGAAACTTCCTAAAATACCTTGGCTTCCACTTCCAAAGGTGCTGTGCCAAAACTGAGGCTCTGGAGTAACCAGAAAAATTTCCTGACCTCGCAGGAGCTGGCATTGGAAATAAAGTGTGCTGTATAATTAATGTGTCTGTCCTTTCTCACTTCAGCCCTGCTACTGATATGAAAACAGTTACTTTAGAATAGCTCTAATCATCACTTATCCTAGTCACAGGAACAGCGTGGATATGGAAGGCAACATGAAAAATTATAGCTCAAATCCATAACTCAAGGAAATATTTCTATTTAAAAATGCAGCTAAGAAGAATACACAATTACTTCATGTTTTTCTTAAAACATCCATTGACTAAGAGCATGCAAACCCTGCTCAGGTTTGCAGATGGTTGAGGCATCTAAAAACCTATTACACCTGTACTGACACAGGAGCATGCTGTGAGTTCAGGACATACACAGGCTTCCTTTGGAAGAGGAAGACCTTAGGGTGGGGTGGGATCCTGGGCAAACCCAGAATATTCTGAATGCTTGAGAAGCCTATACCATAGCTAGAGCCCCCACACTGCTGAAGATAAAGGAAGAGTTTGGAGTTTGTCCATGTTACAACAGTAGCATGAAGGACCAGCAATAATCTGAGACTGAGAGCTCTTATGTTGTGCAAACCTCTGTTCTCGGAGGACGGAGATACCAGAAAGGATACAGTATCTGCATCCCAAGAGTATGCCTGCAGACTTATGGATATGAGTAGTGCCTGGACTCTTAGATTCAAGAGGAGTCTGAAAGTTTGGTTCAGTTCAACTAGCTCTAATAGGATTTAAACACAGAAGGCTGATCAAATGCAAGCATAGTCTTTAACAGATCTGAAACTTACATCTGCTTTTTAAAAAAGGGCTAGGAGACTGCACATACATAGTTGTGGAGGATGATATACCAGAAGGACCCACTGGAAATCCCACATCGCCATGTATGCACTGATTTATTTTTTTAAAAGAGACATTTCATATTATTCTGTGATTTGCAGGTACTGTATATAGAAAGGTTTTGCTCACTCTAATAATAAAAAAGGACTGTGTTGTCTGTAGTTCTAAAGAACATCTTTGTGGACAGAGATTAAGAGTTCACTTTTTTATGTTGTTCATTTGTTCTTCAGCTCCTTCCTTTTCACTGCTGCATCTGATCCACTACCCAGAGAAATCAAAGGAAGATTTTTCTGATCAGTGCTCCTCTGTTGGTATCAGATACAATCAAAGACTGGGAGTTTATTACATTACAAAGTGTTGGGATTTAGCAACAGATCAGATCAAATCGGCTAAGGGAAACTACCATGGATCAACACTTAAAGTGCATTGCCTGTTTCTTGAGTGAAACCTGGCCTGTTGTCAAGGAAGAGAACTTTTCATGTGTTGATACTCACTTTGTCCTTTCAAAAAAAGACACATAAAAAAACAGATGTATGAGACAATAGTTAGTTTTTTGGACTGTCTGCTAAGTGGGAATTATTATGATTTCGTATTTATTTAACATGCACTGCAAAGAAGATATTTTATTGCCAAGGAATCAAAAATTATTCTACACCAAAGCCCTCCTGTACCATCAGAAATACAGAAGAGAATTTACATAAGTATGAGCTATACTTACCTCCATTCTAAGTTCATTTTACATTACATGAGTGATGTAAAGAGGTCATGGTGTTACTGAAAATAAGGCCATTTCCCATCTTCAAAAACCTTTACCCAAACATTTTCTAGACATCTAGTTGGTAGCTCAGCTATCTCCTTCAGGCTTATCTACACCATGCAACAAAGTAAAGCACAAGAGTCTCTAGGCAGTAAATCTAAATGACACAACACAGAGCTGTGTGTGATGACTAGATCAGGTCAAGAAGCTGCGTCTGACGAGCTCAGGCACCACACTGGAACATTGTGCCCATCCTGTTTCTGAGCCTGACTGGCTCAAATACCCCTGACATAACCTGTTCTCTCAAAAATTTTCACAAGGCAGGCATCTTTCTTACCCTTTCAAACCCTCTTACAATCAAAAGTAATCCATTTCCAGCAACAGAAATAGAAGTCAATAAAGCAAGGACAGCTGTAGGATGCTTTTGTGAATCATGGCTTAGCAGATCTAAAAAAGCAGCAGTGTAGTTGTGCATTATAATTCAGTTGACAGGAATCATGACTTCTTCACATGACAAGTCCCATCAAAATCAGAAAGATCACAAGGACTTTAGGTGCTGATATTGCAAATGACAGCACACAGACAAACTGCTGAGACTACAGACTATCCCACTAAAAATCGATAGAGATACTTTAAGATCCCTCTTTCTACCTTAGTGCTACCAATTGCTGAATTTGAGCTACATTTTGCAGTCTTGTAGTAGGATATTCAAATAGAGGCAAACACACAGAGAAAGAAAATAACTCATCTGCTTATGTTTTTAAATACTGGTTATGATATTCTGCAGTCCTGAGCTCTAGTCAGTAAACTGCATCACACAAAAGTTTTCTACGATAAGCATGCTACAGATACATATACACTGTGCTAAAGAGTTTATAGTGTAATTTTAAACTTCATACCCAATACCTGTGATTCCTTTTTAAAGTAAGACAACTAGCTTTAGATGACTGACCTGAGAAAACAAAACAAAAATGCAATGGAAACAGCACTGTAGGTTTTTGTTTTTGTTTTTGTTTTTTTTTTAACCACAACATAGCTAGGCAAAGTCACAATAGGTAAGATTTGCCAGAGGCTGGCCACATCAAAAGTAGAAGTTCCTAGTACTTTGTCTCCGTTGGGGTCAGACCAACAAAAAGAAGTGAAAAAGCCACACTCCTTAGAGTGAAACTGCAGGAGACAAAGGTTCTGCCACTCTCACAAATAAGCCACGGAGCTGGCCACACAGAGCAATCTCTCCACCTGGGCAGCCACCAGCTCAAAGTCTACACACACAACAGAGGGGAGCTTCAAAACCTTCCCAGTCATTCAGCACTCAGCGGGGTTTAAGATACAACTCACCTGCTAACCTTAAATAGCAGAAAATCAGATTGTATGAGAAGGATCATAACAACTTTAGAGTACTCTGATCCTAGAACAATAAGAATTCAGCTGATTCAACCTGTCTGCCCTTAGGCTACTCTTCCACCCAGTTTGCTGCTAAAAGTAGATGCCTTTGTCACCCTGTTTGTAGGCAATCCATAGTATAAACATTGACAGTATGGAGGATGCGTAGCCTGAACTGTTTCAATTCAGCACATAAAACTGCATAAAGATCCATTCACTTTATTCCTAGCAGTCATGCAGACACTTTTTCCTGAGTATTAATCATAGGATCTAATATTGAGTGTCAGGTTCAACCATGCCCTAAAGCCCTGAAGAAAGCACTGCTGAAGCCATTTCTGTTTTAATGCAAAGGAACTAGGTGTGGGAGAATATTCAGGAAAAGTAATCCAAATTCACTTTTTAAGAAGATTAGTTAAACTGCATTAAGCTGGCAAGTGGATGCTTTTACTCAGAATGAAAGTGGCCTTAACTTGGTTTAGTTTAATTTGCTTTGGAAGAAGATCAGGAATTAATCTGATTTAAATAATCCACTTTAAGTCCATTAATTACTTCTGATTCTTGAGTTTTCCAGTGCAGACAAACCCACTTTCATCTTAATTGTCAGAGTCTGAGCTGGCAGATCTAGATGGAACAGTTTAAGGAGCACATTCCAGATACAGGTTAGCATGTCCATGGCTAAACCTCATTAAAAAATTTTGTGATCTTACCTAATACAGTTCCATTGCAAAACAAAAGAGATTAATCACCTTCAGTGGTCTACAGAGTAGGCCATGTGTGCACTAAATACAATAGACTAATTTAAGGCAGGCTTACCAGATGCTCTGTTACTCAAGAGACTTTTAGCTGATAATGTTTGGAGGTTTTATGGGTTGGCTTGTTTTATCAGCTGAACTGGTATATTGAAAATACTGAAAATGGATTTCAAAAGGAAGAAAATACAGAACTTCCCTCTCTGACCTTACATTAGCATTGGTATCCTACTCAGGTTTTTAAGAGTTCCTTCTAGAGCAGTTGATATGCAAACAGGGTAGATGCTCTGAGGTAGAAACTTTCAGGTGGCCCTCGGGCACCAATCCATCACCTGGAGATGATGCTGGTATGAGCCTTGCTCAGTATTTTCTAAGATTTTTCCATTTATCACCTGAAGGGAGGTCAAATATATTGATTATTTTGCAGGGCTTCTCAGGACAGAAATTACCATTAGATTAGGGGAAATTTGAAGAAGTGACACAAATGCAAATGGCAATTCACTCCAGGAAAGAGAGGCTGAAGTCAAGCCTGCTGCAGTTATTCATTTGAGTTTTGTGACACTTATCAGCCATGTATCACAACCTTGCTTCAGGGAACAAGTAGAGAACAGCCCTACTGTTGCCAACCCAGCCCAAATATTACCTGCAGTTCTTACCTGCAAATGTGGTTTTAGAAAAAGAGAACTGTTTATGCTTCAGGGAGAACTCACGCCTCCACACTTCTCACTGTCCCAGCTCTCTCAGGGAAGGGCTGCTACTCTCCCTGCCTTACACCTCCACTACCCCAGCAGGCAGGACTGAGTGCAACTGCTGCCAGCCACTTTCCAGAGGAAGTGTTTAACCCAGGTAGAGAACAGCAGCTTGGGGCAGGATACACTGAATCTATGCCAATGTTCCTTCTGGCCTCCAGGAAGAGGGACTGGGAGGTACAGACTCTAAAGCGAAACTCAGAAAAACACAAGGATATGGTATTTTGCCCTAGGAGCAGAAATATCTCAGTATGGCTCTGCATATAATTACCACCTCACTGAAGTACTTAGAAAATCAACAGCAGGAATTGTCAGGTTTCAGATAGCGTCTGAACAGCGTATGACCCCAGCTCATACTCTGCTACACAGCACCAGCACAGTGCCTCAATGCATTTGTACTCTGCCCACACCAAATTAGACTTACTCTTAGCAGGAAAACTAGCTCAAACCCATTCATGGCATGTTGGTCCCAGCCTGCATGCCTCTGTCTATCACGTCATGAAGCCAATGAGCTGATGCCCAAAGCACAACTGATGACACGTTTCACAGCTCAGAGGGGTATATGACCCGCTCAACCACTGACTGAACAGTAGCTGTCCTACCTGAACATTACCACATACTCTCCAGCCAGTTAAAAACATCACCAGCCACTGGCTGTGGCAGGCAGAAGGGGAGAAAGCTTCTAATCCTACCGTGAGCTCCTACATCACCATGAGGCTTGGGGGATGCCTCATCACTGGTTAGCTGAACCTGCACGGTGCTTTCTTTCACATTAGACTCTGCCTAGGTGCTCTCTAAAAGAGCAGAACTGATGTAACTGATTCATATTTTGACTAACCCCTTTTGACTAAATCCAGTTGCCACAGTAATAAAGTCATGATGACCTAGTCCCAACTGATGAGAGTAATGTCACTTACGAGTTTGAATAGATTCATCTAGGAAGTTAACCCTAGAAGGTTGTAACAAGCCTAGAAGAGAAGTAGGTTTGTGTGGTTAGCCTTCTCCAAGACTGTTAAACTTCTACAAGAGTAAAGCAGGTAAAACCCTAAGTTTAGCACTGAAAAGACTTTCTATTTTCAGGCATATTTATGACAATAAAAACTGCTATCTTCCACACACACATGCAAGTGTTATTGTTGGGGGTTTTTTATTGATTTAGAAACAGACACATTTTCCACTAGCCAGACATTAAAAGCAACAAAACAAAAACCTCACACACTCTGTAAACAAAATATATTGACCATAAAAGCCAAACACCATGATGAATATAGAAATAAAATCTTATGTCTTAATCATAATATTACCTGACTGTCAGATACAGCAGACAACAACAAAAGAATACTCACAGTCTACAGTGGACTACAGCAATATATTGCCATATTTAAATGCAAGTGATAGATAATAGAATATCTCCGTCACCATCTCGTGCCTTGCCATTCTCCAGCTCATCTACTTTAGTTTTTGAATGGAAGGGAAAAAGAGAAATCCATGATTAATTGCATTTTCTAAGTATTCTGTTTTACATGTATTTAGCTTCTCCACAAGAGGAGGAAAGAATAAGGGTGAGGGGAGAACCTCTCAGAAGTGCTGATACAGATAGATAATTCACAATGCACGTTCTCCCCCACAATGGTTATTTGTGTATGTTTTCAAATTTTTTATATATATATATATATATAAAAGTAAAATATATTTCCAGACAACATAATGCAACATAGGATTTCACACAAAGTTTTATAAGACCAAGTTAAGCAAGAGAGAGAGGTAGGAAATTGCTACATTAAGCAACTCAGACACTATGACTTTTCACAAATTTTAACAGAATATAGACTCAAGACACAAAGGGAAGATGATTTGTTTGTTGCTTCTCTCTGTGCCAGGCCTGAAAGACTGCAGAGCCKGTGGTTGCAGAGGCACTGGGCTTAGCAATGCAACGAAAGAACTTCACTCAAATTGTTCCTGCACTGTTTCAAGGGAAGGGCAGAAACACAAACTACTCAGCTACTGCCCCAAAATCTACTCTGGCATGGCTGTGAACCCATACCACAGCTGGTGAGATATATGAACAAGAATCAAACCTCAATTCAAGTCCTGGATGACACTGAAGCTACTTTGTGTGAAGGTCTTTCCTAGTCACCTTCTTCCTTCTTAACAGTAGCTCTTCTCTTCCTCCTTTGATCAGCCCTACCACCTTTTCCTGTAATCTAAGGACTACAGAACAGCTCCCTGAAGCACCTAATCCCCAGAGCCACCAGCCTGCTTCCTGCCTGTGCCTACAGGTAACTCACTGGAGCTTCTGAGCCTTTTCTTCCATTACCTTTCTAGGCCCTCAAATTTGCAAAATTATCAACATTGCTTCTGACCAGATCTTTTCCAGACTCCCTCCCTTCCACCACAAATCATACTGCTTGTACACCTTCTCATGGCCTACTTTTCTTACCAGCCATCCTTTTTCAGCATCTCTTATGACCATATTTCCTTTACCCTCAGCTTTTCCATGTTTCTTTAATGATGCTACCTACTTCCTACCTCTCCCTTTTCTTCCTCTGCTCTTTTTAGTACTTACAATTTCTTTTCTTTCTCTTCACAGATGGTTCAATATGCCCTTTTCTCACCTCTTCCACAGGCTTACATCTGTCTTTCATTCTTACATTTGATTTTGAAGCTACATTCAACAAAATCAAGACAAAAAGCAGGAAAGAGAGAAAGCACTAGTAAAGCCCTGATCGTAGCTCCATACATCCTCCAGCAAAGTTTAGCTCTAGTGGCCTTGCTAACAGTTTAAGCAGGGTCAATAGATCTCATTCAGGTAACACACCTGGAAGAGTAAATGACTGTGCTCAGCTGTCCTGGCTCTATCTCAGATCACTAGCACAGAGATATTGCTGTGTTCCATGAAGCCAGGCATTACTTTCAGTGTATAATATAAACACTGCATAAGCAAACAAAACTTAACACAGGACAAAACTACTTACTTCATATTAGTAAAGCATTCTGGAAAATAAATTCCCAGAGGACTACTGTTCTTCCAGTTGTGTGGCCTGCAGTCTTACGCCTTGCAGCAATCCAGCTGAGGCAGTCAGTAACCACTCTGAAAGACACTGCTGCCCATGGTGAATTATTGCTTAATTAGATGGAGCCGGGGTGTTCTATCACATGTGCCATGCTTTATGAATAAAATCAAGTGTATCCTGCTTTCTAAGCATTCATCTCACCACAGCACAAAACCTGGGAAGTAACAGCTTACTACTGGTAGAAAATCTACCCAAAAGAGATATCTGTTGTGTTTCAAAAAAGGAGTGCAACTATAAACAGTTCAAACAACTCAATAGTCTGCAGTGCTGTCAGTCATAAATGCTTACGTGGTGCAGGAGCAGAGAAAAACTCCAGTCAATATCAGGACCCCACTGTGATGAGCTGCATTAATGTGGGGAAAACAGTCTGGTGAGAGTTTCTCCACAAAAGCAGCTCCATGGTCACTCCCCTTCTATGCTCACTCTAATTCCCCACTAAGGATGCCTTTATACTAATTCGCTTCCAAACTAGTTTGAGGCAATTTCAGAAAGATCCTCTGTTTGGATTAAGAGTTTGAAGATGATGTGCAAAAATAGCTGGCATGCTTTAAATTCACATTCTATATTGTTTCGAAACAGCTTTCACATTTACAAGTATACACCTTAAACGTAAAATCTCTGCCTTGAAGGATTTATTATCCAAAAATCCAATCTCGCAAACATTTATACACCTTCTCAGCTTGCGGTACACAATTAAACCCTTCCAGTGTGTTTTAAGAAGGTTGCATAAAGTTTCATGACCTAAAATGTTATGAATAGCTTTTAATTTCCAAGTTAATTGGAGGTGATATCTCTCACGTCAAACTCCTAACAACAGGTCAATAAATTCAGTGGGAGGTCTTTTCAAGCAATATTTAAATTTCCAGTTCATAAGAGAAGACTCTAAAATCAGCATATATTTGAGTGAATACTGCACTTCTCAAGCGGCTAAAATCACTTATACTTCCCACATTTCAAATGTTTTGTTAGATCTAATACTATACAAGTTAACACTTAATTATTTGGTTAGTCCATTACTGAGGGCTTTCTATACAAAATTGGCACAAAATTAATTCCCTGATTAATTTAACTCTTAAAAAGGTAGTGCAAAGAGTGAACAGAAGGATAAAGGAAGATTGTAACTAATACTACTGCTGAAAGGTTTTGTAATTTGTGTAGCACAGGGAAAGTCCCTACAAAGAAGACCTAAAGAAACATTGTGTGATATATATATAGGGCTAGAAGTCCAGGAGAACAGTGATAGTAGCCCAAATAAATCCAAAGATTAATTAAATAAATAGGCATACTGGTAGTGAAAAGTGATTCCAACCCCCGTTCAGTACAGGGTTGAGGGCAGTAACCGTCAGGTCTCACAAATGGGTGACACTATCCGCAGAAAGGAGTAACCCAACTGAGAGCAAAGATGGTGTACTAATTCCATTGAGTGCCTCTACTGATAGGTCTATGCAAAAGGTCCTGACTAGATGAAGCTGCTGTTCTCTGAAGGAAGCCCTGAGGAAATGTAATCAGAGGCTCTAATTAATGAGTGGAAGATAACACCGAAGGCACAAACACTAATGGCAAACATGGGCGGTGCATATTGGACTAGTTATCTTTCTACGGTAGCTGTCATCATTGATGTGTCATGTGTAATCTCCTTTGAAAGCTGGTAATACACTAAAGACCATGAACTTAGAGAATGTATGTGTAATTCATCTCTTCTACAACATTAAATATGAGACATTAATAGCTCCAGCAGGATATTAACGTATAAATTCCTCAGCCCACCCTGGACAAGAGTAGCTAGCCAGCAGGCTAGCCCTCAATGCCTGCCTCCAGAAAAAGCCATCAAGCCCTTACATTTTTATTCCAAACCTCAATTCTTGAAGACATGGACCATGGGTGGTTGAAGACACTAAAGCTTTCGAAAAAGAAAAAGAGCGAGATTAAGTTCCTACAGAGAAGAGGGAGAGTCCTATTGGCTACTCAGTGCAAACTTTGAAGCTGAAGCAGTGAAAACAAGTGGGAAGTGACATTGGAGGGAGGCTGCCCAGAACACAGACACATTCAGGCTCTGGTTGAAAAAGGATAAGTGTGGCTACCTACTTATTAAGACTAACTGGATTTTTTTGTGTGTGCTTGTAACATTTCCTTCCATATTGGCAGGCAACAGTATGGCCTTAACTCTTGCTTGGCCTTGTCTGGCCAGTTAAGTTTGTCTGAAGTTGGCTACAAGGTGGCTTGGGGGAAAAACACTGAACTGAGCAGATAGATAGTAAAAATTTCAGTGTGACAATGATCCTTGCAGACCTGCAGGCATTTTTAGGAGACCCAATGCTGAAGGGTACTTCTTGCTACACTGCTAATGACCCTTATTTGCAATTGGTATCACTGGTGCCATGCCTTGGAAAATAGTTCCCTGTGGCAAACACAAACCAGCATTTCTCTTGCAAAGAGCAGATGGATGAGACGTACCCTGGGACTCCAGGCAAAGCCTGAGACATCACACTTGGGAAATTTTCAGTTATCTTTCTTTTCCCTGTTTCCATAATTTAAGAAGAGGTTATAGAAGAAGCCAGGCAAATACTGCCATAAGCTAAGTAACATTTCTGAAAGTTATATGGCTACATTGCTTTACTGTTTACACTATAAACTGGTCCTTTTTTGTTAATCAAGGCAACTGCTGAAATCTCTTGTTTCACTTCAGTGGTGATAAATGCCTTTGGTTCTCAGCATCCCAATTCATAATGAATACTTGAGAGTACTGCAGATAAATCAGCTGGGGTAGCAAGAAGAAAGAGGGGCAACAGCTGCTTTTTGGGGGGCCAGTGGATTTAGTGTGCTAGTCTCCTTCCTGATTTACCTTATGTGATATTGCAACATTCATATAGTGGGAGGCACCCTGGACCAGCTGGTTGTGAAAGTAATTTGGGTTTGTATCTCACAGTCTGCAGCTGCCTGGCTTGGATAGAGAGCCACCATTCTCCAAGTGAGCCTTACCTTAAAACAAGATTTTGTTATTCATTATATGTTGTTCCTCATCAGCTACAGTCTTGGTTTCTTTGGGTTATGACAGTTCTGCCAGGCATGTGCTTTTCATGGGAACTTAGTGCCAGCAGCCCCACAGAAACAGCCTGCATGAAAAATTCATTTACATCGAATCACTGCAGCATCTATTTTATCAAAGCAAGTGCTTCTACGCTCAACCAGTGTAAGCCACAGATGGGAGGTTTTAGGCAATATCAGCTGCAAATTTAGGAAGAAATCCGAATATGTAACCTGCTCATACATTTCTGAATTTAAAAAACAAATAACCAGTAGCATAAGAACAGCAGGCAGCAGGTCACTGCTGTCCATCAAATATTTTATCAACTTCAGTAATGGAACATGGATATTTATCTGGGATGAAAACACACTGCTGTATAGTCTGCTTTGATTAACTCATCACATAAATCCTCTCTTACTGGAATTTTCAGGAGGTATTGAAAGCATTATTAGAAATGTCAAGGCTAGAACTGTCAGGAGCTACAGTGTGGGGGAGCCTCAATTGAACAACACAGCATGTAACAAGAAGAAAAGCCTCCGAATTAAAAATGTTTGATTAACTTAACTTTCTTATATGAAATCAAAACCCTAGTTGGTTTTTTAATCCTTCCCTCGCGGGTCAGAAAAGCATCTCCACTTTAGAACATTATTTTGATTTAGTTTCCTGCTATGATTTCTCCAAACACCTTTGCCAATTGGATGTCTCAGGTCAGGTGAATTTTTGTGAATGACTGGACTGCTGATAAGTTTTAAGCTTCCTATAGTTTTAATATTGCCTCAATAATTATATATCCCTCATATATCCAGAAATAAACATAATTTTTCAAAGAGGTGATATCAGACAAAGAAGATCCAGATGGGGTTGAAGTCCTTCAAGGAGCTGTGGGTGATGAGAGGACATCCCACAGACTGAAGAATGAACAATACTGTTTTGGAGTTCCTGAGAAACCTGCGAAGACT
Source organism: Phoebastria nigripes (assembly GCA_035582835.1). Taxonomy (NCBI): domain Eukaryota; kingdom Metazoa; phylum Chordata; class Aves; order Procellariiformes; family Diomedeidae; genus Phoebastria; species Phoebastria nigripes. The sequence goes on along the minus strand of JAYKAV010001433.1, from coordinate 245,454 downwards.
GTAGAAACACCAGGAAAAGTCATTAGACCCTTGCAAGGAAAAGGAATTTTTTGTGCTGTTGCTACTAAAAGACCCAAATAAAAATGAATAAAATTAGAAATAAAGTTTTGATAAAATTCTCTCAATTTTTATTCCAATCTCTTCCAATTCCTAGATGTAGTTTTTGTGATGCTAATCTATTTTTTAGCAGCTACACAGCATTTTTACTAAAAAATTTCCTGTCTTAGAAAATATTTACTTCATGTGCAAAATAAAAAAACAAATATCATAAATCTGGAAAGGTCTCCATTTTTGGTTTATATATGGAAACCTAATTATTTTATTTGGATATTTTATTACAATACCTCATGGAAGTCATACACTGGTTGCTGAACGTTCCCATTCTCCCCTGCACATTGTGCTCCCCAGCTGGATTTTCTCTTCCATCATTAAAGACCTTCTCTCACATGGGATGAGGCTGTCATAGTCCCATTATGAAGGAAGGAAATTATGAGCCAACAGGGAAATATTTTCAAATCCAAAATATAACTGATTTTAATTAAATGTTCCATTTTCAAGTGTTTTGCCAAAAAYGTAATTTTTTTTTCAAGACAACAAAAACAAACTAAAGTCTCCATACAGCTTTGTTTTAAAGTTTTGTCAACAATGGGAAACCATCAGGCAACACAGTGTTTGTCCATAACTACGACTTATCTAAGTGCAGAAAAGCTAAACATTCCCAAACTTAGGCACAATAAAACCAGTATTTCTGCAATGACAATAATACTGCTGAAATTATTGCTATTATAATTTAAATCACAGTAGGTCAAATTTGATTTATTCAGGCAGAATTTGTTCTTCCCGTAGGAACATCTGTTAGAGGGACTGTTGGAAAAGGAGACAAGTATCCCATGCTTTATTCTGATTTCTTTTACTAAACCAAATATATTTACCTAAACTAGGTAATTTTCAGCGTAGTAAATCCAGAGGGCCACCACAGCCAGGGAATGCTAAATTCTTTGCCTTCCCCAGAAGGAGAGCAAACAGGATCTGTGAGAAACAGAAAATGAATGCCTGAGATTCTCCAGTATAAAGCAAGCATGCCTCTATGTCCCACAAGTTGTTAAGGCACTAAATGCTTTCTTCACCATAGTATTCAAAGTGAGAAAAGGTGTGATACTGCAAAGAGGGTGAAGAATATTAAATTTGAAGGAATAATGTGATAATAACCCTACTAAGATTCCTTGCCTGGGTTAGTGCTACAACCACACATGCTCTTAAAAATATACTTTTTTTCATCTGTTGTGTTTCTTAACATACATACTGCTTGTTTCCCTCTTCCCACACACTTTGACAGGTAGTTTCTTTCTCTTGTTTTGTTCCTCTTTCATCTATTGGTTTTCAGGAACAAGAACTGTGCTTATGTTTTGAATTTATAGCACAGTAAGAACATATTGAATTTAAAGCCATAATCTAATGTAAAGACATTCAAATCACTACAAATCATAAAAGGCAGATATAAATTGTCCTAGACTGCATAGTTCTAAATGCAAGAAATAGGATTCAAGATTAAGTTGTAGCAGCATTTTGGCTGTCTCAACATAGACTAAGCAGAGATGGAACGCCTGCTCTGATCTTCATAAATTGAAGTTCATCTCCTGTGTAGATTTTGAATCTTCATTTGCATATGCAAATGACACCATTGTTTATGTAAATTGCACATTTATTCACATAGCAAAGTAGAAAATGTGCAATATGCCTACACACAATTAGCGCAAGCAACTGTGCTATCCACATACACAAAAGAAACCCTGATTACAAGAAGCAGCTACCAAGTAACATCCAGGTCAATGCTATGCTTTCCATGCTTCAGCAGCATGCAGTCAATGACATTACTTTAACAGTTATTTTCAGAAATTGCCAATAATCCAACAAGGGAAAGAAATTAATTTTCAGATGTAATAACAATAGAGAGATGGCAGTCATATCTCTCATATTGAGACAGGAGGAAAAGCAGAGGTCATTCAACTCGGTATTCCTGAAAATAGTTCTGAGAGCACTTGCACTCCAGTAGACCTGAGCTGCCATCACTTCACCATCACAGACCACTCACTGTTCTCTGGCTACAGCAAATACTTCTCCAACATCTGCATATGTATATGGTTGCAAACAGATACATAAGCCAATGAGACACACACTAAAATTGCTGCAAAGTAATTCATCCTTCTGCTTCAGTTATTCATCCAAAAATAATTAATACATGCAGACTTCGAACACATCATGCAAGTCAGGTTTGGCAGAGAGGCTTTGGTGAGTGAGTGAAACTATGAACAAAATCTTTTCTAGGAGAATAAAAGTTACCTCACGATGACTTTGAAAGTCTTTCTCATATCATCTTGTGATGAGATGCATTTCTTTATTCTCAATTTATTTCTCTGTGGGAGGTCCAGTCTGAAGCATCAGCAAAATGGCAGCCCCACCGAGAGAAAGGAAAGGAGGGAGGGAAAGTAAGTGTCTTATTCAAGGAACAGAGATATCTAAACAATGACCAGAATATCTGTGAATGAACACTGAAGGCACATCTTTGATCCATGTTATTTAGTCTTATTTAAGAAAGATTGATATATCTATCAAAGTTATCATATATAATTGCTGCCATTTTCATGGAAATAGTGGTCATGAAGTCATTTGACTCTGCTAGTCCTTCTTTACTCATAGTGAAATTGAGTAAGAACATGGTTTTAAGCTGAACAGAAGCGACTCCCCCAAACTACTCTTCTTGAGCACCCCTACAGGTCTACACACACTTTAGTCTTTACACTTTAGCAATAACACAGCTGTTCCCCAAATGTGTTCAACAACTGTTCTCTAATGCCATCAGTTTCATAGTGTAAATGGGTCCTAAAATAGCTGGAACATTATGTCCTTTACCATTATATCTTCCCGCCTGGCTGCCAGATTGTTCTCTTTTCCTTTTTTGACAGATTAAGTAGAACCACAGCAATTTGTTGATTTGAAAACTAAGCAATCTCTTTAAACTGCCTCTGTGCTCAGTCACTGCTGTCACTGACTCTACCTGAATTCATTTTGGAGCCTGCACTACAAAAGCTTTATTCATGAGTAATTTGCATATGCAAGCAGTGTTGATGAATCCAATAAAATAGACTCATTTCATATCTAGAGACATCTTTAAAGATCTACTTTTTTGGCTCAGTTGCTGACATTGGCTCCCTTCATTTGTCTTCTTGCCTGTCTTTTTAGGGGCGTAGGTTGATTCTGTAGACATTTCGCTTGTAAGCGATGTCCTTTCACAGATGCCCCTCTCCCTGGACTGTGCAGAAATGCTAGCAATCACAGCACTCTTCCAAGTTTTGTCAGCAGCCACGGGGCTTTATTCAAGTATCAATGTGATGTTTCTTGAGACCAGCAAAGAAAACAGGCCCAATTCCATTGCCAGAAACCAGGAAGAAATGAATTAACAAGAGACTTGACATTAGAAAGACATTGTTCTCCGTGACTTAAGAGCTCCCTTCTTCTCCATTGAGAGGTCTGTGGGATCACAGGCCAGTTGTTAAGGTTTGGCTATGACAGCTCTTCACTCAGAGGGCATAACTGCAGTCCTATTGCCCTTTGTCCCAGAGGGAGAAGAAAAAAACATTTGTTACCCCAAAACCTCAAAATGGAGCAAAAGCTTGCACTGGTACAGTAGGGAACATTAGCCAGGTCAGCTCACTCTGCCTTTTCCTCTAGTTCACCAATAGATGGTGGCAAAGACCCCCTCCGAAGCTGCCACTGGACTTGCACAGTTAACATTTTCTAAATCCCTCTAATAACATACAAAATGGGGAAGGCAGATGCAGACGTCTCTTTTGCAACAATCACCTATAAACAAGTCAATCATTTTTTATTTCCAATATACCTATACATAATTATTCTGTTAATGCTAGCTTTCTTTATCTTCAGATATGAATGTATTTGTTTCTTCTTTTGTAAAGTAACAATAGTGTTTCTCTTTAATTTCACGCAACAGAGCATAAAGAGGAACATCAAAGCAAGCTCTTCTAAAATAGGTTAAGAAATTATATTTGTTCCTAAGAACTCAGCACATCTCTGTCTGAAAGGGAGGAAGGACCGGAGAAGAAAGACAAGAAAGAAATCACAGAAAGTGATTTCAAACTCTTGTTACAATATGTAACTTTTTGAAGAGTAGGCTGCTCTCTTCTGAATTGCCAACAGTCGGGGCAACTTCATGTCATTTCAAGAGACTCCACATAGCTGCATGCCTCTCTTGGCCACCTGTGTCAGGCTCAACAGAGTTTTGATGGCTCAAGGGAGCAAAGTATCAGTATTGTTATGCAGTATTTGGTGGTGAAATCAGCAAAAATGATTTTATTTCAATTCAAAGGCTTTTTAAGTGCCATCTTTGTGCTTCAGGAAGTCGTGCAAGAAACCTACTTCTGCCTGACTCASGAACAGAGCAGTACGGGTAGAGCACTAAGGGTGGCTGGAAAGTCACTAGCACAGGTGATGTGTAGAACAGGAGCTCTGAATATTTGCAAAGAACCCATCACAATACTGGCTGAAGTAAACCAGACGTGCTGGCCAAATTACATAGCACATAATAATATCCTGCCTATCTTAATATGACATTGTTTTCAGTTCATGATGATATTCGCCACCTCATTTCATGATCCTGGGTATGTTGACAGCAAATGACTGTCCAATTCCACACCAGCTTTTGAGAGGTGGCCAAGCTTTATTAATCTTTTATTTGAGAACAAAGAGCTTTGAGGTCCTTGGGTTCAAAGTGGTTAAAAAATGTGATTTTAGTCTCTTTGCTATCATGTTCACCTCTGAACACAACTGTGCTAGTTTCTTTTACCACATACCTCTGTAGAGCACTTCACAAGGTTTTTCTGTATTTAGATATTTCACTTATATGCTTTTTAGTTCTGTGCTTATTTGCAGTAACTTGTCTCCAAGCTAGGGATCTATGGTCAGCTTATTTGTTTAAGTACCAGTCTGTCAATATAAATAACCCATTGTGCATCAAGCTTTCCATCTTGAAAATAAGAACAAAAAAGATATTCTTAGCTGTTTTTTTCCTAGCAAGCATAAGGAAAACTTCCTCCACTATTTTGCACAGAGAATAATCTTTTAAATTTTTGTACGGGGGCTCTAAACTAATTTTTCTAAATCATAAACCTTATTTTTCCTTCTGGATTTGAAATGTAGGTATGTAGAGAGTCCAAAAAGACATTCCTAGTGACCCATGGGACTCTATTTCCTACCAAGAGATAGAAAAAGCAGCTCTGAACCAGGTATCTGTGGTGCTGGACCAGGTGAGCTCCAGAGATCCCTTACAACCTAAATTATTCTATGAATCTATGACTCTATAATTCATCCACCTATTAGTTTGCTTCTCTGGGTTATTTATGATAGAAGGGTTGTGTTTCTAAGGAAGAGACAAGTTCAAAACAGAGAAGATGGATAAGTAGTTCAGTTTCTGTTCTTATCCAGTCCTGAGCTGATATAAACATAAAAACTGATAAAATACTCAGGCTCCCAAAAGGCAGTATAGTGTGGATACTAACACTTTGCTAAGCGATCATCACAGATAATGCACAAACCTCCTAACACTCAAAGTCTAGACAGCTCCTTTTTCACCTCGGTAAGATATCCCTATCTTACTGAGTCACATACTCTTCAGTGTGAGTTTTTCATTGTCTATATGACATGAGGTGGTATATTTACTAACATACAAAGTGGATGCTAAACTGTGGGATGTGTCCTGTGCCTTAATTCATGCCATCCAGAATCAGCTTATGTTTTTTAATTTCATCCATGCATTTAGCTGAGACAAGAGGCTGGCAAGAATTTGCACTAGGATTTTTCGATTATTATTACTATTATTGCTGCTGCTATTACTATTATTATTATTATTATTATTATTATTATTATAGCAAGATGGAGGGAATCCAGCTATGTTCCCAGCCATCATCTTATTTATTCTTCATTGGCTTTTACAGATTTTTGGATTGGTTTCTAATGATAAAACATGTTCCTGAGGGTTTCAATACTATGAAGTTTTTTACAGAGCAAACTGGGCAATAGTAGCAAAGAAAACTAACAGTAGCCCTACCACAAAGGGACAAAATCAAGTAATGGTTCAAACAGTATAGCAAAAAAGCTAGGCGAGGGTGTAGTGCACTGGACTGAATAGTGGTCACCCTTCTTGCTAGTCTACTTAAAAGAGATTACTTGGGAAGTGTGGATTATGGCATTTCTTGGGCCACATAGCATAATGGCCTGAGGGCAAGAAGTGAAAACACGCCTTCAGAAGTCAAAAGGTTTCCAAACCCACCAGCTGTGCTCCAGCCATCCAGCAAAGACTATATGGAACAAAGACACATTTTACATGTGGTTTTCCCATCCAGCAGCGTTTGCTGGGTCCAGACTACTGCTTTGATCTAAAAAGCTTCTTCAACATCTGCAAGCTGAATTGGGAGTAGTAGCAGGAGCACTACGGCTTCAGTTTGCGTAGGCAGGAAAAGGGGATTACTTGCTTATTTGTTTGTTTGTTTGAAGTCAGGGCACATAATGGAGGGAGCAGCATTCAGCTTGAAGAGAAATACTAGGAACTTCAGCATACTGAGTATAATTACTCCTAAAAGCTCAGCACTTGATCCAATGCCTATTTAAGTCAATGGGCGTTTTTCATTGACTTGGGGTGATAGATAAAATGGGCCATTAGTGCACTTTTTAAAAGCTCCGCTGAACAAACACATCACTAGGTGGTTCAGGTCTTTTTTATAATGCCTTTCCTTCTCTCTCAAATACCGCATTTATCTCTACTCTTACCCTTTACCACAGCTTGTATTGTAACACTTTTACCTGCATCACACGAGGAGAAAAATTCTCAGCCTCTTTTCCCCTTAGTCAGCAACAGAGAATCTGCTCCATTAGTGTCTTCATACCACTGTAGCTCTGAAGATTAAGAAACTTTATCAAGGTATATAAAGGTAGATTCGGGTACTTAATGCTGTATATCCAAGCTTTAAAAAAAATCACGTTTTTTTCTTTAAAATTCTAATTGAAGTATTTTGTTAAAGAATTTCAGGTCTCTCACTTTGAAATACAGCAGAGTGAAACAACTGGGCAATAAGCATGGATTCATCAGGTGAAAAGTACTTTGAATTTTTCTACTCATGCTGGACATTTCCTAGAGGAGTAAAGAGAGAAAAAGAAAACAACTTTAGAGGAGTCATCTGCATTATACCAAATTGCCATTCCATTCTGCCTTCTCAAAAAGTCTTGTTGACTGATGGTAGTGTGGTTTAATAGCTAAGATTAGGTAAAAGCAGATACCATGGAGAAAACACATAGCACACAGCAGTAATAAAATACAGCAGCAGGCTCTCATTTGCTGCCCACGTACTGTAAACTTGTGGGTTACTCCATATGTGTTAAGCACCCTGTATTCAATTCACAAAGAAACAGAGCCAAAAAAAGCCACTGAGTCTAGCTGTCTGGACCAGTAACACCTCCCACCTGCAATGGCACTTACTTGTTTGCTTTTTTTTTTTTTAACTTTCTGTTTACTTGAGATGTAGTACACCCAGTCCTAACATCATTGTCCATATCAGAACATGGGCAGGCGGGTCAATGATAAATGCAGTTTACCCACCTTTCACTGCTGGTCTAGACTACCAAATACGGGTGTTTACCTGCTGTTTTACTTGCCATCACACTACTGGAATAGAAATGCTCAAAACTAAGCAGTCCTTCTGCAGTATGATTCCCCTAAACAGCTGGAATTCCTACAAAGACAACATTATTAGTTCTTATTAGTACACAAAAGTGGTAGGTCAACATTTCCAGAAGCATCTCGGTTGCTTAAAGGCCTGCACGCTGGTGAATGTCATTTTTATTTGAAATGCAACAAGCAGTGTTTAAAAGGAAAACCTTTGAACTGGAGGATAACATCATTTTCAGAAACATTGACAATGTTGCTGAAAACGAAATGTTGGAAATTAAACGTTTTCAGATAACACTGCCTTTCAGCTCCCCTATGCTTTACGAGACAACAGTGAGTCACAGCGTAACGACCTTAGTGATAGGCAACGCTCTGCTGACACAGCGGTATCATGATTCAAAAAACACGCAGTACCACATAATTAGAAAATTAACAGGTGCTGATACTACCATGGAGTCTCTACTCAGTGCTGCCTGTGTCTCTGCCCCTGTTTCCTGCCCACGGGAGCCTGGGGCAGTACTGGCAGATCAGCTCCCCTGCCGCAGCAGCAGCAGGCAGCTGGAGGAACTGGGATGGCTCTGCCTCCCTGTTAGCTAGCAGCTCTCCTTGCTCTGCCCAGGATGAACGCCAGTGCTGCCACCCGTGTGAGCCTGCGAGGACCTAAAGGTCTGGGGAAGAAAGGAGAGGAGGGAGGGATCTTACACGTTCGTACTGCGGGCTTCTACTAGCGTGTGAAGCTCTGTATTGACAAGTCCCACCTCCCCAGTCTTTCTCCCCAAGCCAACGAATTCCTGGTCTGAAATCAACTGCACTGCAATAATTTGTGGCAGAATATTTTTTTATTATCAGTATCATTATAGTTTCACTAGGTATTGCCCCTCAGTAAGCCACCTATGTACCTCCTATACCAGCAGCAAAGGAACTAAAACGGAGAACACAGGACTCGGCTTCAGGAAGAGTGTCGGCGGGGGGGACACACGCAATACAAAACACCCTTTTGTTATTCATGAAAGGGAACACTATTTCATTTTAAATTAAATCATGAGGCTTTCTATTTGTCTGAATCATAGGGTTTTGCTGATACCCTCACTACTCACCATGTCTAGAGTTTCTGATTTTCCATCTGGGTATTTAACAAACAACATAATTTGCCTCATAAATCTTTGTTAAGGTTTTTTGAATGCTGGCTACTTCCCCACACACAGGCACGCAAATGCACTCCCAATTCCACAGCAGAGCACCGCATATCACAGCAGGAGAATGAAGGGGAAAAAAAACACCCAACAAAACAAAAACCAGCTGTAGCACAGTCCTGCAAAAATGAATGTTACCAAAGCTGATACAGATTCAACCTTCCCTTGAACTTTGTGGTTTCTCAGAATGAACCCAGCTTTACCACCTTTGTCGAGGAGCAAGGAGAATGGYTTTAAAGGAAAGGAGGTATTTGGAACTGTTCAGAGAGGTTCTTTTTTCCAAAAGCCTTTGCTTGAGGTAGAAGGAAGGGTGAGCAAGGGAGGAGGGAAGGAAGGACTTGTCAACAGACAGTGATGAGAGGAAATCAAGGTAATACCTGCTCTTATTCACAAACTATTGCAAACTGTTCCAGAACTGCGTGTGTTTGCTCTCCTGCCTCAGTCCCACTCCCCAGCTTTCATGCCATCACTTTTGAAATGAATCACAACACACTGTCTTATCACAAAAGTTAAAACTCTGACCTTCATGTTCTTCCCCACCAAGGACAAGCAGCAGTAGCTTTCGAGGCAAAACTGTCAGTGTACACACAACAGTAAACAAACAAACTAATGATCACAAGCTCCTAATGAGGTCTTTGAGGCTTTACAGATCAGGCTTCTCAAATTGCTGTTCTCTGAACAAAGGAGTCTTGCTAATCATTGGATTTGTGCTTTATAGTTTTGAGAAGTTTGCAGTACTGTTCAAATGATGTGATCTGCTTTTAGATTTCTTTCTTAAGGAGCTTAACAGAACTATCTGTCCCTTCTCTTGGCCCTGCTTCAGGAAAGTATTTGGTCACATAGTAAGTCAGCTCTTATTCATAAATTCACCTAGGCATGAGTCTAAAAGCATTGCACATAAATCCCAATGGAGTTTAAGTATACATTACCTGAAAAGTAAATTTCCCTGACCAAAGCTTTGAGAATGGATTCAATAACTGAAAAATCGTTTTGTAGAATATGGAGAACTGTGCCTGCTGGACAAGCATCTAAGAAGATGCTTTCAAAGGTTTTGTTCTTTCCTTGTGTTAAGTTTCCTTCCCCAAGTTCAGATATGCTGAGGTAGCAGGTCTCAAAGATGCTGGCTATAGGGTTACAGAAGTCTCCTTTTCTTGCTGTGCTTTGACCTCGTCTGATTTACATATTCTGCAGCTTTTCAGCTTGGCCTGTCAAATTTGCTTGATATATGCCTAAGTCTCTTCCAGACTTCTCTTCCGAGGGTTTTATCACTCCTGTTTACTTCAGTGCACCTACTTCTCAACAACAGTTTGGTTCTTATGCAGAAAAAGACAGTTCTTTCTTTGGTCCTTCTCTTCAGTCCAGCTGTCCTCCATAGAGGTGGGTGCTCCTGATTGCATGGGACTTTGACTTTGACTAGAGGAGGCTCTTTTTACACCAACAAGCACCGCAAAGTGTGAATCAAACCCAAAGGGTGTTTGACTGAGAATTTAGAAAGTTAAACTGCTGAAATAAGTAGTTTATAATTAAAGTACTGAGAAAACCTTAACCGAAGAATCACTAGAGCAACACTATAATTACGCTGTCCTTCATATCCTGCCATTAGCATTTCTRGAAGTGACATAATAATAATGTGGCTTTTTTTCTCTTTAGGAACTGTCAGCTCTCTTTACAGAATTCAAGTAAGTTTATAAAGAATATCAAGTTCTTAAATGGAAAATGCAAATGATGATTTTTGTGTAAGAGACATGACAGTCACATTAGTAAGCTCATGAAATTCATGGCCATATATGTTTCAAGTCAGTAGAGTAGAACATCTTTCTCCTTTTCCTTTTTTTTTTTTCCTATCTATTCAGGGTTCAAGAAAAAAAGACCTAACAATCTCTTTTGAGCTCTCCTGTTAACTGTTCAAATCTAGTATGAACACAGACTGCCTGTACTTCCAGGAGCACACAGAGAGCCCATCTCAGTCAATTAGAAGAAAGGTTTTGATCCCAGACACCAAAAAGACTTTATGCAGGTAGCAACCAACCTTGTAATAAGAAACACATTTTGGTTTGGAGGATGTCCCAAGGACATCCTTCAGGCTGCTGTTGCCAGCAGGCAATGTTCCTTCTGCCCCATAGCAAGGAAAAGGCTGCAGTACCAGCTGTGGCTGTTGAGTGCCTGGGAGCCTATTTGGGCATGTATCCTCTGACCACTTCATCCCTCAGGAGGTGTAATTTGATTCGCATTCTAACACGTCCTAACACGTTCAGAAGAGGTAAAAGAAAGTATGTGGGCCTGTGTTACTACGTCGGGGATGCTAGTGAGACTTACTGCTGATTCTGAAGGAGAGCTGATACAGTTTCAAAGCACAAACTGTCAGAGTTGTGGCTCGCAACAGGACACGAGGCTTTGGCAGCCAGTTCTGTTCCGTTGATTCTCAGTCAATCATAAGTGTTGATAAAAGAAAAATGTGTTTAGGAAAAGTGCATTTTCTGTCAAACAAGCAGCACAAGTATGATGGAGTTGAAATGAGATACTTGAATGTTTTAAACCTTTCGTGGAGTGTGTAAGTGAAATAAGTACTAAACCAAATCTAAATGTGTTCTCCAATAGATTTTAATTATTGACTGGTTGAAAATAAATTATTATATTAAAACAACTATGTGATGTTGATTACATTGCATGAAATTATATGGTTAGGATATTTCATAGTGCCTGTGGTATAATTTGCTGGTCTYTTAAGATCATAAAATGTTACACTGAGGGCAAATATATCTCATTATAACAATTTTTGGGGAAGACAAGCGTCTCACATCTGACACAGGCAGATAGCATTTACCTGTTATATATGTACATATAAGATACTGATTTACTAAGGACAGACAGGAATGAGAGTGAGGTCCTGGGAAGATGTGACTTAGATTTGAACTAAATCTGCATTTACCAAGTTAGTGCAGCACCAAGCTCATCTCATAAACTTTATGAAAGTCAGTGTATACGTCTTTGAGTCTACTACTACTTAAATGTAGCTATACTTCTTTCATAGATCAGTTCCCACCAGCTCAGAGCAGCAATGGAAATAACTCACAGCTGACAAAACATGCCAGGAAAATTGCTGCCGACAAAATCTTGAACTTTTGTTCTTTATGGAAGCTGGTCCAGAACCCATGTAATGTAAGGTGGCCAGGGGTCCTCACTCCCTGCCAGCCAAAGCTCCTCTTCCATAGTAAGGATCACAGTGGTAAGAGATGGACTTCTGTGTAAGTCTCTTTCAGACTGCATACAGTGCAAGAAAGGATTTGTCTTTACACCAGAATTAAATCGAGTTGTGGCTCCAAAATCTCCTTTTTCTGTATACAAACCAAATCTCCCTTTTACCGTATATATGACAAAGGCTTCCAACTCAGGCTAGTTGGCTTGTAAGATGAGGGTTCTAGATCAAATCAGCACAACTCAGTTGTTCACCCAATCATTCTGTATAGCATATTTTGGTGTGGCTAAGGGCTAGTCTACCTCAGATGGGAGGGGAAAGAGTGAATATATGGGATGTACTGGTATTTTGTTTTCAGGTTGAAATCCCTGCAGCCTCATGATGGAGTTCTCTCAAGTGAACTAGCAAGCTTCTGCCAACTGGAGAAACTCTTCCAAAAGGGCATTACATTCATTTCATGATGAGTTAAAGCAGGGGAAGGAAAAGTTCATATGGTTGCATCTGTATGTCAGATGTCCTTTTTTAGACTTTGGCAGTCTTCCCACTGCTGTTCTACACTTTGCTGTCTCACACCATGACCAGTCTGTCAGATTACCTAGTAGTGCACCAGAGTCAAGCTGACCAGCTGCAAATTCACTGCTTTTAAAAGTTGGCATGCAACTCAGTGCACTCCACTGGTGGTCACACACTCCTAAAAGCTGATTATCCTACTCAGCATCACAGCAATCATGCATTGTGTAACTGCCTAGCACTAAGCAGAGATCCCTCATTGAAGGGACACCTGACACCTCATAGAAGAAATTATTCTCCTTTAAAAGCTGTCACTGTAGCACAAAGAGCTATGAACTACGAGTAAATAAAGGTAGGACAGGGTATTTGCCTAGGACACATCTTAGGTAATGTCAAAAAGAGGTGTAACTTTTTAAACAGCACAGGAAAGAAAGAGGACTTCTAATAATTGTGCAAGTCCTTATCCTTACTCTGGGTTGGACATTACGGAAAACACTGAGGCACTGAAGATACCAGAACCAGAACTCTGATGAGTTAGAGATGAAAGTAAGGATAATTTTGCTGTGAAGGAGCTAAAGAATAACACAGAGAAATAGACAGAGAGAGAGAGAATGAGTCCCAGGCTCAACAGGGTTATGAAGGAGACCTGGCAACCTGCTACATTAAAGTATGTGAATGGATGACCTAAACAAAGACAGATCCTCTGTGCCTGACAGAGGCTGTATCTTAGGCAGGTGTTAGTGAAGACCCTTTCTGAACCTATTTGGCTCTATCCCCATATTCTCGCATGTATGCTGGGAAATTCACATCAGCAGCAATTATTTTCCTTCTATTTTCAGATCCCACAGCCCTCAGCTGCATTAGCACTTACCCCTCAGCTGTCCCCTTTCATTTGGCTGGCATTCAGGGCATACTCCTCCTACACTCCAAGTGCCCTGTGTAAGGCTTCATATGACAAAGCAACAGAGGGTAAGTTGGAAACCTCAGCATCAGTGATGGATTAATGAGCCTTTGGCAAACCTTTGTACCTTCTGTTTCAAGTGCAAGGCAAAGTCCTTATCTACCATATTTATGGAGAAGCATGTAGACTGAAAGAGCAAACAAATAAATAAAATCCCTCAGGTCCACCAAAATAAGAGACCTAACTGGACAAGTTTTTCCTCCTAGAAGGAGAATCTGAGAATAAGCGTGTAACAGATGCATAAGATACATGGCTTAATGCACTAGTGGAAGGCTCTCACATGCCACAGGGTTGAACATAGTCTAACAGTCTAGAGAAAATGGAATTATCCTTAGTAGCATAACTGTGAATGCTATCTTTTGATATATACTATGGGTATGTACACCGTATATTTTATATACACACACACACACATATATATGTTTGTTTCCTCCTTTTTACTCATTTGAGGTGTGATTTTTCAAAATTGCCTAAGTGACTTTCCCACTTTAATTTAATTGAATTGCATAATTACTGAAGATGACAGCATGAGGCCAAATGCTTGAAATCATTGATTTCTCTGGGAACTGTGTGTATTCAGAAGACCACAGGCTTTTGCAGAAGCTGAATCTGCAAAGTCTGCATAATTGTAGCAGCCTGGTCTGGCCTTTTGGAGTTGGCCATCAGAATTACGCTTGACTGCTGACAAAACCTTCAACATATACACTATTTGAAAAAAAAATCCTTAACAGAGATGGTCTGTTCTTCTCCAGATATCTGTGCTGGGCTTTCCCCAGCACTTCTCTGTAGTTTGGAGTGAATTATTTTAGGGCAGGTGTTCCATTGCAAACTAGCAGAACTTCTTGATCCCTCTGTCTTTCCTGTGACAGTGCCATTTCCAAATCCCTGCCAACCACATTGGAGAAACACTGCTATGGGCTGTGATTGTGATAGTTCTAACAAAGATCACCAAACATTTTCTTCTRACCATCCAGCCACGTGGCTTTAACAGGTATCAGTCCAGAAGGCTTTTGTGCAGAACAAGGTGGATGCCTTGTGATAGTTCCACCTGGATGAACTGGGAAAACTAGGTGGGAAACCATCAGCTTTTATTAGGAAAGGATAGTAATGTGGTCATGGTAACAGAATCCGATAGAAGGAAAGAAACAAGCAGATTGTGCCTTGTATGTGCAGGGTACCATRTATCTACTTGTTTATGCACTCCCTAACCTGCTTTAGCCACAATAACCACCTGAACATAAACAGTTTACATCATTGTAAATTTAGATTGACTGGATTCATTTAGATAGAAGGGGGTTAGGCATTGCTGGCAGCCCTGAATGAGTGACAACTTCTCATACCACAAAGAGTGGTGATAAGCAGTTGTGGCATGAGCTGCTGGTGGTATCTGCTTCCTACTGCAAGCAGAACACAGTATCTCTCTATAGGCTTAAGAGCTAACCTGTTTAAAACTGGAAAACCAGTGGTAATGATTTTTTTTTTTTAGTGTGAAATGTCAAAGCACAAAAGTGATGCCAGCACTCCTGTGAGCCAGTGGTATTACAATGAAGTGCAAACCCCAGGTTACATTACATTCTTGTATGCTGCAAAGATAGSGAAAAGTGATTCCAGCTTCTGAAGCATCTGATAATAGCATTTGTGGAGTCTGAATGGGGAAACAAATCCCAGCCTCCTTTACTCATGTGAGTAGTTTTGTGCTGAGCTATTCTTAAAATAATCATGAATTCCCGCTCAGTGCTTCTTTCCATAAATTAGTTTCTATGATGTATAACAGCCACTGAAAGAAGGATTGAACAGGGGAAATTAACTTGCTTTTCAGTAACAGAAATTTATCAAGGCCACAGTTTTTACTGGGACAAAAACAATTCATTTAAGCCTTGTCAAGATTCCTAATTAGAAATCCTCTACTCCCAATTGCAACTTACAAAAACTGTGCTTAATTTGGAAGTTAATAATATTTCCACGCATTTCTGCTACACTCTGCTATAGCAGCTATGACTCTAGTCTGATAACAAGAGCACTGCACCCAAGCCAGCAGTAGATGACTTCCCTCATTGCTGTGTAAAAATGAAACTTACTTTGTAGAAGGGGGATGGGGAGGTTTGAAGCTGTATTTATTGTCTGAATTTCAGCTCTGTTGTATGAGATAAGAAAGATCCATCTCTTTTAGGCTTAGGCTGATGGCTAGGCTTAGGATATTGCAGGCCTGAAAAGCTTTGACTTTTTATTGTGAATCAATCAGCTCCCACCAGGCTACCTGCTGCCTGGCAGGTCTCCATTGGTAAGTGTTTGTGTGAACAGCTTGGATCACAGGTCACACTAATGGAAGATCAAGCCTTCAACCAACTAGCCCATGAGTAGAGCTCAACTCTACTTTTCATTAGTTGTGAGTTGGAGCAGGTCTCTTCCTTTAAAGACTTCGGTAGTGTAGWCCTTCAGCATGTTCAAGGACCAATTTTCTGTCCTAGAAGTATATGAGTAAGATTACTCTGTTCCGTGATGGATGATTATGATTTCATAAGTAATCATTCAAGCCTATAGTACTTTGACTGAATTTTTTTATGCAAACTGCAATATGAACTTGAAAGAAAAACAACTCTTAATCTTCACCAACACATAACAGTTCATCATCTTCTACTTACAGAGGAGTATTACAATGAAGAACTTGACATGTGACAAATCTCCAATAAGTCAAAACTCAACACCTCTCTTACATGTCTCAAAAATGTTTTACTTTGAAGCAACCCATATTCTGCCTTCATTATACATCAGTAACACCATTTCCCTACACCATCTCATCTTTGTTTGCCAGGTGCCTCCTTGCTTATAGTCTGTGAGACAAGAACACRCACAAGAATGTTTGCTAATCATACAAGGAGGGTCCCAAACATTTATTTTTCTGTGCACTAGGAATCTCATTACCTCAGTAGCCAGTATGTTGCCAGAGTTCTTGGCGATATCGCTTAAAAATAGACAGTTTTAAGGGAAGATCTGAGAGACAAACAGGAGGCAACTTTTCTGATATTTATAGGGAAGGGTTTTCTAATCATCAGGGCCAGCACAGGAGAAAAACAGAAGCTGTGAGTTTAAAAAATCAGACTAGATGTAATGGAGGATGTGATCCCTGCCTGACCACAAGGCCATCATGAAGTTTGACCTAAACCGTATCTTCCAATAAAACAACTGAAAACCAGGCTTGACTTTCCTGACGTTTACAAGCACTTAAAAAAAGAAGCATGAAAAGCCTTTTAAAAGGAGAGCCACCCTTTCTGTTCTTAGTTTTATATGAGTTGGATATAAATATATCCAACAGTCAAAAAGCAACTTAAGAAATGGCAGTATAAACGTTAAGGGGAAAAAGCCTCAGTACAATGATTTTGTACTGTTTTTTAAAGCTGAATTTAAATATTATTATTTGTTTCAGAGAAATTTTGTTGTACACCTCTCAGTTTAACCACCTTAGGAATCACTAAGAGCCAAAACCAAGTTAAAACTAGGTACTAGTGAGACTTTTTTTTTTTTTAATCATTGAAGACTGGCATACATACCAATTTATGAACTCAGAGATGCAATGTGCAAATCACCTGACTGACAAGGAACCCTCTCAGGACCTCCCTAGCTGATACTATTAATTCTCCCTTTGAGAGTCATTAAGAAACAAGATAAGAAAACTTCTCCTCATGTTGTTAGGACCTGGTCTAAAGCCACCCAAGCCAATACAAGTCTTTCCAATGGTTTCAGATCAGGCCATGAGTCCTGAGACGGCACCACCTCTTGAATTTTATGAACTATGATTCCTCAGCACTGGCGGCACACACTGTCRCTGGCAAGGTCACATCAACCATGAAACCCAGCCAGTGCTAGCAGCCAGCCTGCCTTTGGTGACATAAGAGAAAATCCAATGGGCTACGTGTTTTTTGCAGTTACCAGTTTGCACTTAATGCATGGGGAAAGAGAGGGGAAAGAATGAGTCTCAGCTCTGCCACTCTGCTTGATATTCTCTGGCTTTTTTTTTTTTTTTCTAATTTACACCTTATATGGCAGTTATTTTTACTTACTCAAATTATATGACGCTTTTTTTTTTTTTCCCTGCTCTGTAAATGCAAAAGAATAGGTGTCTTGGCCTATTGAGCTGACACCACTTGAGTAATTAGGCTGATGTTGGAAGCCCAGTTTGACCTTCTGTGTAGTTCTTAGAGATGTAACTTTCGTTAGATAAAGCATTTAGACACTTGTTATGAAAAAAATTATAACTGACAGAAATAGCAGAACTAACTTATGCAAGAGTATTTACCCAGTGACTCGCTAAAACACTGAAGGAGCAAAAGCTCACAACAGTCCTCCAGCCAGCAAAGTTCAAACAATCTGGAAGATGCTCTACACCTCATAAAATTCATTCACCTCAGCCCAAAGAGGGAGCAGCACAACTCTGCCTCTGAGGGATACCTGACCTTGGAGGATCTCCAGGGATGTCTGGGACCGAGATCATGCAGCCCAAACCAGCACACTTAGTGCCCTACTCCTCTAAACTATTGACAACTGCTGCTCACGTAAGCAGCTAAAGTGGAGTAAAGACAATCCCATTGCTGTAACTTTGTAGTCTTCTATGCATTAATAATCACTCTTTCACAGAGGCAATAAATATCCAAACTTCTTTACACAGACCTAATTATCTCATAGTATTTGATGCATGAGTTCAGTCTGTCCTGACCTAAACCACAATCATAGGAAATGCACTTTGAAACTCAATAGTCTCACTGAATTTGTATTAATTCTGATGAGCACGAAAATAATCAGGACTACTGACAGAAGGTTCAGAAAGTCTAGAAAGGGTTTCATTATCTGTTACAGCTATTGTAAACCATTAAATAAATAAATGCAAACATTCTTCCTATATATGAGATCCCATTAAAAAGAGCTCCAAAAATCATCACTTCCTCTTCCAGTATTGTCATGGGTCTGGTGTCACAAATCTGGTTTCTCTGGACATACAGGTTTATGTTCTTGCCAGAGGTGAAACACTTATTGATACTGAAAAAAAATTAATTTTGCTCAAAAACTATACACGAACTTGCATTTATAAAAACAGCAAAAATACCTAGTTGCCATAAATTTTGTGAAATAATAACACATTTTCTGCTTTCAGACTTAAACCTGTATCTAACCACTGCTCAGGAGGGTACCTAATGTAAAGAACACATTAGCCTCATTTCTATATGAAGCAGGTGGTTTCTTCCACCTTCCCTCTGAAACATCTGGTGCTGGCTACGTTCACAGACAAGTTTGTAGAGTAGATTGATATGAAGTCTAATTTGGTATGGCAAATCCTCTGGGACAAATTCCACCATAGTGTGCAGATGTACCATGACTCTGAAGTCAACAGTGTTGCATAATTTATATCATTATAGATTTGTCCCAGGTTGGTTGGGTCTGGGTTTTGAGTTGTTGTTGCTGTTCTTTTTCCCCTTTTTAAGTAGGACTTTATTGGATTTTAACAAATAAACATATACAAAATTGTGTCTTCTTTAGCATATTAACTCCTGGATATAGTGATGGGTTTTCTGTAAGGCTACTGAATTCAAACCAGGAAAAAAATCACCTGTTTCATGAGATGGTCACATTAGTCATGTCAAGAAGTACGATGCAGTACGATGGGCAGTGATTTTATATATGCAAGTRCCTATTCTCTAGATTTAACAGCACAGTTGTTGCTTCTACACCAAGTGCTGCCAGGTCCTACAAACAAAACCAATCATACTGTCTTCAGCTGTATTACTCAACATAAGGAACACTTTACCAGTAAGAATGCTTTTGACCACCTGCAGCCGGCCCTGACAGTCAGTTCTTTTCCTTCCTTCATAAATGCATACARAATTGAATTTAAATCAGAAGCAGTRATTTTTACCTGGAAACGATTTGAGAGCTTGTGATCTGTGCACACAGGGAACCCACAGATGGTCCAATAGGTCCTGGGAACAAAGGGAAAAATGAGAGGAATGAATAGCCTTGTCCTCATCCTCCTGTTCTCTGTCTTTTGGGAAGACACCTGTAGACTGTTTGATTTCTTTCCCACTGAGAAGTGATTTATTTTTGCTCATCGCCTGCTAGAAAAGGTTGTATTCACATTAGAATTAGCAAACACTTTTTTCCTCCATGGGAACTACAATCTTGTTTCTCACATTGCATTAAATAATCTTTTTTCCAGAATTTAACAAAGCACTAATGGTCACACAACCATTCCCTCTGCAGAGCTTTGATTATATTTACATCAGGCAATGATAACACCACAAAAAGGCTGTTATACAAAGGCAAACTTAAAAAACAATGAGTTTGCGTAGTCAAGCTGGTGACAGACCTCTCATACCTGATAGTAAGCCTCCATGAATACAATTGCAAGCTGTAGATACAACCACCCTACATTTTACTTTTATCTCAGGACTTAAAAGGGATTCCTTCAAGCATCCTGAATACAGCAAACACCAAGTATTCATTACAATCAATAGAGTGAATTTTATTGTGACCTCTCAGCTGTAGCAAGATCTTTCACCCAGCAGAAATCATTCTATGTGAAGGGCCCTTGAGCACAAATTAAATGAAAGTAGACTGCAATCGAGGGAAATTATAGTCATAACTGCTGTAGAAATGAAGTCAACTCTTTCTCTGCGTGATCACAGCAAACAGTGCAGATGCTCTCTGCTATCAGCATTGATGCAGGTGCCAAAATTCCTTCCTGCTAAGAGTTTTATTAAAATGCCTTTATCCTTAAGGGATGTGTCATCAGTATTACACAAAAACAAAGACAGAAACAAGCCTTGAAAATACAATAGGAGCCCAGGAACCAATTTGATCTACTAGTGCCATTATAATACAAATGAGTGTCCAATGACAGACATTACACTTCAGGTGTGAATAAGAGTCCATACATTGCCTGCCTAAGTGATGTGTGTGGAGTTGCACAAAACACATTTACAGGTCTCCTGCCCCAAGGAGGTTGACAAAATCATACTCTGAGAAACCCAAAACATATACTTATTTAGAAAATTGAATGTTTTCTTTTTCCTTCCAACTGCTTCTGCAGCACAGAATTTACAGTATATAATTTTTTTTCTACAAAGCTTATAAAAGCAAGTGATAGATCCTACAAAGTAGTAAATCATCAGAATCCAAGCTGGCTTGACAATAGCCAAAAAGCTAAGAACACATAATGGGATCCTGCTTGCCAACAGCCACCAATTGAAAATACAAAACATTACTACTTATGACCATATTTATCAAAGAGAACTCACTAGCTGGTATAATGTACTACAGTCAATAACGGATCCTAGAAAGGGCAGAGATATTGTTCTTCTGTGCAGAGACACCAACTTCAGAAGATTGGGTTTAGCTCTCTAAGAGAATAAATGGGCCTTTCATGAAGGTAGAAATCTCTGAGTTTCCTACATAAATGAATGCAAACCCCACAGTTCTCTTTTAGGACTCAAAGACCTTAAATGTAGATCACTGAAGGAGCAACAGGCCACTTTATTTCAAAGACACCAGGGAATAAGGAAAAACAGAAATAGAAACTTTGGGAAATGCTGGTCAAAAACTATTTAAGGATACTTCCTCTTTAAAAATATGCTTCACAAACATATCAACTAAATGAATCCTCCTTAAAGGCTAACTCCTAGTACATGTTAAGGATTAATTTACAGTGCTGACTTCTCAAAGAGAAAAATGCARATAAAAACAAAACATGTTGTCTTAATTGAACTGCTTGCAGGTAACATACCCATTTCCCTCAGTAACAAACAGCATGCTCTGGGGACCAGGACAGACAGATGACAGGCAAATAGTGAGAAGTCTGAACTGATCCTCTCTAACATCACTTTAGGATTCCCTTCTCTTTCCATTCTGAAACTGTTAAAAGCTGAAAAGTGGGGGAAAATATCAGAGGAAGCGAAACATCTCTTTTCCCCTTAAAAAAAAATAAATGCACAAACATGCTGTCTTTTTTATTTATGGCCTCAGCTCTTTATTGAGACAGCAAATATTTGTTGGGGGTTTTTTCCCCCCATTAAAGATTTTGGAAAAATGTAATGGAAAGTCAAATTACTATTTGTCATAGTCCTGGCTGAGTCCCTTTCATAGACAATCATCAATCTGTTGTAGTTGGACCCAACAGTTGCATCCCACACATTTCCAAGCCAGCTGGATCTGGCAAGATTCCAAATACTGTTTTTACTCTGGGTCTCTCTAGCAAATTTCTGGATACAGAAATCCTGTCTGAAGCCCTCTGCAAGGGATCCTTTGGTCCAGCTGTCCAGGGCCTGGGACCAGTGGTAAAACCAACTCAACTCTGCTGTTAGGCACATTCTCCCAGAATTACACCTAGCTGTAGCTGTTCTGGTTCATGTTCAAAAAAAAAAAACAACAGACATTCAAAGGAATTTCCTACAAACATGTACTTTAATTTTAGCTAGCGCTAGAGCATTGCAATATTTGTAAGAAAACACAAATACTTGAAAAACACCTCCGTTTGGAGCATTTGGATTTGGTCTGTGTCCTTGAGGAAGGACAACACTCCACTTGCCCCCCAGCACCTTCAGCTGTCTTCTTTTTCCAGAAGTAGGTTGGACTTACCTCCTTTTCTTTTATGGGCATGTCTCCTTTATGGTGTCAGAACACTATGCTTTTTCTTCTTCCTCTACTTGAAATTTTCCCATCTYTGCCCCCTGCCTCCCCTTCTTTATCAGCAGCTGAGCAGGGAACATGTGAAAAATCGGTGATTCTGCTAGTAGCAACCCTTTTATTCTACCACAGTGGAAATGTTTGCTGAGACCTTGATTGGCCTCTTTCTGCTTCCCAGATGCATTCAGYGCTACTATAAAGTGGATATTCTTCTCTACATTGAAGGTTACAATCATAAATGATGCTCATAAAACAAAGAAGAATTCTTGTCCTGACAGGGGCATATTCCCCACACTGTCACACTATTGCTCCTATCTTTATGTACCAGAGAATCAACAGACTCTGTTGAAGGAGAGCTACTGTAGCAGGGTATAAATAGCCTCCCTCAGCAGAGCCCAGGCCATGTGTTATACTAACACGGCCGGGCTGCCTCCAATCCCCATCTTAGSTACCTGTGGTCCACCTGTGTGGTGCTGCCCTAGTGGCTTCTGACCGTCAGACTACTGCTCCTCTTTGCTTTCGCTACTCAGCATTTATGGGAGCAGAATGTGCTTTGGATGCAATTAAAGAAGCATCTCTACCTACGGGCTGGCAATTTAAAACAAACATTTTGTGCTAATGTTTCCTTACAAAGGGCATTGTCGCATATAATAATTCATCAGTACAAAAACACAAACACGAAATTAAGGCATAAGGAGCCTCTAATGGAGTGGTCCATAAAACAGATAGCTTCACATGATATTGTTAAGGGTTTTCAGGCTAGAGAACACAGATACTCCTTCTTAAAACAAGAATTCAATACTTATCCCTAGGCACTTCATTTGTCAATTTCCTTCACAAATCCCTGTGTAGCTACAATGTGGGTCCAGTCTAATTTTGAACCTTGTCTCAAGCTGAGCTCTCCAGATCAGGTAGTGAGGTCAACTCACCAAACATGCAAGCCCCCAGCTATACAATCAATCATGAAGTCAGGATTTCAGGCCGTGTGTATTTTAAAGTGTATTTTAAATAAAACAACACTGAAACTCTCTTAGCTGCCTGACGTGTTGGTCCTAATAATAAATAGATCTACTCAGCCAAACCCTGCTGACACAAAGAGATCCATTTAAATTAAAATAACCCTTTCTTCCTCTTCTCATCAGTTACCACCTAATAGATCAGCTTATAAGACATAAACCAAAGAGCAAGTCAGAAACAATTAAGGAAGATTTTGTGCATGCTCAGAGGTGGCCACACATGAGATCTGAGAATAAAATTCTGAAAGATTGATCGCACCACAACTCAGGAAACCTGTAATCTTAACATCATAATTTCTTTTCCCTCCCTACTAACAAATCAGTTTCTTAAGATTAAGAATTGTATCTTTCTTGATGAGTTACACAGAAAATTTTTGCACCCTCCATGTATTATCTTCTGAGCCATACCTTGTCATTAGCTTCTTTCAGATTGCTCAGTATTTGCACCGATTGCCTCCATTCCTTGCTGCTGACTCTCATGACACTTGCTATTAATTTGTTGCCTAAAGAAATCATTCTGGAAACCTTCTGAAATAACTCACTTGCTCAGTGCATAAAATTAGGTGCTTCTACAATAAAGGATGCAGCTTCATCAAACAGCCAAGTTCCAAACAGGATTACTTGAGTCTTCATTTGATGCCTTCAGGCAAAACGCTGTCAAGTAAAGGAATCATTAATAAAGCAAGTATAATTTGTACACCTAGAACAATTCACTCTTCAGCTGGGAAAAAAGCATACCAAATCATTTGAGCTCAAGTCCCAAGAATCCCTGGGAAAAGGGCCAAGGAGCAAAAAATCCATTTCAGCACAAGACCAAAGAAAGCAAAGTAGAACAGGTTTTTGATGTTATCCTCTAGACAACTGTTGACCTACAGCAAAACAAATTATAACCACTTCTAACTAAGCAGATTGCTGCCTTTTTCAGTCTTACTCTATCTATGCAGATACAAGGAGTTGACGGAATACTGGATTCCTTACTATGGTCACCTTATCCCACAACTTCAGAAAGAATAAGACAGCATTGTTTTCATATGCAATCAACAAAGCAATATTATCTAGGAATAAACATTCTTCACCTTAGGACAGGAGAAATCTCACGCTACCTTCTCCATACTAGAATTAGTAAATTCCTTCAGTTATCTGAGAAGCTTTGTTAGCTGACTGCTAAAGGGCAGTTTGCAATTTGCTTCAATGGAGTACAAACTTATTAAGCAGTTTCCTTGTATTATCTACAATGTTAACAGGCTACCAAGTAAGTGCACTAATATGTCAAGTACCTCAATTCGGGAGATGGGATATAGGAGGTGTCAGAGAGAGAGAAATTACGTATATTTATGTATTAATATCTTTTCATCTCAAGAAGCTGTTGATAGGATACTGTTAATATGTCAAAATTTTGACTTGGAATGAGTTTCAGCCTCATCTCTCTCCTGAAGCACTGGGTTGTTTCTGGGGAATAGGAAGAACAGGCCTATGAAATTCCTTCCAGGCTGAACAGCAAAACCAGCAAAAACAGCAGCTGCAGGAGGTATGAGTGGCTTTTTGGCAGAAAGGCATCCTGTCATGCATCAGACCCACACTCATTAGTATTAGTGAGCATTGCTGCAGTCAGAATTAACTATTAGGCACAGGACTCAAGGATAATTTAGCCCCAAACAATGAGAAAGCATATGTATTTTAACATTAGAAGTAATGGTGGCATCAGCTCAGACGCACTCTTAATTCTTTTGAACAGAATGCAAAACTAACCTCATGCAGAACGCCCTCCTGTTAGTCTAGTTGAAGACTTTCGAAATATTAAATAGAAAATGTAACACAGTCTTGTAATGGGACAAAATAAGGAAAAACCTGATGTGAGAAAGAAAGCATTATTTTTTGGACCTACTTCTGCACAGTACTGAGCACATGCTGAACATTAAGCATTAAGCATTAAGACGTCTCATTACCATTCAGGTAGCATCTAACAGAATCAGGCCTTTTATGAGGAGATAGTAGCTACAGAAAAGGTCATAGCAGCATTTTTCATCAGTACATCTCAAAGCACCACATGAAAGAGTCTGGTATCATTATGCCCATTTTACAGATAAGGAAATTGAGGCAAAAAGCTGTGAAGTACCTTCATCAAGACTTGACAAGCAACTATTAGACCTAAAAATAGAATCCAGTTCTCTTAAATCCTCATCTAGTCTAGTCACGAGCTTCCCAGGAGAAAAAGGAGACAGTTGTTCTTGGACAATGATAAAGACCTGACTTTTCAGGGTGCAGCCAGCAAGGGAGACAGACACTTGAAGCCTATAGAAAAAAAATGCACGTATTTTTTCCCTTCTTATAGCCAACACATTCACCAGATCAATAAGCAGCCTAGAGTGCTAAGACCACATTTCTTGGCCTGGTTTCAGGCCGCATCCCAGACAAACAAATCCAACTGCCCCCAAAGGGTTGCTCTGAACTGAGTGGGATTCCCTTCAGACAGAAAAGTCGCGTGCACAGGACAAGTTATAGGATCAAGATATAATAGCATGCTGAATTATTAATTTTAAAATGTTTAAAATTGCAACATCCCTTTAAATATAAACTATTTCCTACATAGTTTTGACAGTACTCTCATTAAATGCTAATAGATGGTTCTGTAATAAACAGAAGCTTAAAAATGAATCACATTTATATACCTTGGGATGTCATGAGTAACAATGGTTTGCAACTTAGGAGTGCGGAGAATCTTTTTTTACGATGCATTGTCATCTCCTTCTTGGCATTGAACAACATTTCATAATATCTTACATTATAATTTTATTTCTTTTGCACCAAAATTTGTAGTTGTTCTATAAATTTCAAATGTTAATTGTATAATTGTCCTTTATGAGGATACAAGAAAGTCTCTTCAGATTTACCTTTTTTTATACATGCAGAGCAATCACCCCCTTGTGTGCCATAATAATGACAAACCTGAGGTACTTTTTCTTCTGAGCTAAAAGTGATATACCACTCCCCTCATTAGAAATGTAAATATTTGGGCTGAAGAGAAGAACTCTAACCAAGCCATGTTTTCACAAGGTCACATTTCTCATGACCTACTCTCTAATCCTTCTCTAGGTGTGCACATCATAATCTATTCCAAGCAAAGCTGCTGGTAATGCTGAGGTAACAGTTAATTAAATATTTTGTTCTAAGACACTTTGAAATCCTTCAATCAAAGGCACCATGCAATTTCAAATAATATTACATCCAAAATCACTGTTATCAGCTACTATAATAATATAAATTACATTAACACAGACTGCAGGCCTATCAATGCAAACAAATGTGAATTTCAGAGGAGTCCTAAAATGAGATTCTGGTGTTGGGACAGAGACAGGTGACTCAGCCATTAAAAATGCAGCACTGTCTCAGCTTTTTTCCATTGCAACAAAACCTTGGAGCCATACTATGGGGTACATCTCAATTCTGACACAAAAAACCAAAGAAGTCAACAACTGCTTATCACTGCTATTCACACAGTTCCAAGCTCATCATAGCCACTTGCTAGGGAAACCACATGATGTCTGCATACTTGTGGCATTCACGCTGGAAATAACAGCAGGGCAAAATAAAAGGTTTTACATGAGTTTTATATTTGGAAATACCAAGGGAAAGAAAACAAGATGAGAACGAAGCTATTTACTTAGGTACAAAAGGATGTATATAGAGATCCATTTTTAGCAATAAGGTAAGTTATTAACACCGGCTGTGTAAAAAAGCAGACAAGCATACCATGTAAGCTCTGCAGTTTAGTGGCAATGTTGGTTTTCATCTAACAATTATTAATTACTTGATTTAATTATTAGTAGTCACCTTGCATGCAGAGCTACAACATAAACATGAACCAGAAGACTTAATTTCCTCTTTCTTTACATCTACATGTTCTAATTCTATCTACTGTGGGGTTTTACACAATGGTGACACAAGTGTTGTTATTGCTAGCTATGACAATATCAGGAACAAATTACCCATTTATTTTGTTTGCTCATCTACATTTTAAAAACTGGCAAAACACAAGTTTAATAGTAACTATCAATCAAATTAGTTACATCAGTGCAAACTCCTAGAGGTATGTGCATACACACAAACTACTGTGATGTAAAGCAAGGTATGTATTTAGAGATATAGTAGACTGATAGAAGGATTAAAACTGTAGCTTAATTTGGGTATGTGCATGTCAACAGAAGAAAGTAGCTTCTATTTAATTTAGGCTAACGCTTTAAGGGGATTTACTCAGACATATAAAATAAGCTGCCTGGAAACTCTCAGAAATTGCCACACAGACAAATTACAATAAGGTAACAGGCTACTGTGTATCAGCTGATCCATGGCCACGSTCCATGTCAGTTTTCTTAGCCTGTAACAAATAGTGAGATAACCAAAGTTAGCTTAGCCATCTTTCCATGAAACCTAAATTAACTCAAATAATTTCTCATCTGTCTTGACAGATGCACAGTCACTGTAGATCAGCTGATATGYGGTATCTTGTCAAGGCACTGCATTGGGTGAGGAATGTGAGAACAGAGTAAAATTGGTCTTCTGCACAAGAAAAAKAACTAAATGACCAAACTAAAATGGGATAAACTGTATTTTGTTCCAGTTGCTGCATTTTTCAGGGACCTATGTAGGCCTAAACTAACTGGTACTGGTGCCAATTTTCTTTACCTAGATGGAAACCTACAGAACGGTCTATAAAATGTAGCACTAGTTTAACTAAGCGTGCATTTAAAATTACTACATGTAACTCAGTTCAAACCTCTACATTTAAAGTAGGTTTATTTTAATTTGCCTTAAATTGATTAGGAATGTGTTTAAATTAAACTAATATGTTATTAAATCAGAATGCTGGATCAGAATACCGCAACTATACAGACTTTTTCACCTGTAAAGTTCTTTTTAAAAATACTTTCTAACCTTCTCATCAGACAGGCCAAAATTAATACTGGTAAAGGTAGTAGAAGGTCCAATTAAGATCTCCATTTGTTGCCAAGAAGCTCTCAATTGCGGTAGTCTTTTGCACCTGCAAATGACCCAAAGGTGGAAATATTTGCATATGCAAGGTTATTATAAATATCTGATTTACTCCTGGCTGAAACTTAATCCTACCTGAGGAAATACTGTCAGGTAACCCCGAAAGAGTTAATTATTATCCTTGGAAGAAATTAAATATTTCTACAGCTTTAGCAATCCAAATTAAAAATGTAAAACCTTTTGCTCCTCAGACTCAAGGACTACAGCTAATTAGACTGAATCATAATGCTCCCTTAAAACCAATACATATTAAAAGAAGCGTATTTAAAAGACTAGAAAAATCAACATAAAGAAAAAGTAATGAAATTAGTAAATTCTTCATGATTCTGCAAATCAGTATCAAAGGGTTTACTGTCATCCTTTTTTAATGTCAAACTGTATAAAAGAGATTTTCTCTACGTGTTTTGAAGCAGGAACATCTCAAAAGAGATTCACCAAGTATATTGCTTTGGTTGGAAGTGCCAAAATATACAGAAAAAAATATTACTGTCCAAGATGTCCAATCTGATTTCTAAATAAAAGAAGTAATAGCCTGAGTTTCATCCATTACAGGAATCCCAATGGTTTGGGAATCACTCACACTAAAATGACAGAGCAAAACATCTCGGCACACACAGGAATAAACAAGGCCTTGATCCAGGAAACTGCTCCCTGCTGAGACTACTTGAGATCAATTAGACTCAGGATAGACATGGGACATGGCTTATTCAGAGCAGTTTGCAAGACTGAGGCCAAAAATCTAAAAGAAAACTTTAACAGAAATTCCTCTCACTGCAACAAAACGCCCCTTCTGCATTTTTTCAATTTTCCATTTTTTTTGTTGTTCCTTCTATATCTTATTGTAAGATATTAGGAAGGCCAAGGTTTATTTTATTCTTAACATTTTTCATGAGTAAAAAGGGATACTATCAATTTAAAAAAACATTAAAATAAATAATTTCACATGTACTACTAACCCTCAGTGATGACTTCATAGTTGGCCAAAATGTTTCTAAAGGGCTAAGAAATTTTAGGGGGAGGTGTTCCCCAAAAGTCAGCCTACAAATTGCTCTTCTGTCCCAGAGGCAAACTTCCAGATATCTTTTATTTTCATTAAAAAGTTTCTCATAGGTGGTGTAAATTGGTGGTTATGGAGAAAGGTCATTCTGAGCTGTTGTGATTCAAGTGCTGGCACAGGTTCTAAAATAAAGCAACATTCTCAGTGCTATGATAAAGGCACTGATCGTCCAACACTTCTGGTTTTGCTGCTATTGAAACTATTGCTGATGTACAGTGTTAGTTATTCTCAGCGATTCATACTAACCTTGGAAAATTTGCAGAGAAATGAGAAAGGTCCCACTGTACTTAAATATGTATCTAAAATTTCAATCCATTAGCTTAATAAAACTGAATTTATTCCAAAAAAAATCTGATTCACCATAGAGCTTGTATGCTCTTCCTATTTTCACTGCACTAAGCGAAATGCAAAAGGCAGACACTTATCCCAGCAGGGAGTAGCACTGAGATATTTCATGGCTTTATAAAGTTTTAAATCAAAGGAGACCATCAGATCATCCCATTCGCTTCAGGTACATCACAATCCATTATGTTTCATCTAGTCACCACTGCACTGAGCCTCCTCTAACTTGTGTTTGTTGAATGCCTGTCTACCAAAGTAGACACCTGGGGGTTTTGCTTCAATCATTACCTGTTAAACTGTGGTCTCTGTCACCCCTGCTGCAGCTGCAAATGAATCCTGGGCAAACAAAATGTCACAGTTTTGTGTGGCACTCTCTGCCAGGGCACTTCACACACATTGCAACTCCTTGTGTTTACATGTGAAGACAAGGCTGACATAAGGACGCTCAGCTCCTTCACAGTTCATGGCACTTGAGGTCTCTGACAGCAGGAGTGGCAGGCATGTCATGATGTAGTGACAAATCTGAAAAGGCAGCTATTGTTCCTCCAGTACATGCTGGTGCAGATGTCATTCTGAGTGACTGGCCCGCAGACTCTTTCCTGAAAGACAGGTGTGAGATGTTCCAGGACTATCAGTCCAAAAATGGCTGGAGGACTGATACAACCCTAGCACCTGATCAGGCAGGCGTAACTACAGAACAGTTTTTTACAGAAATCAGAGGGTTCCTTCATTTCGCACCGATGCAGATCTTTGAAACTAGGACGCTTGTAAAGACATTTATTTGTACTATAGCTCCAGCACAACTGGGACTAGCAGTTGGCTTCAGGTAAACGTAGGCAAAACGTTACTGTCTCCTCTTCCTCTGTCATTTGACCCGTAACTTTGATAGTGCACTTCCTTCAATTTGAACTTTCCTGTATCATTGACACAACTGGAACCTGGATTAAAGTGTATATTAACATACTTGAAGGCCTTTGAAGACAGCTGCTACCCTTTCTCAATCTGTTTAGCAACTGATGTAATCATGACCAGCATGACAACACAAGTAGGCTCATGCAGAGGAGTATGTTCACCAACAGTAGGTGAAAATAGATCAATATGATCACGGCTGTCAAAACCAAAGTCATTCAAAGGATTTCTGAAGAAGTTGGAAGGAAATTAATGAAAGGATGTAGCCACTCCATCTTTATATTCTTGAATGAGAACATGAGGAGACACAGCAGGGGCATACTTGTCAAGCGTGAAAGAAGTGAATCTCCCACGGGGCCCAAGGAATGGAGAAGCCCTGATGCTGAGTTAAAAAGAGAGGGAAAAGCACAGATATCCGGATAAAGAGTCCCACATGATTCCTTCAACCAAGTGCAGTCGACTTGCGCTATGCCACAGAGGAAAAGGAGAACTGCTATTAAGTCTTTCAGTAGTGAGACAGAAAAAAACAATAAAGAAGAACCACCTGTTTCCTTACAGTTTCACTTTTTAGTTCTCATCCGCAACACTGCGACTGCACTGCCTGCAAACACAACAAGGGAACCTCTCTTCCTCTTTTTTATTCCTGTAGTCAGTCATTTCTGCCTTGCCCTGAGGTGCCACTGAATTCTGAAACTCAAGGAAGAATTTAGTCAGCGAGTGGGTAGGAGTGTAAAGGAAAGAAGGGGGAAGCGAAGGCAAACAAGCAGGTAAATCTCAAACCAAACAAGCGAAGGAATCTATAGCACCAATATCAAAGCAGCAAAAGCCACAATGGCTGAGAACCTGAGGGTGATGTGATTTACTTTTATGCCTTAGGACATTCAGTTCCACATAATCCACTGTCAAAGTCAATTATAAATATTACAGTATCTGCTACTGGAACTGATCCATTCCATTCAGAAGAAAACATCAAATGCTGCCTGTAAGGTACATGAGCACTTAATGACAAGGATTTATACCAAGATACAATCAAAATGAACAAGCTGTATAAAAGAGTAAACCAAAGCTAGGTTGCTTGTGTCTCTCTGTTTTTAATATCTGCACTTGGTTTCTCAAGGGATTATTTTAAACTAACTTTCCTCAAACATAACAGCATTAGGAAACAAAGGACAAAAGATTTTTTTTTAACACTGGCCCATAAAGTTGCTTTCCTAAGTCTATGTTAATATATCAAAATAGACACAATTATTAGATTTTTAAAGCACTCGGAGCCTGGCACCTTCTGCTGAAATCAGTTAACACCATCTATCTCTCACCACATGACTTCACCACTACTGAGAGGATGATCCACTCTTGAATATGACAAAGTAGTGCTATTTGAAGAAGGAAACTGTGCTGGTAGGCATTGGGAAGTGCTTTGAAGAGTTTGAAATCAGAGTACAGTCTCTTTTTGTCAAAGATATACAGGCAGAACTGTTTATTTAGAACTGGAACTGCTCCCCGGATGTTTCCCCAGTTTTAGGGCAGATGGGTGAGTAATGATTTTTACTATATCTGCTTGGCTAAGAAACACCAGCCCATTCTGGCCAAAGAGGACCTCGGCCACATTTATCTCTGTCTTTGCCCTTTCTTGACTTGTGTACAATTGCCATGTAATTCAACACAAAGCCTCTAACACTTTGGAAATTCCAGCTGGCACAAAGCAGAGCAGCATGTGCCCTCAGAAACACATGCTGCTGTGAGCACATCAAATCTATTCTCCTCACTTGAAAGTGGCTTCTCAACAGGCAACAAATGAAGTTCTAGTTCTACCAGATGGCAGGGTGTCTAAAGGATCAACAAAACCTCCAAAATGAACATTATGATCAACATAATCCCATGGCCCAAGCCTGCACTATGGGACCAGTCCAAACCTCACCACACAAGTACAGGTTGACTTTCTCTCACYTTCTCTTCTTCTAGCATTAACACACAACATTAGGAATAATAYATATTTTAACCTTAAATTCCATTGCACGTACTCTTCCTCTTAAGAAACTACGGAGTGGGCAGCACAGTCAGGCAGCCAGTACCCTGCCATGTGACCAGGAAGTATAAATGCCACACCAAGTGGTGATATGGGTGGGAAAGGACTAGCGGATTGCTTAGCACAGCCTCATCTAGTGTATAAATTCAACAGAGGTAAGCAAAATTGTTAGGAGGTGCACAGAAGTGCATTCATCACAGAGAATCATCTCTCAACCCTACTGTAAAGTAAGAGAAAGTCAGAAAGTAAGAGACGAGACTTGATTAGATTTTCATTTCCAACTTCCAACACCTCGTTGAGCCAGGTCTGGACAATTATGACTCACCAATGCAAGTGTAACTTGTGGGAAGCAAGCTGGTTTACTGGATACACTTTGCTAGCAGACAAACCGCTATGGCACAGGCAGGCTCAGGGAAAGCAAAGCCTACAAGAACAGAAAGAATCCTCTAAAGCGATATTCCAAGTGACTGTGGATATCCTTTATGGAGGCAAACTGTGCTTCTACTGTTCCTTTAAAACAGATGCAAGATTTGTTTCCAGGCCTGTTCATTTGACTTCTCTTGAGTACATTAACAACTTATTCCTCTATGTCACACTTTTTTTTTATAGGAAGGATTCTACTGAAAACTCTGGATAGCACAGGAGACTAGTTTTAGTCCACCTTTTTAGCACAGTAAGAATCTTTCTACACTATATAATTCCATTTTCTACAATGAATCATTATAAAGTCAGCTGAAGTGCAAGATAACATATCTTAAGAACCTTCAAAGAAAAAAAATATAACAGTATCTACCTAATTATACATCAAAGAGTACTTTAGGAATAAATTCTGTTATCTGCAATGTTAGAATTTTTTTTAGTGCTCTACTTTAGTAATAAGATAAGAACAGTGCTGCTTGAATTAACCACAGATTTCTGCATAACCCTGCTCAGATGACAGCGGTGACCAAATGTCCTTTTACATGTCCACTCTATTCTTATCATTAGAGATTCCCATTCCGTATTTCCCACAAAAATATTCAATTCTTAATGCAGAAGTACTGTGGTCCTTTTTAATAACTTCAGTCTTGTCACAGTTCAGCATAGTATTTTATAAAGCTTCTTTTTGAGTTAAAGGGCATGAAGTTCCAATAATACCAGTAATGTATATTGCATTTGTATTTCAGTTTTCAATTATTTTCACATTTCTATTATCACTTTCTCCACAAAAATGTTTATATGGGGGCAGTCTCATTTTACACACAAGAATACATCTAATTCTGACATCCATCTGGTATGCTGTCTGGAAACCTTTTTTATTATATTTGTCACAGCATATTTAGAGGTAAACTTACTCTGTGACATTTCAAGATATAACAGCATTTTCTCATGCACACTAACGAAAATCGTAAAAATCTCCTATACTATGCTGAAAATTTGCCCTAAAGCATCTGTATGATGTTTTTCAAGCTACTTTGAATTTGCCTGTTATTTTGCATCAAAAACACTTAATCAAAGTCGATCAGAGTTGAGGTTGGAAGGGACCCCTGRAAGTCATCTTGTCCAAGCCCCCTGGTCAAGCAGGGACACCTAGAGCCAGTTGCCCAGGGCCATGTCCAGACKGCTTTTGAATATCTCCAAGGATGGAGACTCCACAACCTCCCTGGGCAACCTGTGCCAGTGCTTGGTCACGCTCACAGTGAAAAAGTGTTTCCTGATGTTCAGAGGGAACCTCCTGTGTTTCAGTTTGTGCCT
This sequence comes from Phoebastria nigripes, assembly GCA_035582835.1. NCBI lineage: Eukaryota > Metazoa > Chordata > Aves > Procellariiformes > Diomedeidae > Phoebastria > Phoebastria nigripes. Next base: position 211,056 of record JAYKAV010001433.1, on the reverse strand, counting down.
ATTGGCTCTGGTCCTGTCATTGGGCACCACTGGAAAGAGCCTGGGTCTGTCATCTTTGCACCYTCCCTTCAGGTATTTATATRCATTGATWAGATCCCCCCCAAGCCTTCTCTTCTCTAGGCTGAACCGTCCCAACTCTCTCAGCCTTTCCTYATAGGAGAGATGCTCCAGTCCCTTAATAGTTTTCATGGCCCTTCATTGGACTCTCTCCAGTAGGCCCACGTCTCTCTTGTACTGGGGAGCCCAGGACTGGACACAGTACTCCAGGTGTGGCCTCACCAGTGCCGAGTAGAGGGGAAGGATCACCTCCCTTGACCTGCTGGCAATCCTTTTCCTTAAGCAGCCCAACAATACATTAGCCTTTCTTTTTTGCTGCAAGGACACATTGCTGGCTCATGTTCAACTTGGTGTCCACCAGGACCCCCAGGTCTTTTTCTGCCAAGCTGCTTTCCAGCTGGGTGGCCCCCAGCATTTATTGGTGCAGGGGGTTGTTCGTCCCCAGCTTCAGCATGAGCCAGCAATGTGCCCTTGCAGCAAAAATGGCTAACAGTATCTTGGCCGGAATTAGAAAGAGCGTCGCCAGCAGGTCGAGGGAGGTATATAAATACCTGAAGGGAGGGTATTGGATCCAATATTGACTCCTGGGGTACACCRCTTGCTACTGGCCTTCAATTAGACTTTGTGCCACTGATCACAATCCTCTGGGCTCAGCTGTTCACTCAGTTTTCAGTCCTCCTCACTGCCTGCTCATCTAGCCCGTACTTCAGTCTCTCTGTGAGCATCTTTTGGGAGGCAGTGTCAAATGCCTCACTGAAGTTGAGGTATACAATATCCACTGCTCTTAGGTTTACCAGAACCGTGATTTCCTCTCATATTCTTTTATTGTTCATTAATACATCAATATTCCTGATGAGCTACAGTTAACATTTTTAAAAGAGAGTAGGTCAGACATTCAGCATTTATCAATTGGTTCATTGCCCCTGAAATCAGTGATACATTGCTGCTTCCCCATTAGACCAGGAATCAGCCTTTAATACTGGGAAGAGAGAGCAAGAAAAACAGAGGAGCAACCAAGTTCATGTTTTCTTTTTTATTTTTTTATCCTTTTTTCTTTATAAATTCACTTCTTTGGGGCATCCTTGAGGATGTTTCCATGAGATGTCTGAAAGAACAGAGAATGATGGGCTGGTAATTGGGATGGAAGAATGTCCTATACCCAGTAGTCCTTAAAAAAAAGAAACAGAAGAGTGGGACATGAAAAGCCGGAATCGCTAATAGAACAAAAGAAGGAGTGGTGACACAATAAAAGACTATTCAGAGGCAACAGCCTCCATTGCTCCTCAGTTTTGATTAAACCCCAGAGCAGGTTCATCTTCTGTACTGAATGAACCAAGCGGTCCTTTGGAAAAAAATGGGAAAGCCTTGGTGGCACAGAACTAATTAAAAACTAGTGGAAATCATATACCCAATGAGAAGTCATTAAGAACAGCTTAAAACTGTAGATTCCTTACACATTTTACCCCAGTGCAGTTTCTTTCTTTCAAACAAACATCATATTGAAATTTAGGTATGTTTCCAAATGATTCACCTTTTTACATGCAACAACCAAAATCTTTTAAATAATCTTCCTTTAAAATAAGAGTAAAGTTCCTTCTTTTTTTAAGATGTTAATTCTCAGAGCAGAGGTGTCATAGGAGACAATTATGAAATCTCAAAGTAAAATCCATCTTTCAAAGGGTAAAAAGTAGTACAGTTACATAATTAAAAAGGTAGACTAATAAAATAGTAATAACACTGGCAACTTCTTTCTAAGGGTCTTGGAAAGCTGTACAAATATTGATGTAGATGTAAGCATTATAATTTATCTGGAAATTAGGAAATAGTTTCAGTTTCATCTCAGAGATAAACAAAGGCACACAAAGGTTAACTAATTAGCTCAGGGTCACTCAGTTATATCGTGGAATCAAAAGGGGGATGCAGAACAGCTGTGCTTGGCCACTGTTTTAAAAATATAACTGAAAACTGCTCCAAAGCCACATGCCTGCTTCCTGGATTGCATTCCATTGGGGAGTACTATTTATCCAGAAAATAGATCACCTTGTGCCTTACATTGGCAAACAAAAGAAGTTACAAATCTGCTAATACAATACTTCAGTAATGAAACACGTACAGCATACAGTATGGAACAAATGAAAAGGCAAAGTTCTGAAGATGTTTTGTCATTTTTTTACCTGCTTTTATTACTGCAGACAAATGAGAACAGGGTTGTGTGGAAAGACTAAATGATTAAAAGAAATGCAAACCAGAATCACCTGGATAAAATGAAATTCTAGTATAAAAATGTGACTGATAATTAAGCGGGAGGAAGAAGGTGCCTGCTTACATGCACACATTTTTTGTCAGTGCAGGACTGAACCTATTCTACAGCATCGCATACCAAGGTGAGAAATAATCAGATTCTATTCCACATCTATTTCCTCTAAAAATGTGGTAATGTATACACAGGGCAACACTGCAACACAATCAGCAACATCCCAGACTGGCTTCTCTAAAGGGGAGGTATAAGAGTGTAATTCACTGGCATTATACTGAGATATTTCAATAGAGACACAAGAGAAATGAAATAAAAAATGAAAGGTGAAACTCTTCCTTGACGTGGTATTAGTCACTGTCTTTAAAATAGGTGATAATAAGGGATGAGGCATATCTAATGTTGGTGTATTGGGTTTACGTGGCAAGGTTTTTGTAGCAGGGGGGCTACAGGGGTGGCTTCTGTGAGAAGCTGCTAGAAGCTTCCCTCATGTCCGATAGAGCCAATGCCACCTGGCTCCAAGATGGACCCGCCGCTGGCCAAGGCCAAGCCCATCAGCTACGATGGTAGCGCCTCTGGGATAACGTATTTAAGAAGGGGGAAAAAAACCCCTGTGCAACAGCAACTGCAGCTGGAGGAGAGGATTGAGAATATGTGAGAGAAACAACTCTGCAGACACCAAGGTCAGTGAAGAAGGAGGGGGAGGAGGTGCTCCAGGAACCAGAGCAGAGATTCCCCTGCAGCCCCTGGTGAAGACCATGGTGAGGCAGGCTGTCCCCCTGCAGCCCATGGAGGTTAATGGTGGAGCAGATCTCCACCTGCAGCCTGTGGAGGAGCCCACGCTGGAACAGGTGGGTGCCCGAAGGAGTCTGTGACCCCGTGGGAAGGCCGCGCTGGAGCAGGCTCCTGGCAGGACCTGTGGACCCGTGGAAAGAGGAGCCCACACTGGAGCAGGTTTGCTGGCAGGACTTGTGACCCCATGGGGGACCCACGCTGGAGCAGTCTGTTCCTGAAGGACTGCACCCAGTGGAAAAGACCCACACTGGAGCAGTTCATGAAGAACTGCAGCCCATGGGAAGGACTCACGATGGAGAAGTTCGTGGAGGACTGTCTCCCGTGGGAGGGACCCCACGCTGGAACAGGGGAAGAGTGTGAGGAGTCCTCCCCTTGAGGAGGAAGGAGCGGCAGAGACAACGTGTGATGAACCGACCGCAACCCCCATTCCCCATCCCCCTGTGTCGCTCAGGGGAGGAGGTAGAGAATTTGGGAGTGAAGTTGAGCCCAGGAAGAAGGGAGGGGTGGGGGGAAGGTGTTTTAAGATTTGGTTTTTATTTCTCCTTACCCTACTCTAATTTGATTGGTAATAAATTAAACTAATTTCTCCGAGTCGAGTCTATCCTGCCCGTGACGGTAATTGGTGAGTGATCTCCTCCTGTCCTTATCTCGGCCCACGAGCCTTTCATTCTATTTTCTCTCCCCTGTCCAGCTGAGGAGGGGGAGCGATAGAGCAGCTTTGGTGGGCAGCTGGCATCCAGCCAGGGTCAACCCACCACAGTTGGTTAATATCCTGTGTGTTACCATTATACTGAATTTAGCAGTCTATTTAACAATCAGAGGATTTTAATCTCATTTGAATGTGACTCCTAAACCTAACATGGCACTGGTATGAATCCAATCTGTTGCTGAAGAAGCACTGCAGTTCAGGTAACTTTTGTGTGGAAGTAGATTTAAATTTACAATTCTGTTATTTCCAACATGTCATGTATTTCTAAGTAACAAGAAGAATACCAGCTCCATGTGATAGTACAACTTTCCCCAATTACAAGACCAAAACACAGTGGGAAAGATAGGAGATGCTTGGGACAACCTGAACATTGAATATCCCAGGACAATTCAGATCCTATAATATGAATGTGGTTTACCTACCATCAACAATGAACACACAGTTCTTTCTAGCCTCAYGTATCAAGCATCCTGGTTGCTATTTCGCACTGCAATAGGGCTAGATAATATCAGAATGATCCAACGGAAAATGTTTTGATTTGTTTTAATGGTAATGTAATGTTTTGACAGAACTCATACATCAAAGCCAAAAGGGTCTGTATTTTTAGAATCTATATCAAATTTTCCTTTGCACTAGTGTCAGTCTGTTAATCTTTATATCAATTCTTCATTTAAGCAACACATGTAGAAGATTAACACACCCACATACATTCCTTTGCTATCGTTTTAGCCATTCACCTAACCAAAAAGACAGATCCTGAAGTGCACTGTAGTTGGAATTCTATGGATCTTAACAGATCCAGAAGCACATTTTGATGGCCAAGTAATAAGGAATTAGGAAACAGAGCTATAAAGGCTATTGATGTAGAAATTTGCAAATGGAGAGGTTTTGTTAAGGCTTTATCTGGAGCTATGTGATTTTTTTAAAGTTTTTTTTAATTTGCCCGTTTTAGAAGAGGAAAGTTTTTATCTTAAAAAAATGAACACCAATTCAAGGTGCTTTTTTAGAAGTCCAATACATGAAAGATTTTCCTTAGTGTGTTCTAAATGCTGTACAGATTCTTAGTCATCCTGTATTTTCTCAGTTCTCTTCTTTATTCCTCAGCAGAACACTGTCAAGGTGAATCATATCAGGGCACCTCCACAGAAAAAATGACCATGTATATTCAGAAGATATTCATAAATTTTATAAACTTGATTTATACAAGGCACTGGTAGGTTTTTTTTTTTCCACTTTTTGCACACATAATTGCAATTTATTTTAAAAAATCCAGCAGCTTTCCATCTTGTGACAGCAAAGCCTCTCTCATCTTTTGAGTAAAACCTTAAAAGGCTGTCTCACTGTATTCCTTTTTATTAGCAGTCCATAATGCTAAAGCAAGATTATTCTCATTTCATTACATATGAAAAATAATTTACATCACCTGGGAGTCAAACAACTTCTGTATCAGACAAGGAGCTAAAATAGGTGATCTTTAGAAACATGAACAAACCAGGTGTTTTACTTAAGATCTCATGGAAGTGGATTGATTTTCTGAGCAAGTTACAAGATCATTAATTTACACAATATTCAAAAGCCGGAATTCTGAAAGAGAAGCATGCAAGAGCAAGCACCTCCCAGTCAACATCCTGCCAATGAATGTAATACATCTTTTACTATAGCTTACAACTCTATAGAGCTGCTAACTAAACCAACTTATGCCCCTGATCTGTCTGTCTTTCATATCTCAGATAAGTGCCATCAACTGCATCATGATAGAAGGACGGACTCTTTCTCTCTGTCTCTGCAGCTGGAAAGCTGTCACCCAGCAGACATTTCATGAAAATGAGTATATTTCTGCAGAAAGTTTTAGTTTTACTAAGTGACCATTTTTTTGCAACAGAATGTTTCATCAGAAAATTCATTATCTGAATTCTTGAGCAACCTCATGGTGATGAATATATTTTTCTGATAGCATTTTTCATTAGTTTCCTTCCACACAGAGATTATAATATGTTCTTAATAAAGCAGTCATCCAAGACGGACAGAAAGACAGACACTTTAAGGAATATTAAAACTGCCTATCACAGTGCACAAAGAGGACTTAAGAGCCTACTAAGGAATCTATATTCAGGAGCAATGAGTTATTCACAGTATGTATTATCCACAGTCTGTAAGACTTGGCTGTAAATGGAGAGTTAGGAGCAGCACTTAATTTGGTCATCTGCGGTCCCAAAACAGAGTTCTCAGTTTTCTGAATAGGCTGCACAGAGAAACAGATCTGGCGGTCTTGGACAGTATACACTGAATTTGTCATAACTTTCTCATTGCTAGAGGCCCACAATATGCCTCCAAATCCTTTTTTGGCACCTAATCAGAATGGCTAAGTCTATCATGTTAATAAAAGAGTCCAGAGACTGTTCTCTGGCTCTAAGGCCATGTGACAGATGCACACCACATAGCATTTGACCTTGAGTCCCTCTGGGCCCCATGAATTGCCCCCTCTGACCACAAGACATAGTTATTTTTCACTGTGTTTTCTTTTCAGTTCAAACCACCTGAAATAACATGAGAGCTGTTCATACAGCTCCTCCAGCTTTGGTTGTTCTCTGCAAAATTTTAAATCTAAAAATAGGACTTAAATATTCCTTCCATAATGATATGTCACACTGAAACAGCAGGCAGAAAAATGAGTATGTGTTACCATATACTACTGCTGTGGCTGGTAGCTGTACTGTAATTAAAAATTGTTAATGGTTCTATTATAAGTGTCTAATTCACAGGTTTTATCATTTAGCCTTAAAAGACAATGGCTTAATTTTACTTCATTTACTTGAGTGAGTAATCCTGACTTGTGAAATGAGTCTTGTTAATGAGTCACATCAATAAAGATGCAGGATTGGCCCCAAATTGGAAATAATGTTTACAGTGTAAAAGCCACATGTCTTTCTCTTCCCCCCTCTACCTGTAAATGAAAAAAACCAGCTTCATCTGAACCAAAATGAAAACATGTAGACGCTCTCAGTTAACACGGTATTTGTTTTCAGAATGAAATAGGAAATTTAACAAGTGAGCAGTCATTACAGGGTTATGATTTTTTTTCAAAAAAATCTTTGAAATGTAGTTCAGGTGCTTATCTTTGCTCATGATCAGAGGTCAGTGCTCTTCTAAAGCAAAATCCAAAGGATCTTATTGCAAATCTTACAGGAGATGCTGAGTTTATACTCACTTCATACTCAATACAACCCCAAACTCACTTCAAATCCAGTAGTAATTGGTCAGATTCAAAGGAAATGTTTGTTTCTGGATAATGGCTACATATCATGATTTTTAGTTGGCAAATATGAGGCTTTTACACATGTTATGATTGTCTATTTGACCATCTAAGGCCTGGTCTTCTTCACAACTATCAGTCCACCACAGTACAGAAGAAATTCAGTCATTTTGGTGGAGTTCTTATCTGCATTTTTATGCTGTGCCTTTACTGTGGGATTCCCCAGATCCACAAGGTACCCTTTGCACTTAACACTCCGTGCTCTGTAGCCTTGTATTTTTTTCCTGCAATATTGTTATTTTAGACACATGTACACAGCTGATCATATTGCCATGTCAAATGATGTGCCAGTGCATCAACAGAGATCTTGTATCACTTAGCATATCAACACATAGAAGTGCTAAATCACAGTGAAGAATGATGTTTCTTTGAGGGACATGAACTGCAAGCTACTGAGGCCAATAAAACAATCCAGTTTCTTCTGCTAAGATGAACAAGGGAAGTGAACGTATATCACAGAAGCTAGGAAGAAGTCTGTGCATCGAAACTGGTGACACAAGGGTGCAACATGCAAGGTACTAACAGCGCTGGAGAGCTAATGCAAAGGAGGCCAAGCCAATGATGATTCTGGTGGTTTACCTTACTTTGAGATGCTTATTTTAATGGAGATATTGAACTCATAAAACTAGATCAGGGTTTGTAAAGGCAAAGTTTGATCCTGATGAGCTAAAATCCTGCCATGATAAGCCAGTCCCCCAGCTCAGTCCTTTTAGCAATGCAGGAAGCTGCTCTTATCAACACATCAATTTCAGACCAAAGAGAACTTTCAAGACAGAAACTAAACATTAAAAAAGCACAAGAAACCACAGACAACACCTCAGCATTAGAATACAACGGAAAACAACATGGAGGAAAGTTTGACTCAGAGCTCAGAGGAAGGGGCCAAGAGCAGGATGAGCAGAAGTGCTTAGGTGTGCTAACAGCTAAAAACCTAGCTCAAGACAGCAGGCACTGAAAGAAAAGCTAGGTTAGGCATGTCTTTGAAAAGCTTACCCACCATTTAAATTCCAGTGATAAGAAGTGATAAAAAAAAGGATCAGGAGGCCTCAGGCTGAGACTTACAGGAACCAAGGACTTAATTTTATTTATATATGTATATACGTATATATGCACTGAACACCTAAGAGGCTTTGACTAAAAGCTAAAGTTGTGTTGGCTAGAATAATTGGAAATTATTCTTGGTGCAAGGATCTTCTTCCGGGTCTTCAGTTACAAAGGAACTGGCTGAAATGCTCTCAGAGCTACCAGATTATGAGAGAATGCTCAGTGGGGTGGATCCTTTGGAACAGCCTCGAAAGTCTCAAAGGTTAGCAGTTTCCCTGATTTGTGTCAAGGGTGAAAAACAAGATGAATAGGTCCAAAACTAAATTAATACTTCATCAGGCTACAGAAAGGGCAATGATTTTGACCTGGGGTCAAAGACAAGCTGGATATTGGGAATACAAGTGTGAGATGGTAATGACCACAGAGGAGGTAGAAATAAAACTCAGGGGGCTTCATGAACTATAGGGTATCTGCCAATTTCCAAGCTGGTATTCTGAAAGACTTAGAACACGCATTCACATGAAAATACTTTTAATAAATGTCTCAAGTTGTCATATGAACAGGTAGCAGCAATTATTGAGCTTGTGTTTATGAAGAAGTGGGGACAGAAAAAGTGATCCAGACAGTTACTGCGCTATTTGGACCTCAGTGGAACACAGTGCTTACAAACAGATGATGCTGGTAGACAGAAATAAATACAAAATGGATTCAAAGRCAGATAAGTCCAGACTAAGCTTGACAGCATTCTTTTTCAAAGAGAACTCGCTTTAAAAGAAAATCCTTAGATGTCCTCTGCCTGGACTTCAGTAAAATAGCTGATACAGGGCTATGTGGGAAATTAATAAATAATGCTAGAGAAGAAAGGTAAAACAGGAACCGTGAGACGGGTATTGCTAAAGAAAAAATGGAAATAGAGTGTTGGATAGTTGACAGTGTTGAAAGGGGCAATTTGACACCGGAGGGAGCTTAATGGTAGTTACTCAAGGATCAGTTCTGGGGCCAATTCTTTTTAAATTTTCTTTCATGATCATGGCATAAAAATGAGTGGTATGATGACACGAAGCAAAGAAGCATTGTCAATACAAAACAAAATCAAGTCACTGCAGAGAAAAATTGGAATGATCTGAGGACAGGAGTAATGGAAAAAAGAGTGTGGACTGCAACACTATTTACTTGAGGACCTAATTGCAAATCCTTCTGCAGTAAATGTAGGAAATCACTAGCGGAAAATGACTGAAGAAAAGGACCTATCTTAGCTATGAGGCACAGATTTACCAGGAAACTAGAATGTCCTTCCCCTCTTGCACCAGCATTTATCTGAGAGCAAGTACAGCGCACATACTCCCAATGCATGTGATAGAATTTCTGTTGTTCAGCTGCCTAGACCCCCAGTCAGATCGCAGTATGCTTATGGGCTGATCACAGAACAACTATGAGCAATGCAGCTGTGACAAGAATGAAGACAAAATCAGGATGTATTATTTGAGATATTTTTTGTGAACAGAGAGAATCATGTGTGCCATTATAGAAGGCATTGGTAACCAGTGACAATTCCAGTCACCCATTAAAAAAATGGAAGACACAAACAGGAACAGGTGGAGGGAAGCTACTAGGAAAAGCATGAGAGTTATGGCTGATGTGATGGCAGAGCTCTGAAGCTGAAGCTGCAGGAAGTCTTGGCCAATTCTTTTTTCTTGGGTTGAAATCGGCAGTCTTTGTTACCCTGTCTCTGTTGTAAGCAAAGTGACAGTCCTGAACTAGAAGCAAAAAGAGTTTTTTGAAAAAAAAGTCTCACAACAGCACAGGTATCTTAACAGGCTTTTTTAGCAAAGATTTAAATTTATATTTACAGCTTTATGCAGATCCAAGATTACAGAGGTAGAAGAGAKATTTAAAAAATAACAGCTCTGCATGGTTTATCTTTCATGCCACTGTAGAAGAGTGCATTGTACCATTGTACACTCAAAGAATCAGTAACTCAACCACAGAGTGATATATTTGTTGTGTTCTCCAAGAAGGGCAATTATCATCACCGCATCATAATACAGTCCCATAAAGAAAGATTCTCTCACCCTGAGCCAACACACAGAAACATAATGCCTTCAAAGACTTTTTATAGCCTCATATTCTAAAATTTCCAGGGATAAACAAAAACAAAAAAAACCCAACAAAACAACAACAAAAACAAAAAAGAAATAACGTTTTATTAAAAAAGTGTTCTGACCATTAAGGCAAAAAGTGTGTATTTGTGTAACATCTTTTTGTAACCAGGATTAGCAAGCAGAAGGACCAAACAGTAAAGCCTGGGTTTTCATTCATTCCTCCAAACAGCCTCCAAATAGCTCACTGTTGCATTTTTACTGGTTTACATCTTACTTATGAATTTTTGCATTAAATCAAAGTAATAGTCTTTTCAATCTGTTATCCTGTCTTCCACAGTAGCCACAGGCAGATAATTTATGCAAGCTTGAACTTTCTTCCTTGATAAGGAACTGTTTGATATCATATTGATGCATAAAGTTCCTTCCTCACCTCTGGCAGGCAGCAGGTAGATTACATTCTGAAAACTTATGTCCTGGATGACAGCCATTCCTCTGAATATTTCTAATACAAGCTAGCATTACTATTGTTTGTGTACTAAACGTCCCTGTAAAGTGGGAAGGCCCATCTAGAAACATGGGCCATATATGACTTGTCAAAACAATTGATCAAATCTGGTTGCTCTCTTCTTTTACTATTCCTGAGGCACAAGCGAGGAGGGAGCTGCCAGCCACCTGAATAGTTCTGTGCCCAGTCTTCTTTTCCAGCAGCCCAGCATGTGGCAGTCACAGAAAAATGGGAAAATGGCAGTGAAGGGCTCTTGTGAAAGAAAGCAGTGGGGACTGGGATAGATCAACGATTCTGGAGGTGGCAGTGAAGAATAGCCAAAGCTTTCCTTGATAGATATGGACAGACATATGCTGTCATATGCATCAGCAATATTTCCATTGCTTCAGGGAAGCATCAGATCTAGCAAGCATACTCAATCTCACTGATTTGGGCATGTTCAGTAAATCCAGTGCCATAAGGATTAATCTAATTTACTGTGCAAGTGCAAATCCTCTGGTCAGTCCATTATGTGCTGGCCATGTGACCCTGGAAGAGCCATGGCACATGACTCAAGTGCTTCTATAAGTAGCTGTGTGGCCAGCTGTATCAGAAAGAATGGGCATCACCAACATAAATAAATAATGACAAAAAAGATTGTCCACATATTAAGGTACCAATCTAGCATTCAGGTCACTAAAATTCAGTTTTGCTTTACAAGAGATTACGTCTGTGGTCCAGGGCAAATCATCTAGTCTTCCCTCGGTGTCAATTCTGTTCACTAGATTAGAGGCATGATAATACTTTTCTGCCTCAGAAGCCTGTTGTAAGGATCGGTACATTAAGGATTCTTAAACATTCAGATCATATGTTACTGGATGATTACCCAAGGTAGCAAGAAATGTCAGACCCTTTTATTAATCCCATGAAGTTCATTGCCTCAAATCTTGAGGCAGTGAGGCCACATTTATGTAAAAAGGATTTCCTGCTATCAGTTTTAAACTGAAAGGCTATGATTTCATTGTGAACCCTTTGTTCTTGTGTTCTGAGAGAGTTAAATCAGCGCACCTTCTCGACCTTCTCTAAACCATTAATAATTTATACACCTCTTTCATTTCACCTCTTATTCATCTCTGCTCTTACGTAAATACCCTAATCTTTTTAATCTCTGCATGTATGGAAGTCTTTCCATGCCTCTAATCATTCTCATTACTATTCTCTGAATTTCCTATTTCACTTACAGCCTAAGTGAAATAAAGTGACCAAACTGAATGCATATTCAAAATGGAAGGTTACTATTGCTTTATGTAAGATGTTTATAATACATTTGATTTATTTCTAAATTTCAGGATCCTCTCTTTCTTTTTTGCCCTTGTGTGTGTATATGTTTTCAATAGGAAGTCCACAGTAACAGCATAGTCTTTCCTCTGAATATAGCCGCTGCTCATTTAGGACTTCTCAGGGCGTGCAAGCAGTTCTAATAATTGTTTTCCAATGTCCCTTAATGTTTTCTTACTTTATCAGGTGCTGTTGGAGTACAGGCTTCCAAACTGTCGCTCCCTGCATTCTGCACCCTGGTGTTCTCTCTGTTTTGCTCTTATTTAATTTCTTCTGTCTCTCCTGTGTCAGCACAGCTGTTTCCTGAGCTTTGCTCAAAAATCCTGTTTTTTCTTCAATTTTATTTCTGTTACTCAAATAATTAGTATCCCACCATATCTTGTACTGCTGCCTTATGCCATTGTTTTGCATCAACCCAAACCCGATCATCTGGGCACAATGAGAAGACCTTCACTCATCTATTGCACTGGTCGGTCTGTTTAGCTTAGCATTCCCCTATCTGCTCCCATGAACTCTCTTGCTATCTATCAGGATCTTTTCCTGTCTGTTTACCTTCCTTTCTGTTTTGCTTTAAATCAAGAGTCTGCTGACCGTCTTGATTGCCAACTGTGCCATATCATCATTTTGTATTACCCGCGGGAAGGTGCCCTTGTGCTCAAAGTCCTGTTGATGCTGACTTGGTCAAATCCAGTTGCAGTGCAGTATGAACCATTGTCTGAGTACAGTAATCTCAGGCCAATCACAGACTTTGCAAAACACACCTGGGGCTCCCTAGTCAGAGCTCTTGCCTGTGTGTCCTTCAGACAGGCGCTTCCCAGAAATATGTGTAGTGTCTTACAGGTGACTGTTACCAGAAGTAAAGTCTATTGTCACCTTCTGCCAGAATTGAGATGTGTAAAGACTGTATTGCATACTGTCTTTGAATTCATCATCCAGTTACGTATATGCCCTCAATTAGATATTTATGTCTGCCAAGCAGACAGGCTCCCTCACCAGTCTTAGTGATGTCTGTAATTTCATATATGAGACATTGCCCATTTCATATCAACTCCTAAGATTATGACTCAATTCTCTATAAACAAAACGTCTCAACCACACAGCTCATCCATCATCTCATATAAGAGACAGCTTCATGTGGTACTTACTCCTCACAATCTGGTCAATGCCAGAGTATAAACTTTTTTACTCTCACTAATCCCCACCTTCAGTACAGTGTTGTGTTGAGAGAGAGAATGTGCATGCATCTCAAGAAAAGAAGCAAATATAATAATGCACGCATTGTGTTTGGGAAAGCCAGTTCAGTATCTGCTGCTAGTAGTGACCCCTGCTCCACGTTGTAGTTCTGGAGTCTTTACAACACTCAGTCATCTGAGTGTACTGAGAATGCAGCTTATCTGGTGAGACTGCTCACAGTGCCAGTACCTAGAGGTGAGCTGGTGAAAATGTCTGTCTGTGACTTCTTTCTAATAGCCATTTTTTGTGTCTCTTGATGCGTTCTAACAACTTCTGTGCGCTGCTGCCTTAGCAGCCACAGGGTCCTTAGTTTCCGGCAAGACAAATACTTTAGGCAAATACTTCAGCTATAATATTTTTATTATTCAAATGCCTGTTCTTGTACCCATGACTCTTCTTATGCTGCATCACTATGTGTTAAAACCTCTCTCAAAGGCTATTTGTAAGAGCATGCAGTGTCTAGGAAGACAGTTATTCATCCTTACAGATCATTGGCTCTCCTCATATACATCAGTCTTACATATTCTTAAGAGCATCTCAAGGCCTAACCATTATTTCCTAGAAGTCTACAGAGTTCAGTTCCCCTCACCTTCTCCTTGCCCATGTTTTCACTAATATACTCTTCACAGTACTTGCTTATAAATTGTTGCACCTTCATATTATGGATCTGCATTGCTTGTTCCTTGATGCCTYGTTTACCTTCAAGAATGTCATCAGTACTGCTCCTAGGACTTTTTCTAGTGGGTGTTTCAATTGACATTAGAACTCCTTTGAAGAGGGACAGACACTTAAAGCTACTCATGGCCAGCAGTGCTAGCCCAATGATAACAGTAAAAGTAGTTGCATCGCCTTATTATACCAAAACTTGTACTTGACTTCACCTAAAATGGTATTTTATCCTAAAGCAGATCTTAGATCCTCAGTCTCTGGATAAGGCTAAGGACTTATTTTCAGTGTGTCTTCAGTACAGGTTTTGATATTACCTGAGGAGTCCCTCATTTCTTGTAGAGCTAGATTACCGCTGTAGTCTGCTGTAAGTAATTACTGTACACAGTATGGTAGTTTATTGGTATGTTTGCCCATTCTTTTCTATCGGGAGTTTAAAAACATTTCATTGTCTCACATAGTAAACATGGGAATATACCTCTAAAATAACCCTGCACTGTAGGTGTCCTTTTCCTTGAAATATATTATCAGTCTCCTATCTGGATGCTGCTAGACAGTTTTCATTTCTCTTTTCCACCAAGGACTTCATTGCTGTTCAACAGTGGGAGGTACACCTGCATTTGGACTACTAATGCATTTGGACTACTGGAAATTCTAACAAATAACGTATCATTTGGGGAGGAGAGGTTCTTATGGACAGTATGTATTCACTCCACTGACTTCAGAAAGGTTTTACTATCTTGCATCACTCGGTAGACACCCTTCTTAAATCTAACCACTTATCAGTCTCACTTATCAGTTGGTATTACAATGCAGCTGGAATTTAATTGGTTGCCAGTGCAATAACATAGCTTCAAACATTATTTGACATGAATATATGTATATTAGTTTTGGGATTGCTCACATGTGGCAGACATCTCTTCTAGAGGCTTCCTTCGTTACCCACACTGCTGCTTACCGCTCCTATGGTAGTTTCAGTTTTGGGATAAGAAGTATTTCTAGTTCTCATCCCTGCCCACAGACTGGGCTTTTTTTTTTTTTTCTGCTTTTCATGCTGCTTTCTGATGTCTGCCCCAGATCACAGTATCAGCCTCAATGTCTCCTACTTCCTGGCTTTCTTTAACTTGAGCCAGTAGATTGTTTTGGTTTTTTTTCTAGTATCCACTATTGCTTTCATAGTTTCCCTGGATAGTGCAACAGTCTTGGTTATTGGAAGCTATGCTGTTGCACTGGATGTATGTCTCTTGACAGTCTATCCTGTGAGAAACTTGTCTCCCACATACAAATCTGTCATTAACAAGCAAACTTTAATGCTTCCAGGGTTTCATGAGGCTACAAGAGTTCTCAGCTCTTGGTATAATTATTTCCTCTTCTGCTTGGCTTTGAGTAGAAAATGACAAAAACAGCACAACAGCCTCTTGTCCATGATCTCCTTCAGTGGGGTCACGTTACTCATTAAGTACTTTTATCAGTCTTTCCAGTGTTTCAGGCACAACAGCATCTTATTTGCTTCTCTTCCGTCTTTTCCTGAAAGGATAGTAAAAAAACCTTTACTGTCATTTTCTCATCTTTATTCCTTTGTGCATACACTCAATTACTTTTTTAACCACTTCCTTGTTTGTGTAGGTTATTTTGTCTGGAAATCCACCATCACGTTTTTAAAAGTCCCTCCAGGCCATCTGTTTACTTCAGTCCTAGCTTTATTTTCTAGTTAATCATATTTGAATGGGGAGGTGTGTCTCCCCAGAATTATTGCTGCTGACACGTTTCTGCATCATGTACTGGACAATAATACAAGAAGACTCTATGTTTATAACACTAACCGGGCTTTTTAATTAGCAAACTATTTACACAGATGCTGAGACTGCAATTAACACCAAAGCCATGTGCATGCAGATTAGCTTATGTGTGGTCTTTCAGATCTCCCTTCAACCTATGTTCTTCTCCCAGGTTTCAAACAGATTGCTGTACTCAGTTATCTTTATTTACTTTCCCAGCCTAAGGAATTGTACATGATTTAACAGCAGCTAGAGAAGTCAGATGCTGAGCACTTATCAGTAGTGGTGGCAGCTGTTATTCCAATAAATCTGTCCTTCCCAGCTTGGCTTTGTGTTTMTGTACTCACTTAAGCAAGACTGAATCTATGTTAAACAGAATTCCTCTCAAAAAAGGGAATTTTAAGTATTAGCTCTGGCAACTTTATGTATTTCCTTACTAGGAAAGCAAATTTTCAAAACTTTGTGCTCATGTGGCACATATAATACAGGCATATGCAGATAAAATTACTGGTTTTGAGTATTGATGAGCTTTTCTTAAATCCATCACTGGTCTTGTACACCTTATCTCACTTGGACTGTGTCACCCGTATAGGATGTCCGAAAAAAGTCTGTGCCTAATAAAGCAGTGTATTATGCTGATAGAAAAACCTTTAACATATTCAGATTTACTCTTTGATCATAGACTATGATGGTATTGCCAAGATAAGGATAAAAGGCACATTCAAAATTACTTTAGCTTAAGTATTTAAACATTACTATTTCTAAATTCAAATGTATATAGACATGTTCTAAAACATATGAGCTACTAAAAATAAACTCTAAGCTCTTCCTGTAGTTTTCGACTCAAGCAGCTAAACATGGCAAAATATATCACAATATTTTGATAGGACATTAAAACATGACCATTAAAATGTGGTACCTACTGTGGAGGGCTCTTTAGTCAATAACTCCTGTGTTAATCTAGAAACATCCTGTAATAATTCAGGCAAACCTGAGAAAAAAGGCAGTTCAGACCTTGTGCTTAAAGCATTGTGTTCTTTAGTGTAAACCRGCAATGAAAGATTCATTTCACATTTAAAAATTAAACAGACAGCTATAAATACAAAATATGGCATCAATTACAAAATTAAGATTATATTGCCTTTAAGAAAATCCAGYTAATTTTCATTCATCCAAATATGTTCAGTCTTACTTCAAAATTAATATATATGTAGAGGCATATTGCATTTTTCCAGGAAGAGAGACATAGTGTGTTTTCTTACTTCACACCGCAGTAGAAGTGGCCACATCTGCTCACCTCAGAAAGCAGACGGATGTTCAAATACTGTATCAAAGTATATATTTCAAGGAGAAAATTTAACTGCCTGGGTGTCACAGTTTAATTCAATATAGCTGAAGCAGGAAGATTAGAATTTTAAAAAATTTCCTGAGTTAATTGATTGATGAATAACAGCTTCCAAGAACAGACCTTTATTCATCTCATTTCATATACCCTGATCTGAAATTCACTCAGATTACCTCAGGTCATAAAAAATTATAACTAAGGACACACTGAAGTGTGCACTGCACACTTGCAGTTTCTATTTTCTAGCATTTTTCTGGGATTTTAATTTACATGACCAGAATACCTATTTCTATAAAACTACTTTTACAGCTTGAGTCAAGATATATTAAGAGCAGGTATTTCCCCACAGTGTTTCTGTGAAGAGCAGTAATGACCTGGTGCCATTTCCCCCTCTCAGGAGAGAGAAACTTTTCACAAYCCTCGACCACAGACAAATGGGAAAGCTTCTCAGCTTCAATGATAAACATCTTCATAAAGATGGTTATTGATGCAAATGCTTCCATGTTTTCTGCCAGATTAGCTTTCCTGCCACGTACTATTTCCTTTCCACCACACAATTGAGGAGGTGTTTGCTAGAATGATAGCTATATAGGTACAAACAACTTAACAATAAAGGAACACCAGCATGAAGTCTGGAACGTGAAATCTATACACATCATAAGTTATTGTGGATCTATCTGATTTTATCACTGCTGAATGGTTTTAAAATGTTGGATTCCTTTCACTTGTGCATCCCCAGCAAGCATATAAATGTCAACTCTTTCAATTATAGACACCTAATAGCAGGCAGCCAAATTGTCTAAATAGTAAAAGGGACATTTAAGAGATTTAGGTCTTGAGATAGCAAGAGCCAATTAGAAACATAATAAAAAGCATAAAGCTTTGGAACATAGTTCAAATTTTATCTTCTTAAAGAATGATCTATGATGCATCATATTCAGCAGCTCCATAGCTTGCAGTACACCTTGTTTGAACTGGGTACAGCCCTGTACAGAACGTACATGTTTTTCATAGGGACACTACATGATGGGATGTTCTACACTGAATAGGCATGTCACACACTGACTACATTTAGCCCTTCACTGGGCAGTGAATGGAAGACAACGAAAAATACCTTCCTGGTCACCCAGACTGGGTGAATGAACAAGCATTCAATCTGTGAATAACTGAAGGAAAAATTAAAATTCATGGAGAACTTGGGGTTGTTTGATTAGTATAAAACTGTGTGCTGTTCACACTTGTTCTGCAAAAATAAATGTTTTGCAATAGAACTCCATCTCTGACACTGATCATAGTGGTTTTCTTTTGTCATTAGAGTGATGGAGTATGACCAGTTTTAAGCAGGCCATATCATGTAATTATTATCAACATCCATACATATTCAATTGGACAGGTAATTTTTTTCTCACTGATATTGGCTTCCATCAGCTCTATGGATAGATCTTCTTTTTGTCTTCTGGAATGCTCATAATACTATTGGGAAATTGATTTCTAAATTATAAACAAGGCAGGGCCATTTATAATAAACAGTGGTTTTTAAAAGATCAGGGTTTTGAAAGTCAGCTTCTAACATTAATATGAACTGTCATTGCAAGGGGTTTGTTGAGCACGGTTAGAGCAAACAGGACGAGCAAAGTATAGAACAATAACATTATAGAAGAGGACATTATTGAAGAGAACTGATAAAATGGGATGCCAAAAAATATATGGTGTGAGGAGTCAGGAGGTTTAAGAAACTATGAAGTTCAAAATGATTGTTTCACTTATAGCTTGGTGCTGATAATAAGTTGTCAACTAACTGGTATCGCCTAAACAAGTGGCTAGCTACTGTGTAGAAATAGCCTRAAGCCCAGGCTCAAGCTGAATTTGTCACTTCTCCACAGCATTTTGCTGCAAAAGCCTATTCAAGGGTCAGCTCTACAGCAACCCAACTAGTGCACCYAGTAGAGAAACCCCATGTACTTTTGAAAGCACATAAGGTTATGCTTACTTGCTACATGGATGCACTGCAGGATACTGTGACTTATTTGCCCTCAGGATGGCATSATGTCATGGAGGTCAGCAAAATGAGATGGCTGAAGGTTCTTCCAGGAAGGTCCCACTGAGTCCTGCTGCAAAGCCAAATGGGATGTATGAGCTCAAGCTCCAGCTCAAGAAAAACTGCTTGTAACAGAGACATAACATTTCAAGGTTTCAAAGCATTTTGGGGCCACCCAGCTCACATACAATGTGTAGGTATGGCCAGAGGTTATTAACAGTTGTGATATCTTTGTGTCTACCTGCTAAGTTATATAAATAACAAGTAGGTCACATGGCCAAATATCACTCTACATGTTGCGATGACTGTTACCCACACATCTGTCCTTCCTTAGCTTGTTGTTTTTCTTCATTTAGGGCCCAGTTTTGCAAAGAGTTCCAGGGCCTTATCATGAGGATGGTATTAAAGACTCAAGACCTTACATTCAAATCTGTTTGTAACAGAGACTGTCTTGTGATATAGGTCTGTATAATACCCAAGGTTTCAGGGTATTTGAGTTTGCTGTAATTAAAAAAAACCAACCAAACAAAAAAAAAACAACATCAAAAAACCCAAACACAAAGCAACACAAAAACAGTAGAAGGTTACATTCTCTCCAAAATATTTCTTCCACACATTAACCTAGTGAGATTACTTGGAATTAGCTGGTCTGTGGAAAGTATTCCTCTGACCCCCATTCTTCTCCTTTTTTCTGTTCTCTTCTTTGGAGTTCAGAAGATACCCAGAAATGGGCTCTTGCCCACTTTAATCACATCTTCACTTCAGAATCAACCAACAAAGTCAGCACTATTGGCAAAGAAAAGAATATAACATTTTGAGAGAGAGTAATCTTACTTGCAAACCCTCATCAATCTCATTTCCATTTCTTGTTTGCATTCTGGAAACAATACTTTTATGTTGCCACTATACCCTTGCAACAATTATCATCTTCAGGTGTCTTTATTTTTGTAAACTAATGCTTTTTATTTATAAATAAAAGTGGGATTGAATAAAGAATGCTGGCAAAGCTAGCAAAAGAAAAAGACCTGTTCTGGTCATCGTCATCCTAAGACATCATATTAAAGGCTTTCTCCTATATTCATCTTAACACTGTAAAGAAGAGGTATCTGCTTCTGGAGAGCAGTGGAATGAAGGTGCCACAATATTAGCAGTATCGCAGCAAGTAACAAACAGGCTCTGATGTGACAGAATAATGATAGAAAATACATCTATTTCRGGGAGAAAATGTACTAATTTGTAGTCAACTCCACACTGGTGGAGACACTGAAAACAACTCCTTAAACTGGCTTCCTAAGAAAGACAGTAGCTTACTGCCTCTCTTTCCTGAGACACACAACCAAGTGCATTACACAGAAGAATGATGAGTGCTATTTTTGAAAAAGTGTAGTTAGCTGTTTCTACTAATACTAATAACACTTGGCTCTTCATATAAAGTTTTTCAACTCACCTGCATCTCACAGCACTTTGCGAAAGTTCTGTTTYATAGTCCCTTTCAGCCAGGGAATTCAAAAGCAAAACATTATCGAAGTGAGGTTGCCTCTGAGGAAACACCAAAAGAGGAAAAAACATGCCCAAACCGTTTCTGTTGCTGCCAAGAACATTCATCTCCTGTGTCCTCATCCTTGCAAGTTCACACCTGGAGAAGGCTGCATATCAGAGTTAGACGGAAGCGGTAAAGCTAAGCAGGCTGACTGGAAGGAAGCGGTGAGGGGAAAATAAGGGTCAGGAAAACTTTGGAGGAAGTACAGTTTGATAGAACAGAATGTGGAAAGCTCACACAGTTGGGAGGGCCAAGACCCATAGGTAAAGACGGTTCATTAACATTTATATAGACTGTCAACCACCTTGGGCAGTAGACCACAGATATGACAACCCTGCACTGCACTACAAAGTTAGTTCTAGTGGGGAATGTGGCATCTGTTGCACAATGAGTAACATTTCACCACAATCTAGGGGAAAAAATAAAGAAGCATCTAACTGAAGCTACTAGGAAATTTAGTAGACAACAGGTAATTCTCTGTCCTACAGACTGGGGTTTGCTTTTCCCACAACTGCTAAATGAGAAAAGGCTCTACTTAGCTCCCAGGTAGTGGAAGATAGTTGAGGTCCACCTGTCTATATTAAGAAGTGTATTTCTTTCCCTTATGTCATTATTCTTCTATAGAAGTCAAGGAATGCAAGAAAAACTCTCTGCTGTGCAATTCACTAGAGCAGAATACAGAGTTCCTCTTCTAAAATCCTTGAAGCAACACCTTCGCTTTGTATCCATCACTAGTAGAATCTATAATCTACCATATGGAGCTCACAGTAGACGCTGCATTGGCTCAGTTCCAGCAATTATCTGAAATACACTGTTTCAGCCACTCAATCTACAGTTTTAATCAACTTACAAAACCAAATCATCCCCAGCAGTGAGCCACTGCACTCCTCAGTGTTTAGGCCTCATGGAAACAGTGATTGCATCTGTCACCCCAAAAGACCTACTCTCTCCTAGACAGCTCTTCACCATTCCTAGGGTTAGACTCCACACTTAAAATTCATCCCTCTGAATTTAGGCAAGATTTAAATATGGAACAGTGCCCCAGTTGTTGYTTATTTGGACCAGAATCCCTGTGAACCATAAATGACAGGGTTTGAGACAGAACTGTTATCTGTATCATCTGATTCCTAGTTTGACCACAGACTTCCATACTGCTCCTATGACATGTTTTATGGGAACCTTTCTGGTATAATTTAATTTCTTGGCTACCATTTCCTTCACACCAAAAAAAAAAAAAAAAAAAAAAAAAAAAAAAAAAAAAANAAAAAGCTGAAAAAACTAATAGGGACCTCAGCAATGCAATTTCCAGATAATCCCACTGTTTAAATGAACAACAATGCCAAAAACATTTATTTCTAAGGTCTTTAATTCTAGCCACCCTTAAGCCTTGCAAAATCAATTGCACCCTAGAAAGAAAGCTAAATACAGTAGATCAGTTCATCTTTTCTATAGTAAATCWCTATTCTGTGCAAGCTCCCACCTGTTTAGTAATGTGGGAAGGACTGCAGCCTCCTGTTGTATCAATCCCAAGGAACACAAGTCCCTGCCAAGAAACACAAGTCTCTGCTAAAAATCCCTGTAACAAATATGACCTTTAGAGAAGCAGTGTGCAGGAGGCTTGAAGTATTTAGTTACTACCTAGCCATATAGAATGTAGCACATAACATTGAAAACCGTCATCTTTTTACCGGACATTAATTCTATCACCTCATATTAATTATAYCACCAGATATTTAACTCTACCTGGCCAGACTCCCCTATGTCTTATCCCTCTGCAATCATTTACACTTATTCTAATTTAAAATAAAGAGTAGGTAAGGTGGCCATCCACTACTGATGGGACATATAACATCCACTTTGTAATAGCACAAGGTGCTCTCCATTAAAGAATTTTTTAAAATATGAAAATTCTTAAATATTGGTATACTACCACATAGACAAATTGATTAAAATGTATAGCCAAAAACCTACTTAGAGACAAATATTTTTGTCCTGGCAAACTGCAGATCTAATCTGGAAGAAGCCTAAAACACATTGCTAAAAATAATCTTTCCAGAGCAGACATAAACATTCAAGTAAACTTCTGTTTACTTTTACTATTGTTTGATCACTGTTGTCACCAAGAGCCATAGTCATGGACCATGAAGTCACATCACCTTAACTATTGAAAAATTAATATTTACTATGTAATTGAGCTTACTTGTACATTGTCAAAGGTAATTGTCAAAGGTTTCAGGGCAGAAAACTGAACACTTGATGTCATCAAAAGTGAGATAAATGTCTGGTATCTGCCATAATACAGTGTAATTCAGTGCCATACTTCTGCAGTTAACAATACCATGAAGAAAACAAACCATATTTGCCATAGAATTTTGCTTTGTATCCCATATCTTCACTTCCTGTCTTGTTTGCACACTTCTGTTGCCTTGTATAAATACACAATAACTACATCTTCATTTTTCTAAGGAGAATACATCTGGGTTTTTTGCCTTCCCATCAAGTTTGAACTGTCTTTAGTTTGGTAGAGTTAAGATGCATGTGGAAAAAAAAAAATGAAAAGCCTCTACATTATTCAACAGTGTTTGACATGAGTACAGAACTGGGAAAAAACATATCTTTGAAGTGCATGTGCTATCGTACTGTGACATTATATTACCAGGTGGTGATAAAACATGACACTACGTGAAATGATGATACACCTTTGTCATGGAGAATTTTGGCTGCTTTGGAAGAGTATCACTTGCTGTTCTGAGAAAGAAAAATTCTAAGTTATCAGGAAACTTACAGGATGGCTGCATCCAACACTGAAGAAAATTACTTGAAAATAGTTTCAACTTCACTGCCCAGAGCATACATTAAATGCATTATCTGTATTGAGCTCTGCTGCAGCTCTAAATTTAGTGAAATGCGGTTTTGACTGAGGCTAATGAAACTGGTAATCCCTATGGAGAGTGAAATTTCAGCATTTTCTTTATTCAATGGCTTCTCATTTTCCARCCAGACCACCTCAGGCTATGATTTATCAGAGCTCAGAAGCTAAGGTTTGAGGGCCTTTTCAAATACGTGGATAGGAAACCTTTTTGGAAAACTTGGTGTTGAAGGAAGAAGTGATAATGATACTATTGCACTACTATAAACTCAGAACAAGGGTAGTAGGTACCTAGCCACTGAAATTGCCTTTTGACTGAGATCTAAAATAGAAGTGTAATTAGCAGAAGCTTTTCAAAAGATTTTTTTTTTCCCCCACAAGAGGAAATGCCTATACTCCTATTTCAGTGGGATATGAGGCTGTAGTTCTGCGTACCGCCAGGTCATGTAGCAGTAAACCTTTCTTCTGGTGTAACTGTGGGCACATAACCATAGTTCTATTGAATTTGCTAGATGACACAACTTGGAGTTTATACTGGCTTCATGCTTTTGTGATAGCTATATATCACTACAGAAACACCTGCTTCCCCCTAAAATTGGGGTGATACAGATCATCCATACCCAACTGGCATAAAGTCAGCAGGAACAAAGCTAGCCCACCAAAAGTTTTCAGAGAAGTCTAACCTAGCCATGTGAGTGGGGTTGTTCTGTCCTGTGGCCAGGGTGGTTTCCATCCAAGACTAAGAGCTCTAACGTTGGATTTACTGTATCATCACRTTATAGCTTGAACACAGATCCAAAGACCAAAAAAACCCATTTGATGCTCAGTAAAAAGTTATGAGGATGGGACTTATCTCTAGATTAATACATCTAAACATAGGGTTCTACATCTGTGACCTAGATGTCCTCACTCTCACTGTAGTTAGTGGAGATCTGATCAATATAGTTGATAGAATCCAAAAGCAATTCAGCTCAAAAGTCTGTTCTGACTTTGGCAGCTCATAAAGCCAGCATGGTTAAGAGCACTGTTTCTGTGGCCAATTTTATACAAATGAATGATGCATCTGTCAGCCCTCTTCATTACTTTCGACTCCTGAACCCAAATGACCAAGGACCCACACATAGCAGGATCAATCATACAGTTTTGTCACAAGGCTGAAATTCACATCTCTAGATACCATAAGGGCCACTATACTTCCACAGTGTCATCACTATCTGTATCTGTACTTCATCTCTGTGTCTTTACTTCAAAGCCCCACTTAAAAGCAAACAAAACAGAAGCATAACAGTTCAGATTTGGTTTAACACCACAGCTCAAATGGTATAATTTCCTATCAGCATTAAGTCCTCTTGGAGAAACGTATAATGGCATAATCTACGCAAAGCACCTAAAATTACCTAAATGCCTGAGGTACTGAGCTGCCTGCTGAAACATATACTGATCCTATACATCCTCTAGGCAGCCTTTGCTGACTGACACCTGAGAAATCCAGTATGAAATTTAAATCTCCCCTGATGCAGACTTCTCAAGCTCTCCGTCCAACAATTACACCTTGGCATTACAGCAAGGTTCAAGCACCCTCTCACGCATGACATTTAACTGAAAATGGTTCACCCCTCAGGGAAAGTTTGGATGAAGATGCTAAAGATATCCCCTGCAGATCAGCTTAAAAGCTTTTTAGCTTGGTTAATAGATGAGAGTCTGATTGTATTAGTATCAGCTAGCTGACTTGGGGAACAAAAACCTATTGCCTTAGGTTTAGCCTGTCTCACAACTGCCCTCCAGTTTGCCGGTAAAGCTGAATAGTCAGAGACCAAGTCTTACCAGATGCAGCAGAGACTGGAAATTGGATGTTTTCCAGCTCAGCAATTGGTATAGAYACTATCTGGATTATGCAGTCCCTCATTAAGAAGTGTCAAGGATTAGCCAGAACTAAAAACTCTTGTGGGATTAGGGATTTATTTATATGGGGACAATCAGGAAAGTGAATTAACTAAAAATGTTACTTTAAAGAGAAGCTGTAAAACTGCATTAAACCCTAATGTGGATGTTCTCCTTTAGAATTACATTTGAATGATCTAACTTCACTGTAGAAGTAAATTAAATTAAATTAGGACTACTTGAATTCTGGATAAGAAGGTCCTCAGGGGTTTTAATGACGTTTAACTGATCTATTTCTAAGTCACATCTTTAGTTGACTCACATTAATTTTCACGAATTGCTCTGTGTAGGTAAGTCTTAAGTTCTGAAATGAGGAAATCCCACAAAAAGAAAAGTGACTGCTAAATTAATGGCAACAAAACATTTCTAAAAACAGTTGCAACACAGYTTGTTCATCTGCAAAGGCAACAGTAAGTAATGACAATGACTCTGGATCTGCATACTGAAGGACAAGATTTAGTAACAGGCTCTCAAATAAGTCTTCTTGTGACAATGCCCAAGTAAGGCTCCTTCTATACTTCTCACATTGAAAACTGCTTGCTCTGTAATTGTTGTTTAGCTAGTCTTACACCAAGATTTTAGATTTTAGGAAACTCCAACCATTTTGGAAGGCATTTAGGCCAAGGTTAAGATTTATAATTAAAGAGCGGTAAACTATTGACATGTCAAGAAAGCAGCTTTCTTTTCTCTTTTTTTCATTCCAAGTTCAACTGCTGGAGGCAAAAAGAACAAAACAAAACTCAAAACTCTCTTCTTTTTTTCCATTTCTGTAATCTATGTAATCCATGGTTGACAACTTCTACCCAATCTACTTCTTATATGGTATTAGAAAGCCAATGGGACAAGTGGCATTACTGACCTTTCTGCTTTATGGATGTTCAACATCCTGTTTTCAGAGGGGAAGGAACTACATGGCTCTATAATGTTACTGATATTTGAGTCAAATTACGCACCAGTTAGTTCGTTGTAAATTCAGCTAATTTACCATTGTCATGCTTCTATTGTGCATCTAGAGTTCCTTCTGTACTTTTACTGTCTATAGAACAAATGCTATTACAGATACTCATATTTGGGGTGTACATAAGACTTCATTCCCTCATACAAAGTTTCCTTTTCCTTAAGAGGTGTAATATAAGAATATGCATTTAAATTTTAATACCAGGCATTATAAATAGGTTTTCCTTACAAAAAGATAGTTCCTCGAGTCCCTCTCATGACATGTGCATCATATCACTGTAGGTGGGTTGTAGTTATTGCTGTTCAGAGAGTATCTCTATACTTAGAGGTGAAATAAAGGCTGGAACCAGGCTAAAAGATGCTCAACCATTGGTTCAAATCCTTTTGTCTTCACCACTGTCAGTAGCTAAGGGTAAAAGCATCCATATTATGCCTGAAAAGAGGCAAACTCAAAGATTTTTCTTGTACACAGTATAATCTGTGAAGGCCTGACCTCTGTTGCTAATAGCAAACACATGTTTAGATTAAATTGTAGGTCTTAAAACATCCTGCTTTTGAACACATGCACCTACAAGGATGTTATGTCTAATTTAGGCCTTTTGGGAGGCTTACTATTTTCAGATCATATTTTACTGTCTTAGTATAGTTGCAGAAATAAAGCACATCATCTTCATTCAGTAGCAACCATGTTTCAAAAAATCAAGATGGATATGGCRTTTTCTCCTCACTTGAAAGAATAAAAGAAAAAGCTACCTTGTACCAAAAAACAAAGCCATTTCATTATTGTCATTAATTATGGTCTGAAACAACATTCATGCTACCAGAGCTGTTAAAGGAGCAGAAAAACTAAAAAGTTGTAATGGAGTTGTAGTAAAGCTTAGCTTAGCACCTTTACCTTTTTCCATTGTGGAATTAAGACTTCAGCATTTTGATTAATAACTCCYGATGTTTTACCCATTACATCATCATTTTCAGTAGAAAGGAAACACAACTCACCTATTTCAGAGCACTGAACAAACCAAAAGTGTGTGGGGTGTTGCATTTATGAACAAGGTAGAGAATGCAATCTGTCTCTGAACTTTCTGGAAAACACAAGGGGCTAAAAACAGAGAGGCTAAGGGGAGGAAAGTATGCCAGCTTTAAAACTGAAGAGGAAGCCAATTTAACTTGGACTTTCCCAGTGTTTGTGAAATGCTAACCTCCAAGCAGACCTTTAAATGAAAAAAAAAAAMCAACCCTGCTTCTCAATTATTCTGGGGTGACAGGGATTGCAGAACTTCAGAGAGCATGGTTCTGCGATTCTGGTATGCTGTTGYCCATCAGAATATCCCAATTTTATTTTCCACTGGAAAAGATAAAATCTATTATTTCTTTTTTGGGTCCTGAATTGGTAATGGCTTAAGCACATATCTAAATCCTTCTGATTTCTAAAATAGTGTATGTTTTTCAGGACTGTGACTGTCTTTTTGTTATGTGTATGTGCAGACCCTTCCATGACAAATATAACAAATAAAATTGCAAAAGCCTGCCTGGTTCAGCAAAAAAACCAGCCTGCTTTCTGCTGACTTAATGAGCTGAATCAGCTCATGAGTAGTTGAACAAGTAACAGTGCCTGTAAAAAAGAGGTTGGACCATGGGGCAGAAGTAAGGGAGGGCAGAAGAGGAAGCAGGGGAGAACAGAACCTGAAATCCTCCTTTCAGCAGTAGCAAACTGTTAATGGGTTCAGAGATCTCATCTCTTTGCAGGTTTACAGACCCAAGTATGATGTCTGAAAATAGGCAAGCCTCTCTGCCTCTTCTTCTTCCCTCGCTTCCCAGGGGCACAGTTCTGCTAAATGTGTAAAAAGACCTGTTAAATCTTGCAAGATTTAGCAAAAACTTTTTTTTAACTAATGTTCAAGTATTTGTAGTAGCTCCAGTGCATTGAACACAGTCTTATAGGGAAAGTCCTAGCTGCTTAACAATAACCCTGATGCCTTCTCATGCTAGTCAAGAGTATTAAGTCTCCAGACAAGGCATTTTTATAAGGCTTTTCAAAAAGTCTTTTGCTGTAAAAATGAAAACAACTTCCTTTCAGTTTCCATCCTCTGAAAAAAACCAGCTTGTGCAGTTGAACTTGAGTCCTTTCCAAGTACCTTCTTTTGACTACACATAACACTCCAAAATTTAAAAGAGAAAAGCTCTCCTCTATGAAAGTCAACATTAAAAGCTTTTAATAAAAAAAACGTTTTACAACTTTAACCGTGAAACTGCTATTGGAAGACTATATTCTCAAGATGCACTGCAAAATATTTGGGGGGAGAGGTACAGAAATTTGTCTGTATTTTTCTGTAAATAATTATCAACATGCACTGGCAGACTTTGCTGGAATGCACTAAAATGCAGCAAAGAAAAAATGTTGCCCTTTTCTATCTATATTTAAATTAGACCTTTGTTCAAAAGCCCATTTCAGATCAGATTTTTTTTTTGCTTAAACCAACATTGGAAGAGATGAACTATTTAAAAAAAAAATCCCCCCAAATGAAAAAGAGGATTATCCAATTTTATTTTCTACCCAGTTTTGATTAAAACTCAGTGATAAAAACCCTCATATGCTATCCTATGTAATAAAATGATATATAGGCAGCATCTGCAGAAATCCTAAAAATACGARCATCTTTCAATGCATATTAAATATCACAGACCAAACTCATCAGCCTTCCACTGTGAAATAATACAAGTACAGGTACCACAAGGTCCCACATGACAGTCTTTCATGCTCCTTCTGCTCTTTTCCTGCACTAGAAATACTCTCATGACAGCCTCTTTTACAAAATTTATCATAAATGGATAAAATTTATGGTATTTTCATTCTGAATGTTACATCTACACAAATACAGTGTAGATTTTTCCTGTGGTTTTATTTAAGCAGTAATGTATACCCATTTGCTAAATCTTACCATTGATTGGAGAAAGGAAAACAGATGTGTGTGTGTGGAGGAAATGTAAGTGTAGGAGGGAAGGAAAGCAGAACCAAATGTGAACTCCTGCATACAAAAGATGGTGGTAGCAAGTGGGGGGTGTAACAYATGATGGAACACTGCTCTTAATTTTAACATTCTTTTGGACTGGTAAATTCATCACACTTACACCAMGAAGATCCTTCAGCCATTTGCAAGCAAGCATAGGAATGTAAGAATAGAAGAAYGGTAGGAAGGGACTACAATTAGAGAGAATGCATGGATAGATCAGCAGATAACAAGCAGGAATATAGAGATGACTGATGGACGAAAAGTGAGAAGGAAGAATAAGTAGAGCGGCTAGAGACTCTCTAGAGTCTCTAGAGACTGAGGTTGGCCTGCTAAGCTCTGCAGCAGTGGGACTGTGGCTGCAAAATGGGTGGAGCATACGCTGGGTATGGTATGAAACAGCTGGAGGCTGAAGAACAGAATGCACATATGAGGAAATGCCATCTTACTCAAATGCAGACACCCTGTCAATTATCCTCCTCAGTTCCTGTTTTCAGAGTAATACTTGATTCCCCTGTTGAAGGTAACAGAAGAGGCAGGTGTGCCAGGAACCTCTGGAAATCAGAGTTGGACAACAAAGAATTCAAAGACCAACAATTATGGATACTTTCCAAAGGCTGGCTGTTAACRATCATCTGTCTCAGCTTATCTCTAAAATGGAGATACAATATCTAGCTAGCCTACAGAAGATATTGAGTTGTTGGCAGCAAAGCTCTTTTCAATACATGGGGTACTATAGAAGYGTTAAATATTATTGTTACTACTACTAAGAAAAAACAATAAAATACAGTATTGACCAAAGGGCAGCACACCGTAATATCGTTACATCCTGCCTGAAAAAAAAATCTTTTTCTGTCAGTGGTAACAAAAATAAACTATAAAAATGGAAACTTGTAAAAATAAGTCTCAGACAAGTAACCTAAGGAGGGTATGAGTGACATAAGAAATTGGCATTGGTTTGCCTGATTGCTTTTATGCTAAATGCCTCGGGGATTGGGCTGAATACTCTAAACTATTGTAAGATTCTCTGTTAAGGCTGATTTGTCCAAATCCATTGCTCTGTCAGAATTTGGTCATTATGCATCTGTTGGGGAGAGAAATCAAATATTATAAACTCTCAAGGCAGTGATGTAACTCCCGTATTGTAATTTTTTCAGTTTGAAGCCACCACAGACCACTTAGATGTTGCGAATCTCTTTATTCCCTCCACAGGAGTCTGGACACAGTGACCTTTCTTTACCCTATGCAACTTTGAGTGGAATAAAGAATATGCTGGTTTGCCACTAGGCACCATAGCTTGCGTGTACATATCCAAGCTGACTTAACCAACCTGTTTGGTGACTGACAAAAGTCCATCCCAAAGCAGGATGACTCTCAGTAAAGACTGTTAAAGCCGAAATACATCAGGCAGCCTAAATGGAGCTCCAGGCCCCTATCTGGCTACGCTATGCTTGCTACCCAAGCTAGCTGTTTTAAAGCCAGCTCAGGTGTATCATGAGGAGCTATAGCATCACTAGATTGCAGTGTAGATGTAGGATATGAGAGATGACCGTAGATATTCATCAGCTTTAAAAATTAAAAAATGCTCAGGATGAGAGCAGGAAAGAGACAAAGACAAATTTTTAAAGGAAATAAGATTTTACTTTCTGGAAATTGCCATTTGGAGATAAAGGCTGATTAATGATAATTCAGTAATGTTTTTAGCATCTAATCACATTTGCTCAGGGTGGTTTTGGCTCCCACCAGTGCTGGTTATCCACTGAATTCCTAACCAGTGAAATACATGACATTTCCTCACTCATCTGAAGCTTTGGTGGGAAGATTTCTCGCAAGAAACTGATCCCAGTCCAAGAGGTTCTTCTCAGGAATGCCACACAAATGTTYGAGATTTCTATTTTTAGCTTCCTGGGCAACAAGCTTGGTCATTTGCTTATTTTGCTCAGCAACTTCAACAAGCAAAAGTAGTAAAAGCCTCCTCAGGTGGCAGCACTACTTTCTTATGYGTTCATTTTTACCTCACTTCATGTTTTTACTTTCTTTAAGCAAAATATCCCCACAGGCATCCTATGTATAAAACTAAAGTCCTTAGAAAAGAATGTAGACAAACGTCCAATTCAACTTATTTTAAAAGTCATTATGTACTTAAAACATTTTAGCATGGGCATAAGTCCCATCAATATTTTTGGGAAGGGAGGGGAGCAAGTCTGTTTCTTAAGGCCTTTATCATTATAGARGGAAAACATCAGGAACTTGCTGTGTGTAGTTAAGGGATGAAGGCCATAGGAGTTTCAAATCCCTTTTTTGGTCATGAAGTGATCTACAGCTATGTAGGCAATCATGTTATTTCATTAAGATACAATTCATTAAGGAACTTAAGCCTGTCAAATTGTAACCATGAATGATTCTATTACCAAGACTAGAAATATTGGAAGTCCTTTACCTATTGGGATTCTAGCTATTCAGAAAATGAATAAAAGTTTTATTTAAAAACTTTTAATATTAAAAATATAATATAGATATAAAATTTTTAAATAATACTATCTTTAGTTTGATATGAACTGCTTTAGCAAGCTGTATTTTTAAGCTTATTTACTTAAACTGACCTGTTTTCAGTTCTGAGATTTCTATTAACCATCCTCTCATTGTACACTCTTACACAGCAAGTCATTGTTATCACCTAAGTTGTCCCGGAGAGGTGACGAATCATTGTATTTATGGGCAAATAGATGTGCTACAATGTTTTAAACACTAGAAATTATTTCTGTTGCATCTCCTAGCAGGAACAGTAACAGTTTCATTAAAGGGTGAAACAAAATGAAAGTGAATGTTAGCTTTTTGTGCCTCTATAATGTTGTTCTTTACTTGATCTTTAATCTTTTAGAGAGATTAAAAGAACAAGACCTGTGCAATTTGTTTCAACAATAACATTATTAGTTCAAAAGGAATGTCTATAAAGATCTGCAGTGCTTGGCAGCAAGAATTATTAAGGACAGTAGCAAAGACACRTAGTCATGAATTTAAAATAAAGAGATATAATTTACAATCTCATTTTGCTTACTCTTTTGTTTACCTGTCATTGAAATTAGCAGTAYGTTAAATGGCTGTGATAAGAAGTCATGGTAATAGGAGAAGCTTTTTTTTTTTTTTAGTCAGGATGCATTTGAAAGAATTTGTTTCAATAGTATATCCTCTCTCACTCTTCAGGGGGACCCCTTACTGCAACAAAATATATATGAAAACATAATTGCAAAACCTCAACATTTGCTAAGGCACTTGGGTATATACAGCATTGAACTGGAAAATACTTTAAATTTTTTTCTCTATATCTAGCCCAGAAAAGATCAGATAACAAATTGCTGTCCTTTAAAATATATCTATATCCATCCACCTATCTATATATGTATGCAAAATAYAAAGTAAAATATAATGAAATAGTTTTGAATATGTTGTTCAATAACTTCCTTAGGGAAGCAGTCAAAATCCTGTTATTTGCAGAGATATTTAAAACTAAATTGCATAAAGCACTGGAAAAGTTTATGGTCGAGAACCATTTTGCAGTGGTGGATGGACTACGTAACCTAATAGGTCTTTCCTCTSTCTAGATTCCATAATTCATATAGTACATGAAGATGACCAATGACTTTTTTTTTTAAACAATAAAACAAATATCTCTTGGCATCTCACAGCATCTTATGAAAACTCTGTCCTTCATTATTCTGGGAGATAATAAGGTTGAGAAGCCTGACAAGTCCACTAATGGTTCTGAAATTGCAACAACATAAAATCAATTATTTAGATTTAAGTACCATTTCAGAAGTACTGTATCATACTTACACTTCTAAAATATTACACTTTCTAACATGTTTACATTTGATCATGGTCCAGCACAACTTGCTGTATGCCCAGAGCAAAGTGAAACAGCAAAGTCATACAGATAAACAAAGGGTATGCAACAAGTATTTAAGCCCTATTTGAGCTGTAAATCTACTAGTCAAGTTAGAGCAATACATGACTGATCACATCAGTGAGAATTCCCGAAATGACACAGTGGCCTGGAGTCTTCCCAGCCTAACTTGGGATATTTACCAAAATGCCTAAAATTAACATTGTCACCTTGAGCTCCACCTACAGCCACTTACAAGAAAGCTGCTCTGCCATGCAATTCAGGCTTTCGAAAGAAAAAAAAGAGACCAAACAGGGAGCCCCAGTTATTGATCCCTGCCCCAACACACTCCTTGGAGCCCCATTTTAAATCCTTCCTTGGAAACGTCAGCAGATAATGCTCTGCATGACCCCAGCTACTCACCTATTACAGCAGAGAGCTGCGGCTGACCCCRTAGAGATACGCAGCCCCAGCTATTGCTTTCTCCTCTCCACAGGGAATAGAAGGGTCATATACTGGAACCATACAGAGTTTCCTATAGAACAGAAAGAGTAGTAACTGGGCTGTGCACTGGCTATGCCTCTCAGCTACTCTTTATTACAGTTGGGTGAGCCTTGAGTAACTTTGGGTTCCTCACACACTCCCCCCCCTCAGGATACATCACATGCACCTTCTTGAGAGTATATACACCCCCGTCACCAAAAATAAAAATCTGAGATCCACTTCTGGGGGCTGAATCTTCCAAAACAAATTATGAATAATTCTTACTGACAACAGTGGCTTAATCCTGTTTGCAGAGTGATAATAGAGTTTCTTGAGCACAATGTCTAGTATTATACTGGATTGGAGTAGGAGGGCAGGTGATGTCTTGCACTTTCTCTGTGCTTATGTAACAGTACAGAACAGTGCACAAATCCAGCCCTTAGGCTGTTGAAAAGAAAAGTATTTTATTACTGTCCAGCATTTTATAAATTCTTAATAAAATAGTAACATCAATATATAGCATGATACACTTACCAAATGCAACTTTGGGGGGGGGAGGGAGGGAGGGAAGGGAAGGATATTTATGGCATGTTTCTTGCATCTGGGTTGCTGAACAGCAGAATTATATTAAAACTGCATTCAAGGGAAATGTATACTAAGAAGTACATATAGAAAGCAAAAATATTTCCACCAAACCTGGGAACAACGCTCATATATTCAGATAGATTCTTCTTTATGCGCATTAAATTATTTAGGGACTCAATTCACCAAAACACTTCAGCATAAGATTAGCTCTATGCACTTTAATGGGGCTATTCACGTGCTTACAGAGAAATACTAGCTTAAGTGCTCAACTTAAGGCTTAGACATTTCAACAATTTCAAAATTACAGTCTTCAAATAAAACACGCCAAAACAGATTTTATAAAAATGGATAATTACAAATATTCCCAACTTGCAAGCAACTTTTCTCCCATCATTTGGAATCTGCAGGGATGACCTCGTCTCATCCATTGCTATAGAGAATCCTCAAATCTGTCTTTTTTGTTTGTATCCAGACATATAACCAAACTACAAATGTCCAAGGCAACCTGATCTCTAGAGGGAGCACAGCAATTTTTTTTCTTTTTTAAATCACAACTTTTCTGTTAATTTTCCTAGAAAAAATGAGATTCGAAACCATATACCTAGAAAACTGTTGAAACAATATACCTAGAAAACTGTCAAGAAAGATGCTTTCTTGATGCAATACCTAAACCAAAGTGCTTCTGCAAGAAGTTATCACTCTGATCCTGATTAATAGTCAGCAGCAGCATCTTCCTGGCTTCTAGGGAGGACATGACATAAAAGACACAAGTCTAACACATATGTCACCATAAGTGTGCTCTGGCAGCACTTCACCTCACCTAGATGGAAACCTTCACAGGAGAATCTACAGATTTTTCTCCTCTCATAGTCCCCATTCTTCTGTCATGGATTCAGCCGAGTCAGAATCCAAGCAACTCTATCTTCAAAAGAATTTGAAAACTCACAGCAAGAAATGCTTAACTTTATTACTGTAGGCAAGTTGCTTAGATTAACCAGGTAGCTAAGCACCAAGAATGCTCCTGCTGATTAGGATTTCATATGTGCTCCTTAAGGCACAGGCATTTTCCTTTGCCCTCCACCAGTCACAGGATAAAAGTTTAGGATTTAAAATACTTCTTACATTTCTCTACAACTGAAGTCAAGTCTTCCACAACTATCATCATAGTTTTCTTCCTTTCTGCTTCAGGTATCACAGCCAGTCATCACTTGCAACACAGCCGAAGTGCAGGAAATTTAGGACTATTTAGTATTAATGGTTTAAGGATAGAAGTTCATCTCCCATCAAACCAAGACATCTGTCAATCTGCAGTACTCTTCTTTAGAGCCCTAAGAAACTTAGATTTTATTAGTTTCAGGGACAGACATTCAAAACAGTCTAGAAAGTAAAATACACTATCACATCCTTACAGTTGTTTTACTCTATGTGTAAACTCAGCAGACAGGACTGGGGAAACTCCTTGCTCACAGTAGGAGACCCTGCACTAGACCAGAAGCATAAACATTGCAACAGAATAGCTGTTTTCAGTCCTTTTCAATTTTTATACCCCAAAAAGTTTTCCAATGAAGATAAATTTCTCCATGGTCAATCTAAGGTCATTGGTATTGGGGCCTCCTTTTGCAAACTCCTTATAGGTAGCCATGATGGGGATCCACTGAGCACACTTTGAAATCTGTAAACAGCGTTGTTACCAAAAGAACCGGCCCCTATGACTCTATTCCTCCAGTGGGAAAAAGCTCTGCCATATGTAAGTTAGGCCTAAGAAACTGTATTTTTCCAAAAATTCAGAGCTGACTAGATACATGGGTAGAAACACACAGTGTTTCTTTGCTCATGACATATATACGCTGATGAGCTTGTTTTGAACACTTAACATCTCAACTCTGCTACTGGTGTATTATTTATAACTCTGGAACATATCTCAAGCCTTGCAGATGCCTGAAAATAAGGACTACATAAGCATAAGAAAGGAGGCAATAACTACGTACTAAGAGGCTCCCAAGAGCCATAATACCGTTCTGGCCAATTTAAATATTCATTCTTTCCTTGTTAACATAAAGCCTCTCCACGTTCAGTTTCTCAATTAAACACAATGTGAAGTGGTTTACATAGCAGTGCTTTAGTGAGATGGAATCTAATTACAGTTAATCTCCCAATATACAAAAAGGTGGCTTCCCAACAGTTAATAAAAAGCGATGGTTAGGAATGATGTGGGTACTGCTTCCAAAATGAACTTAAGATAAAGCACAAGAATGTCTAATTACCRAATTAAAAACCTGTATTGAGAGGTATTCATTTCTCAAGCAAGGATGAGTGGAACAAAATATGATTATATATCTCATCCTGGAGGAAAGGAAAGCTTACCGTATACATTTCTTACAAACCTACCTTGCACTAGTGCTTAGGAAGCTGAATGCTTCCGCTTCCTTATTAAGAAACTAGGTGACATGATGTTGGCTGTACGAGTAAAAGGATAATACCACCATATGGAGACAGAGGAACTAAAACATTGATATTTCATTTTTTAATCCTACTGGGGATCTGTCATTCTTCAGATCATTCTAATATGTGACAGACAGAAAAAACTCTTTGCCATCATAAATTAATATGATTCAGGATTGCACACCTAAAAGTACTCAGGGTTTGACCTTGCATTTCCAAATTTTCAGGAGCCTCTACAGTACTCCAAAACATAACTGTATTATGCTGACAGACAGTGCTTATAATACTCTGGAGGATCTGGCTGATCTTCAGAAGCATATCTCTATCTATCTCAACTAAAATAGAGAATTAAGTAAAGGATGGTCAGTCTTTGTACTTAATATTCACAGCTTTCCTAGTTTCTGGTTGTGAGAACCAGTGGTGACTGTATTAATAAAAATTTTCTCCTATCACATTAGAAGAAACGACATAAAACTTTCTCTTGACAGTTCAGGTTAGGACAGTGCACACTAAGCTACAGGCCACAGTAGGGTGGAGGGACTACAATGAAATGACACTGCATTTTTCCCAAGCCTGACAAAATGACTCTAATGCTGTTAAAAGAGCATTTGAACACTGTCTTCTCCTTGTTGTTACCTAACACAATGAGTTAATGAAGAAAACAAGAAAGTCACAGACTAATATAAGTCACTTTTCTCTCCAGAAGAAGCATAATTGTTGCAGGAATAAGAAAAGATTACCATGYCTAATAATTCAAATGCCAGTAATTAACAGCCCAATAAAAATTGCCTAGGATTTCCACACAAATCTTACCATCTGCCTGCAATAAAACCCACGGAGTGTATCTCTGCTTCAAGTGGAAGTCACATGAAGGATATGTAAGTAGAACCGATTCAGCAA
Organism: Phoebastria nigripes; assembly: GCA_035582835.1. Lineage (NCBI taxonomy): Eukaryota > Metazoa > Chordata > Aves > Procellariiformes > Diomedeidae > Phoebastria > Phoebastria nigripes. The sequence goes on along the minus strand of JAYKAV010001433.1, from coordinate 173,292 downwards.
ATCAAAGAACCTTGTATGTCAAGATAACGGGGGTATTTTCTCTAAAAGAGGCCCATTATCTTAGAAATTCCTGAATTTATTCTCAATATTAATAAATAAGATCCTCTCAAAAAAGTTGTGTGACTCCATAAATACGTACAGCCTCAGAGCATAATATTGAATGTGTGATGTTGTATAAACAAGAATAGTATGTAAAAAAAAGACCTTTGAGTAAAGTAAAAAATTCCTGGTAACCAGCAAAAAGATATCATGGTGCAGATAGCTCGGTCACATTCCCTATCCAGCTTGCCTGTGTGGACTCAGAAACCTGTATTGGGTGTATGTAGCAAGATTTTGGTAGTGGGGAGACTGCAGGGGCAGCCTCTGTGGGAAGAGGTCAGGGGCTGCCCTACACTGGACACAAATGGTTCCAGACGGCTCCACAACAGACCCACCACAGGTCAAAGCTGAGCCTGTCAGCCAAGTTAGTGGCACTTTTATGAAAACATATGTAAGAAAGAGAAGAAAATACCAGCTAGAGAGAYGAGGAGGGAACAAAAAGAGTTAGAAACAACAGAGTGAACACCAAGGTCAGAGGAGGAGGAGGAAGAAGGGGACGAAGCACTCCATGACAGATACTCCCTGCAGCCCGTGAGACACTAACTTTATACCATGCACCTGTGTCGTGGTTTAACCCCAGCCAGCAACTAAGCACCACACAGCCGCTCGCTCACTCCCCCCTGGTGGGATGGGGGAGAGAATCGGAAGGGTAAAAGTGAGAAAACTCATGGGTTGAGATAAAGACAGTTTAATAGGTAAAGCAAAAGCCGCGCACGTAAGCAAAGCAAAACAAGGAATTCATTCACTACTTCCCATCGGCAGGCAGGTGTTCGGCCATCGCTAGGAAAGCAGGGCTCCATCACGCGTAACGGTTACTTGGGAAGACAAACGCCATCACTCCGAACGTCCCCCCCTTCCTTCTTCTTCCCCCAGCTTTTATATACTGAGCATGACGTCACATGGTATGGAATACCCCGTTGGCCAGTTGGGTTAGCTGTCCTGGCTATGCTCCCTCCCAGCTTCTTGTGCACCTGGCAGAGCTTGGGAAGCTGAAAAGTCCTTGACTAGTAGACTACTTAGCAACAACTAAAAACATCAGTGTGTTATCAACATTCTTCTCATACTAAATCCAAAACACAGCACTATACCAACTACTAGGAAAAAAAAAATTTAACTCTATCCCAGCCGAAACCAGAACAACCTGAAAGACTGCAACTACACCTACAAAAATAAATCTCTCAAATTAATGTTGATAAGCTCTTTATGACATTGTGTGTCTGTTGGATGACAGAGGACAAGAGCAGGCATGGAAGCTGCCATACAGKTTGGCTGCCAGTGCTATCCTGAAGCGTCCGCCTCCTCCCGTTAACAATGCATGTCTGACATAGTAGGTTACGGGACTGAAAAGGCTCTCAGAAYGAGTCTTGAATACTGTACATAATGGTCCACACTTTAGGCATCAGTACAGGGAATAGTTGGAAGATTTGTCCATCTCTCACCCATGCGATTTTGAAGGTCAACAGCTTGGCTACTCCTAATGTGTGATCTCCATGGCACAAAGAAGCTAAAGCAACACTGAACATAGTCCTTTGTGCAAAACCAATGTGTATCTGTTCTAGCTCAGAAAAGAGCAATATTGAGGTTAGAGTTATCACACAGGTCTGGGCAACTTTGGCTGCTCTCAAGCAACACTGGCTCCATGCAAAAATGAGGCATAATATCAACAAGGTGGGGGAAGGGAGGTGGCAGGCAGGCTCTATGCACATGCCAGGGGAGTAGAGTTATTAAATCAGCATTTGCAAGGCACTTGTGTATCTTCATGTTAAAGACAATTTCATGCAACCCCCAAAGTGTTTTTAAATGCAGAAGTACAGAGAGCATAAGAGGAAAAAGCAAGAACAAGTTCTAGAGGACAGAATTCACACCAGAAAACAACGAAGAGGCTTTTTAAAGTTACGAGATGGCTTGTTACRTTAGGGTATATTACTCTGGCTGATTGCCACATCAAGAAAGGAAAACAGGTCACATAATAGTCGCATAACCTACCCAATATGTCCTGCAAGYGTTTGCCTTGAACAGCGGCTTGGGTGCTTTGGCAGGAGAGTCTACCCTCTGGTCCTGTTTTTGCAGCAGCACTTCTTATATTGTCAAATAAGAAAAGGGTCTTTATTTTTGCCTCAGATTTATGTGGCTGCTTTCCTCTAGCAATTAGAAATTCTCTTTTAGGAAATTAATTTTAAATACTAACTGGGTTTTTAAGTCTGGGAACACGTATCAGTAACTGGCATAAAGTATCAATAGGGATTTCAGTGTCCTAAGACCTATAAAAGTGGAACAAATATTTAAAGGAGGGATGCATAAAAAGAGAGTTTAGCAATAAGGATTAATTATTATGGGATCGGTTTCCTCAGGATAGGCTTTTAAACATTAAAATTCATTGTTCCAGATACCTCTACAATTAAAAAAAAAGAATCAAAAACACATGCCAGAAATTCAACTGGATAACAATAAATCTGCGATTTGAGTGCTACAGTCATTTACAAAAAGAGATTCCTGTGGTAAGAACTGAAGACCTACAGATTAGCTATCACAGAACATAGTGTCTCAGTTCACCTGTGGACAGAAGTCATTAAAAGCCTTTTAGTAACTTTTCTGCAATACAGCAGTTTTTCCACTTCTGAAGCCTCTAATCATTTGATGCCACTGCAGCAGCCAAAAAAATTCAAGTCATATAAAGTCATAAAGTAGTCATTGCTGAATTCTCTTCTTGACAACGATGGAGTCCTCACTTCAGATCTGTAAGTGAGGATGGGTTGAAATTACACTATCCCAAAGCACCCATAAGCTCTGTTTTGTATTGCATTGCGCATTTTGGCACAGTTCATTCCACAATAAAATGACTTAAACTCTTTTGTAATTCTGATGCAGTTATTAATGCAGCAGTTGACTAGAAGCATATCTACAAGTAGTCTAGAAAACAGCAAGACGACAATTAGTCTGAATTGCTAGCAACAGAAAAGCACCAGAAACAATCCTTTGTAAACTTCTCTTTCCTCAAGGTTATGCACATTTAGACTACAAACCCAATTATGGAAAAATACTGCACAATACTTACAGAGAAATTTTCAGGCATGAGGGATTCTTTGCTGATGTTATACTACACGATCTTAGAATTTTTTTCCTTCTGAATTAGTTAAGGCATTGAAGTATCTTTGATACTGTAGAACAACTTTCCAACTYAAACAACGTGCTCAAATTTATCAGCCAAACTGAAGTCAGAAGAGTTAAGCTTTGATGAACTATGGTAATAGTTTACAGACAATGTACAAACAATATCCTCTTCCCCTTCCCCTACATTAAATTGCTACCAGGAACTCTGTGGAATGTTCTGGTGAGGGAGGCAATGAAGAAAAATGCAACTCAAGGGTGATCAAAATCCTACCAACAAAAAACTCCCACCGATTTCAACAGGCTTTAAACAACAACATAAAAATAATTTTCTTTCCTCTCTGTCCTTCTGTTCTTTGCTGTTTCTACATGTCTTACTCTGATGTTGTAACATGCAGCTGGTGTTACAGCTAACAGCAGAATGCCTCTTTCCTGTATTCTACTCTCCCCTCGCACTTCAATCTAGTGACAAAATTCACCTTAATTGCAACTAAGCAGATCCCATATATTTAAAACAGATATATCTCTCACTCCACTCCCCAGAGGTTAGCTTTACCCTCCAGCTAGTTCCCTTAGCAGCTTTGCTGTTCCAACATAACATTTTAGTAAGACCCAGTATCTACAACTTCTGGGGACTTAGCATTTACCTGGTAAACACCACTCTTCAGCTATTTGATGGGCCATTTAGTGACGTCCCTGAAGAAAATGGCCTTTTTTAAAATTTTGGTTTTTGCTGATCATCCCCAAGGCAGCACATTCCTTCTTACCAGAAGGAATAAAATGAAAGTTTTGCAAAAACACTTGGCTGCAGCATTTGCCGAGAACAACCAAGTTCTGGTTAAGGTGCTTGCAAACACTAGAGATGACAAAACACAACATTTCAAGAGAGGTACTTCAGAGGTCCACAGGTTTTAAATATTGCACAGCACTTATGTATGTGGGTAAGAATATACAAATTTATAACGTTGAGTATGGTATTTTTTTATTTATTTAAGAAAGGCCCAGTGTGTGCCCCTCCCTCAGTTTTTCTAACAAGGGATGGGGACTTTGCAGAGCTGGTACCAGCCCACCAGAGGGAAAAGCCCCATTTCTTCACAAGAAGTGAGGACGAGGTTGATACAAAAGGTACTGGCAGCAGAAGAATATGCCAGGGGTTGGCTAGGGAGAGCAAAAAGCATTGCGATTCCTGGCAGGTCTGTGCATGCAAACCAGAGTGATTTTTACCACTGTGCAGGTCATGGGAAAGGGAAGTTAAGTAGGATAATTAAGACAGGAGAAGCAGAGGAGGAACATCAACACGTGTTTAAATTATTGGAAAGGAAGAGGAGAAATCACCAGTAGAACCCTGTCAGGAATAAGTCAAGTTTCTACTGTTATTGAATTAAATCCTAGATGAAGGCCTTGTCTAAACACAACAGTTGCACCATTTTAATTCAAATCAATTAAAAACCTCATTATAGTTACACAGGTGCAAAGCTCTTTGCAGACAATCTTGTATCAGTTTACAACTGGCTTAAGTGATTTACATGTATCCACGTAAGCAGGTTGCACCTGCTTAATTAAACTGATTTTAGAATTATTTTAAACTCATGCCATTTTGTCTATATGGAGACTAATAGATAGTTATTTTTTAAATGCATTAAACTTCAGATTCTCAAGGATAATTATATGCAATAGTATTATGTTTTCTCTCATTTAAACACTGTCATACATTTTTAAACAACGATCATCTGAGCACACAGCTGAAATCAAGCATCCTCCACCACATCAAGTTATGCTCAACTTACTGTGCTACTTACATTGTATGTATCCTTCAGTTCAGGAAGTATCATATCGTTAATTTCTAAAGCCATCCTCAAAAAATCTTAACACCAAACTTATTAACTTGTTCATCTGCGGGACCACAAAGTTGGAAGGACTGTTTAAGAGACTTCTTTATTCACCTCTGTGCTGGTTTCGGCTGGGATAGAGTTAATTTTTGGAGTTATGGCATTTGTCTTCCCAAGTAACCATTACGCATGATGGAGCCCTGCTTTCCTGGAGATGGCTGAACACCTGCCTGCCRATGGGAAGCAGTGAAGGAATTCCTTGTTTTGCTTTGCTTGCGTGCACAGCTTTTCTTTACCTATTAAACAGTCTTTATCTCAACCCATGAGTTTTCTCACTTTTACTCTTCCAATTCTTTCCCCCATCCCACCAGGGGGGAGTGCGCAAGTGGCTGTGTGGTGCTTAGTTGCTGCCTGGGGTTAAACCACGACAACCTCAAACCTGAACTGCTCTTCAAATGGCTGTCTAAACTAAGGTGCCTACTCCTGTTAATAAACACTGCTGAATTGTTGCCAATAAAGTTTGGTGAAAAGCATGAATTGTTCCCACCAGCCATGAGTTTGTACTTCTGATTAATAATTTATTACCTGGATGTGTCCATGTGCAGTTTTTTCTGCACAAATTTTGTTTGCTATTCTTTCAATAGCAGACTGAACATCAGTGACACATGGTAGCTGCGTCGAGGAACGAGGAGCTCTCATCTGACATTTTCCTGTACACAGCTCCACAACTTTCAAGATGCTCTGGTTTGTCCAAGCACTGCAGCCTATCAGTACTTAAAGGGGGCTTATAAAAAAGATGGCAGCAAACTTTTTAGCAGGGCCTGTTGCRACAGGACAAGGGGGAATGGCTTTAAACTAAAAGAGGGTAGATTTAGACTAGATATAAGGAAGAAATTTTTTACGCTGAGGGTGGTGAAACACTGGAACAGGTTGCCCAGAGAGGTGGTAGATGCCCCATCCCTGGAAACATTCAAGGTCAGGTTGGACAGGCTCTGAGCAACCTGGTCTAGTTGAAGATGTCCCTGCCCACAGCAGGGGGGTTGGACTAGATGACCTTTAAAGGTCCCTTCCAACCCAAACTATTCTATTATTCTACAAATTCTGCACTTGGCATTATCCCCTGAATAATTCCATTATTAAGGAAGCTTGGAAATGAAATAAGATTTTTTCTCCTTAAGGCATTTGGCTATTATTTTGCATGCTCAGAATAGGAAACTGATTTTCTATATGCAAAATGGTTCATAATCACTACGCAAAGTCAACTCCTCAGTCACTAATGTGGACATTTTTGTGGTTTTTTGTGTTCAAAGAAAACACCACCACACACAGTGGAACAAATCAAACCAAATTACCTTAAAACAAATGGAAGAACACAAAAGGATAGGAGGGGAAAAAAAAAGGGGGGGGGGGGGAGGAGAGAGAGAAAAAGAAGAGATGAAAAACCTCTTTCCCCATCAAGCTATTAGTATGGGTTGAATGCAGTTTTCAGTAGACACGTTTTGCATCTCTTCTACAGAAATGTACTTTCCATTGCTGTCATAGCAGTATAGTATCAAAATCACTGAATCCTTCCATCTAACTATAGGAGTCTATGGATTTCCATCTGTGTGCATTTGTTTGATCAATTTTATTGTAAGACTACTAAACCTTATTTCATACAAAAATTCAAACAATATATTTACAGAAACATTAGTAAAAGCTTTTATTAGAACTGTGCTTTTGCTGCCACTAAATTTCATTGCCCAAGCTCTGAGGTATTCAACAGTACGGACTTGAACGGTTTGAAAATGAATAGGCAACAATATCATTTGTTACCAACAACAAAGAAACACTTTACCATTAGTCAGCATTCAAATAAATCACATTCTGTCTGGGTTTGTCTATGCTCAAAAAATTGTCTGATTTAACTCTGTCAGTATAGCCAGAATGATATAACCTCCCTGTTGCATGTAAAAGTTATAGCACTGAAATTTAAAGTAAACACCACATAACTTTATCCACACCATGATCTGCAATAATTTTTAAATCAATCAGATTCCCAATCAAGGAAAGTTAACATTGATACTAAATTTTACATAAAAAGAAGTTCTGATATACACATTTTTTTCCAGCTGATATGCATCATCAGTCCTTTTTGGCTCCTTAACATCTAGAAAAATGAGTGGGGAAGAAAAGACAAAGGTATTCTATGTACAACACTACCATTTAAAGCAGCTCCTCTACTGCGACGTTAAGCTTGAACTGCTGTTACCAAAAGACAGGATCCCAACTCTGAGAATGGAAACACCGCATTGTCATTTCAGAAAAGCAGACCAGGTCTGAGCCTGTTGTAAAATCAGTCAATGCATTTTAGAAAACATTTGATAGTTGCAAATTTCTAGTCACATTTGCTCTTTGTTCATGAGCCAATTAAAAAAAAAATCCTTCACTTGAAATGCCAGTTGGTCAGCTCATTAAAAAAGCCTCACTGACAACACTAGAAAAGGGGCAAATGTCTAACTTAGTTTATCTTGAACATATTTTTGGCCTATTTTAACAAGAATAAGAAAGAACACAGTATTAACAAGCAAACAAAAAACCCCCACCAAACAAAAAACATAGCCTTTTAAGAGCCAGATTCAGCAAAACTGAACCTCAAAATTTTCTGGAAGTTTTCCTAAGCCTTATTCTAAAAGAGTATGTAAAATGGAGTCCTTTAGGAGCAACAGTATATCAAAGTGCTCATCTTAAAACATGCACACAACTTACAATACAGTAACTCTGCTTTCAAACCCGGTGACCAAGTCACAGTTGTTAACTAATGCAAGGATTGAGGGAAAAATAGATTCTCTACAAATCGTTAAACAAAGCTTTCCACTAAAGAACAACTTTAACAGAAAGGCTTCCATTTTGCATACAATGAAACATACTGTTTTCCTCCTCTGGCAAATAAAAAAACAGAGACAATAGCAAGGACTAACTAGAATGATATTAGTTAGCTAAGGCCCAGTGTAGTCCCCATCGATATTAGTGAAATTGAACTGCAAATCTTCAGGACCTCTGAAGAGCCATGTTTGTTTATCAAACAGAATGCCTGCAGCTCAGACAACAAAAGCCAAGCTATTTAATTTTAAGAATACAGCCCTACATAAAAGTCACAAAATGACTTGTTGGTGTAAACAGTACAACCAACCATGTATTTTTTATTTTGCCTGTGCTTAGTATCATACTACTTCTAAAAGCAGGCAGTCTCCTGCCATCTCAGAGTAGAATGAAGGTCAGCAGGACCATTCAAAAAGCATGACTGCAAAACTTTACTAGCTTTCAGTTTTCTTCACATTCTCATAACAACTGCAGGTTTCACAAAATATTTGAAGGAGTTACAAGACTCCCGAACAGCTTTTCATTATGAAAACTCCTAAACCAGAAGTCACTTGGGGGAAAAAAAAAAAAAAAAAAGCCAAGGTTTCCGTTTGCCGGTTTCTGCACCAGACTGCAAGTGCTCCCAGCAGAGGCAGGCAGGCCCAGACGCCCTGCAGGTGGCTGCACCGGGGCTAGGCAGCAAGCTCTCCCAGACCTCAGCCAGGCCTTGCCTCCAGGTACTCCTCCTAGCTGCCTGAGGGTCAAGCTCTGGCACAACACTTGCTGCAGCCAACACAATTTCCACTGGGGTAATTGAAAATTTGAAACAAACAGATCAAAGGTACATGAGCCCCGAGGAACACAGCATCGAAGATTACGTTCATACCACGAGAGACAAGCAAAAGCAGGCTCCACGGCCGAGAGGCGGGTGACCAGGGCTTAACGCCAGCCCAGTGCTCCCTCAGGGGAGAGGGATGAGCCCCAGGCCTCCCTGGGGACGCTGGCGCCGCTGCTGACGCTGACACACACACCCCCCACCCACCCCGCCACGAGAGGCGCCACAAAGCCCCCCCRAAAGGCAAGGGGCGTTGGAGCCGTTACAACCGTTGGAGCAGCCCCTCGCGCGCTCAGGGGCTAGGGCACGCCACCGCCCCACGAACTACGACTCCCGGCAGGCTCCGCTCCGCGCAGAGCGGGAGCCGCCGCGCATAGCACGCCGGGAGCGGTGCCGCCCCGCCGGCTCACACGCACTGCAGCGTCCTGGCACGACGCCGGGGGCCACCAGGGGTGACCGCCGCTCCTGAGGGCACCCATGTGACTCGCACGCCTAGCTCCGATTGGAGCAAACCTCCGCCAGTCACCGCTGCCCCTTTTTTATCCCCCCAATGGCTGGCGGTAAGCGCAACCTCCCCTACGCGTGCTGCCACGCCTTCACCCCCGCCGCTCCGATTGGCTGCCTGGGCTCGCCCCGCCTCTTTCAAATACCTGTCGCTCTGTGACAGGTCGTCACGGAGTTCCTGGTAGAAGGGCTACTGCGGGGATTGGTCCCTCCCCCCCGCCATCCTCACCTTCTCCTCGGAGCCCCGCCCCTCCCCCGTAGCTCCTCCCGCGCTGGAGGGCGGCAATGTCAAACCTTTCGCTCGGCAGGACCCGACCCACGAGCCCTCGCGCCCGCCCGCCCCGTCCCTCCCGCCTGGG
>JAYKAV010001433.1:117348-163497 GCA_035582835.1 Phoebastria nigripes | reverse complement strand
GGCGGCGGCGGCGGCGGCGGCGGCGGCGGCGGGGGGGAGTCAGTGAGGACCGCTGAGGGAGCGGGCGGGCTCCGCCCCTCCCCTGCCGAGCCTCCCTCCCCCTGCCCTTCCTCCCGCTCCCTCCCCCACCCCTCCTCCGCCTCCTCCCCGCACGCGCCAGGCGGAGAGGCTGCGAGGGAGCCCCGGGTACAACATGGCGGAGCACTCGGCCCCCGACAACAAGCACAAACCCGCCGCCAACTCCGTGGCGCTGCTCAACAGCCGCGCCGGGGCGGGCGGCGGCGGTGTGGCGGCGGCGGCTGCCGGCGGCCCCCCGGCGGGCGGAGGCGGCCTGTCGGGGGGCCTGTCGCAGCCGGCGGGCTGGCAGTCGCTCCTCTCCTTCACCATCCTCTTCCTGGCCTGGCTGGCCGGCTTCAGCTCCCGGCTCTTCGCCGTCATCCGCTTCGAGAGCATCATCCATGAGTTCGACCCCTGGTGAGTCCCCGCCGCTGCCGGACGGGACGGGACGGGGAGGCGGGAAAGCCGTCCCCTCACGGGGCGCGCCTCAGGCGGGCGCCGCGCCGTGAGCCCCGGCGGCGGAGGTGGGGGGGCGCCCCGCAGGCTTCCCTCGCCGCGGCCGCGGGGACGGCGGGAGGCTCCCGCCGCCTGCCCCCTGCTCCGCCACTTCGCGAACTTGCGCCCTGCCTGTTCCCCCAGCCGCCGGGCGGAGGGAGCCGAGAGCCGCGGCCGCCCTGGGAGGGAAGGGGGGGAGGGAGGGAGGCGGTGCGGACGGGACACGCTGTGGCAGGTCGGAGGGAGCCCGAGGGGTCGCGGTGCGCGGGGACAGGCGTGAGGGCCGCCGCCGGGCAGGGGCCGGCGGGCGGGCGGCGGAAGGGAAGCGCCGGGAGCCAGCGGCGGTGCCGGGCACTTTGGTGTCCCCGCAGGGCGGGAGTGCGGCGGCGGTAGCAGCGGCGGAGACCTCGGTGACGGGGAGGCGGCTGTTCCCCCGGATCCGGCGGAGTTGCGCGGGCTGGACGCGGTGGAGTTGCGGCAGGACTCTCCGCCGCGCTGCCAAGGGGCACAGGGAAAGTTGTGGCGCTGGCAGGGAGGCGGGGTGCCAGGCAGGAATCAGGGGCTCCGGCGACCGCCGTCGTAATGAAACAGTTGCACCAAACGTGACTGACGCCCGGGTCGTTCAGTCGCGGCGTTGGTCTCCAGATGTGCGGCTTCTCGGAGTGGTCTTTCCTAGAGCCCTTGTCGGCCAGGGAGGGAGGGGGGTGAGGAATGCACTGCAGGAAGTAATCTTCATAAAAGTGACTTGAGGAATTATAGTGAAATGGGTGACATTGATTTACTGCCAGGTGTTTCAAAGCTGCCTTTCTGAGCTCAAGGACTTTTGGTGTTTCCCACGCATCTTGATTTTTCTAAAGATTGCTTTCCCTCCTGTAGAAGCTGTCTGTTCTTTTGCCTGTTGGAGGGGACTGAAACCATTTTATGTATAAGATCAAGAAATGCACTCGTTCCTTGCAGCAAGGCGAAGTGAAAGATGACGGGACTTGTGGGGCAGTTTTTTTAATGCAAAAACGTGACAATGARTTTTTATATTAGTGGCTACTTCATCCTAGGAATCCGTGGTTTTTTTAGAACTTGAAGTAGGGTAAGTGGCAGATGACTTTAGAGTAATGAATTCTCTGTTTTTAATTTAAAATTTCATGTCTCGAGTCTTATTGTTAATCGCACGAAGGAAGGAGATGCTTCGTTTTGAAATGCATGGTAGATACTTGTGTTAAACTTCATCTAAAATTGTTACTGAAATTGTACTTATCTGCAAAGCATGCACTCCACTTTGATAGTTTCAAAAGTACAACTTCCTCTTTTCTGGTTGGTTTTTCCCCCCTCGCTCCCCCCTCCAATGTAATCCATTCACAAATCATGGCTCAGAATAGTGGATAGAGAACAAGGAATTGCTTTGTTTTTAAATGCTGTCTGAAGTAATACACGCTTTGTGATGTGAAAGCCAAATATCTCAAAATATCTTCAAAACATCAAGTAATTGCCCATAATTTAAGTGTTTTTCTGCAAACACGAATGGAAGGAATGCAAACTTTCAGTTAATAAAGCTAACAATGAGGGGAGCACAGCTAAACACATCTGCAATGAGGCTATGAACCCAGGGTTGTATCCTATGGAGTAGTTCTGAGGTTCTTCTAATCTAAATTTAAGCAAAAAGACTTTCCCTTCTATCATGGAGGAAACTTTTTTATTAAGCATACAAGCTACATTTTTTTTACAACTTTATCTGATTTTTACAATCAAGGCTCATCCTTGTTGGATAAATGGAAATATTACAGTGTTGAGTTGCATAACTTTTGTTATTAAGCCTTGAAGGACATTAAAAAAGGTGCTATGGGAGTTAAGTTCATAGCCGTGATATGGTTGCAAAGATAAACTTCTGGTTTAAGCAATGTGTAAGTTGATGCAAAGTCACCTTCCTGAGTATACAAACAGAAGGCATTGCTGCCTATGCTGCTGTATGTACCTTTGCTAATTAGAGAATAGATGAAGTTGACAAAACTCGTTGATTTTAATGCAGGTCTGTGAGAAGCAGTTGAAATGTCAAGAATCATGCCAGTGTCATGTTGCTGCATGCCAGAAACAGTAGAGGCAAATGCACTTAAGTTAATTAGTAGGAAAGAGAACCTAAAATGGTAGAAACTGAGGAAAAACAAAGGGCTTTCTCTATTGCAGCAGCAATATTAGTCGAAACAGTGCAAAATTATGTTGCTCCTAAATACTGTTGAGTAGCTAGGTAGGAATGGTTTTTCACAGTTGTAAGGGTCTTACAAGTCTGAATCTAATGTGGAAAAGGAGCTTATGAAAAGAGATTAGAAGCAGTGCTCTATTTTTATTTTTTTAACCACTTCTTTAGCAGCTTGTCCAGGTAAACTGGACCGCCCCCCCCCCCCCCCCCAGTACAGTGGCCATAGTCTTTGCTGGTGGAACAGTTCTGTAGTTTTCTTCATTCCTTTGGCTTTTTCTGTCAAGCTTGCATAGGATATCTTGCAATGTGTTGATATGTTACCTATTCTCTAGTATTCATTTTGTGATCAAGAGAGGAAGCTGAGGTATATTTGATAAAATGAGGAGCATTAGGCAAATCTATAATTCTTTTGAATGGAAAAATATTGTTGCCTCTGAGGTGTAGAAAGCTGTCTCATTTACTTAGGAATTCAGTTTTCTGGTATGGACGTAGGAAATGTAGGAGATCTGGGGTGGGAAGAAAGGGAGATTTGCCTTGGGTTTACTGCATATTAATTGAATCAAATACTAGTTTTTTCTAACATCCCTTTCAAGCTGCATTTCTGACAGTATAATTTAAGTTTTGATTCGGGGGTGGGAGGTTTGCTTGTTTTGTAAAATTAGCCTCTGAGACTTACTCCAGTTGGCATTTCTTCCAGAAATGACCCAAATGTAGTACAATAGGCCAAGGCAGTAGAGAGAGGACAGCTTTTGCTTTTGATCTCCATTATAATACAATGTCTGTGTGAGGAAAAAACAAACTGGTATTTTGAGGTCACCATACTGTCACTTACAAACTTGTAACCTGTTCGTCACTACTAGGATTACTGTTTTTTTTCACACTGCATACCTCTTTCGTACAGTATTGACACTTTATTTTGATTTATTTCTCATGTCTTGTTTATTTTCCATACTTGAGCTGGTCCAGAGACTTTGAAAAATGCGTGTAATTTTTGGCAGCTCCTAGGTCAGGTGAGCCGATACGTGAAGTCAGTCGGCATTGACTTTAAGCTGTGCTATTGACAGGCCTCCAGCATTTAACTTCAGGATTTCATTACCCAGCCAAGAACTTGAAACATGGACAGTGATGGTACATTGGGATGGACAGGTTTCATGTCTGAAATTTGGTTCATCTGTTGGCTGGTTTGGCAGCTGGTTGGACCAAGAACATAATTTCTGTGCTACGTACACACAAGTGCACAGTGAAAGCTTTTCATGAAAGTACAACAGCGTGTTTAACTCAGTTGTCAAGCAAGGTCATTCTTTCTGTCAGATGTTGCCTTAAATGCCAGCATGGCTGCTGAACCAAGGCAACCAAAATTATGGAGTACTTGAACAGGGACTACTTTCTATGCACTGGTTTGTGTAAAGTACAGCTCCAGCATGCCCGTATGCTATTTCATTTGGCTGCTCGTGTCGTATATATACATAATAATCTATATGTGTGTGTGTATATATGTATACATGTAAGGTAGATTTAGCTAGCAAGACCGTTGCATCCTGATACTGCTACTAACTAAAACGGTAGCAACCTTTGGTTTGTTTGGGATTGAGTGATCAGTAGTCTTCAGGGAGTGCTATCAAAATAGTAACATTCATTCTGTTTGCACAGTTCTTAACATTAAGTCACATGTGTGAGAACTGTATCTGAATCATTAATCATATCCCATGACATTAGATCAAACTTTTGTCTTTCCCTGAGAATTTTAACAGTTTGCTAAACACCAGATTAACACCAGTTACCTTAGGAGTGAAAGAGCTGGCTTAAGCTGGAATGCAGAAGCTCGTGTGTCTGAGCATGAGACCCTCTCCGTACAAGTTTGCACGTGCAGGATGGAGCACTGGTGCAATCTTTGTCAGTTACATTTGCCTACCTACTACTGCCAGGAAAGTTGTCTCCTACTGTCCTGCCAGTTCCTGGTACTGAACAGCACTACCACAGTCTCATATACATCTTTGCCTCTTCCAAACCAATATCATTGATCGCTCAAACCACCAGCTTTTTAACTGTCATCGGGGTTACCATTGTTTATCATACCTCACTGAGGTACATAATTGTGCTAGTGGGAAATATGGTTTATATATGATAGCAATCCACTTYCTCATCACTGATACCATCATCTACCATTAGTGGACTTCGGTGAATGGGGATGAACTGGTGAAAATAAACATACGGTCAGTGTCATTGCTTGCACTTCAGAGGTAGGCAGGTTAAAGGAAGTTAGGATTTTATCTCTGGCACAGCCAAAAAGACAGGTTTTGCTAGGCTCAAATCATGTTTGCTAGATGGATTCTTGAGCTTTTTTCATTTTGAACTATGAACTTTTTTCATTAATGAAAACTTAAATTAACACCTATAAATATGATATGAAAGCTTCATTAAAATACAAAGTGTGACTCAAGTGAACATTAGAAGTGGTGTATGGAATTGATCGAACACTGGAGGTTGTGTAAATGTATTGATTTCGTTGGGAGAGAGTAAGGTTGTGGGTTTGTGTTGTAGTTAGCTGATCTGATGGTTGCCTTTTGGAGTAGGAGTTCTCCTCTGTCACCCACTGTGCAGTCCTGCTTTTTCCTTTGTGCTTGCTCTAAAGCAGTCATGGTGAGTTGATTCAATGAGGTAAATTGTCAAAATACTGTAACATTTTAGTTCCCTGAGCTTGCCCACCATCAGTTTTTATATTGCAGTTTAGTTTCTTATTTTTGAGGAAGAATGTGAATGTTGGGAGGGAATGTAAATAGCAACTGATTTTAGAGGGTAAACTGGGATTGAGTGATAGGGTGGAGACATGTATACATATAAAAACAGAGCATGTTAAGACACTGGAGCAACAGGAGTGACAAAAGAAGGGGTATGTAACAGTGAATGAGAGTACCTTAAGCTGGTGTTCATAAGGGCAAAAAAAATTCATGTAAAGAGGATGATAGTGTTGATAATCTCAATTAACAATGCTCAGTCTGTAGGCTATGGTCAGGTGTGGCCCACCCAGATAATTCATCTGGCCATTGCTTACCTGCTAGCGACTCTCCTTGCTGGGCAAACAGACAGCAGATTGCATAGTAAATGTGTTCTTCTTGAGGGATGGCAGCCACTGTCATCTCCAAACTGCTATCTTTCTGGAGTCTTTCAACCCATCACATAATCTTGTTGAAGGTGAGTACATGAGCGTGGATCTGTTTAGGAAACATTTCCCACCTGCTTTAGGATTCTTTTCCAAAACGCTTCCTTTTGTTTATAATCTTCGACAACTTCCAGACCTTGGGAAAGCATTTGATTCCAATTCAGTTYGAATATAATCACTTTGGATTGGTTTTGAGATGTTGCAAATGTCATGAGATTCATATTAAAAACAGTATCTTCATTCACAATCTTTTTGATTCTATGAAATGAGAAGTACTCTATTTCTATTTTCTAGGAATATATTTTATAAGATTGTGTACTTACTGTTGATGAACAGTTGGATTAAGTATTTAGTGACTTTTTTCTAAATGTAAGATACAGACATACTACATTTGAATGATGAAAGTTGTTTATACTCTAGCAATACTAATAATTTTAGCAGGATTTCAGGTAGCCAGGTAACTCAAACTCATTTCTGTTATTTTATTATAATAGGAAGAATATTCTAGCGTAGTCTCCAAATCTGATTTAGCAGGGTCTGTGTTTTCATGAAGGGCAAGTTTAGAGATTTCTATGTTCTTGGAGAATAGCCTGCCAGGTATCTTCCCCTTTCCCCCTTTTTGATGAGGAAGATCCAGATCAGGCATCTTTTTTGATCACTTCTATTGCAATATGACATGTGTTGAGAAACTCTGTTAGCACAGGTCAGTCTCTGGCTTTTGGGGCTTCCTAGATTAAAAGATAAGTCCTGTATGTCCAGGAACTTGAACAGCCTTTCCTTGTTTAGGTACTTGGAGGGTGCTGTTTTAAAGCTRAGTAAACTTTTCTAGAAGACTGATACAGTGTTAACAGTCAAGAATATGTGCAGTTGACTGTAYTGGACTTCTCTACTGCTTAGGAAATTGCAGAAATGGGTAAATATTAGAAATTTAATGGAAGGAGGACAAACTGGAAAAAGAAGATTGGACAGAGTTGAAGGCATAGCAGAGACCATGCTTTGTGAGTGGGGAGACCTCAGGCTAGATTTGATCAGTTAGAGTGATGCAGCTGAAAAGTGGTTCACCATGTGGCCTCATAAAATAACATTCATGTAAGAATCAAACCTCTGCTCCATCTCTACTATTGTCTTCTACCATCTTTACTTAGCAGGTAGTGTTTCTTTCCTCACTTGCACAACTTTTAATTGGGGTGAAAATCTCACCACACTTCATGTGGGTGCAGTAATGGGGTTATGCRTGAGAGGGTAGGAGGGGCAGTGTTCATAAAAACACATGCAGAGTATGGTTGAGTACAGAGACTATCCCTACAGTCTTCTTTTGGAAAACATGGGAGGTGAGACACAATGCTTGCAMAGTATTGACCCTTTTATTGATTTGTGGATAGCAGAATGAAACTTGAAAAGGAAAATTTATCAGAATGTTTTATGTAGGCTGGGTCGAACTGAACCAGCAAGTTTAGCTTTTAATGCCATGATTTTTTTTTAAAATGGTCTTCAGCAAATGCTCACAAACACTTGACTAGCTAGACCAAATGCYATGATGAAAACCCTTGAATGGACTTTTCTTGGCAGATATCCTATTATTTGAGCAGCTTAATATGTTCTGTTTTTTAAACAGAAATTTGATTTGATTACATAGGGCTAGGGTGGTTTATAAAGGTTACCTTTTGCTTCCTATCATAATTCTCTCTCTAATAGTCTCTGGTTTTGGCAGCCTGTAATCCTAATACTCATGTTTTTAAATGTGTCTCATGTTGAACTGGTGGGGGAAGGAGAGAATAAAAATTTTGGCCAGTAAAGCTAGCAGGAAAATTCAAAATCCTATAGGTACTAATAGTTTTTTAAATGGATTGGGGGTGGGCTGGGTTTAGGGAGGTGTCTTTGCTGTTCCACAAGGATCTCTTCTGATTCAGTCAGGTTATTTTCCATTTAATGTCTATCTGTGCATGTGCTGCAGAGTTTCCTCCTTAATTTTTGAAAATTCCGATCTTGCAAGCCCTTTGAGGTACATTTGTACTGACATTTAGGGCTAATCCTGAGGGCTTCTTTCTACTTAGCAGAGCCATTAAAGCTGCTGCTTTCGGAGCCTGTGGAACCTGCACCCTGTAGCAGGGCATGTGCAGATGTTTTTATTATTATTAACTCCTTTAGCAAAACAACTTCTAACCATCTTGGAGTTGTCTTACCACTTGCTTGGAGAACAAAATGAACTTAGGACAAGTATTAGGGCAAGTATTGCTATAGTCTTTCTGTGCTTTACGTCTGCAGTAAATTTCGTAGTCTGTCCAACAGATAGACTTCATTTCCGGCCCTGTAGCTGAGCAGAGCTTGTGATCTTTATCTGAGCTGTTGCTGGGAATCAAGCTGAGGTATTTTTAATGTGGGTGGCCGGTAGGTCTGGGCTTGAGAGGTACCATGAAATTGACCCTAATGCTGCACCACACCTTACCTAAGTTGAAGCAGCCCGAGGAATGAATTTAAGGACATAAATACAAACAAAATAGATAGGCTTCTGTATTTYTCAACTTACTGCTGCTTTCCCAGGGTAGAAGCTCCTTTGGCATATGGAGAATTAAATGCTTCTTATACTTCAAAAGTTCTTGCTTTTAAGTGAGGCAATATCCCTGGGCTTTAGAAAGAGAAATGGTCTATTTTAAACAAGGAATAACTGAGTGTTTGTCTGTGAGTGCTTGTAAGAGCAGGAAACAGCATTTGAAATGTCTGTCTGCTATGGGAGACCCAAGTCTGGTACCATATGCTACTTTTTAAAGAGCCCATCTAGTATAAATGACTGGGGTATGTGGACTGTAATGATAATTACTTCTGGGTGTTACAATGCTTATTGTATCATTTTCTGTGGCAATTGATTTATATGGGTTATGTTAGTTTGTTAAAGAGGATGTTGGAGTTCTGTTCAGCTGATAATCCACGAAGGTAGAATTGCAAAACACCTTTTCAAAACTTCCCTCACTTGAAACAAACAAAAAAACCCCTTGGGAAACTACATTGCAACTGAGGATGGGAGTTTGGTTTGATTATTGATTTTTGGTGGTATTCTTAATGGGATAGCTGTTCTCTTCTAGACTGTTTTACACAGTATTATTTACTATGTAAATTTACTAAATATACATTTATTTAAAAAGAGTGGCTCACTGTATGCATGGGCACCATCTATCCTGTTTGTTGAATGGTAAATGGATTTTGCAGAAGGGAAAAATAGCATGTAATTATGTAATTTTAAACCGTTCYAGCACACGTGGCTGGGCAGCCTACATTTTGTGAGTTCTTTGCTTTTTCAGTCTCTGTGTTCATTTTTTGCAATTGTTGTACTATAAATGGTAGCCAACTTCTTTAACTCCAAGGAGTGTGATTCCNCCCCCCCCCCCAGTCTTCCCAATAGATGGATATTTTAAGGAAATCTAGGTATGGAAAGCACCGGTTTGAGAATGCAGCTGACTGTGAAGACCACATGTTGAACAGAATACTTGTGTGCTATAGCCAGAGGATTTGAAAATACAGCAATGCGTTTTCTTGATGCAGAAGCAAAACATACCAAAACAAGCCTACTTGTCCTGAACACTTTTCTTTATGTCTATGTTTATCCAGCGCTTTTTTTTCTGTATTCTATTGCATACGGCGAATGTGCTTCCTTCCTATACTAAACTTATCCCAAGCAGCATTTGGAAGTTCAGTTGAATAACTTAGAATTTCATAAATATTGTTTGGAATGTATATCTTGAAAAAGGCAGTTTCATCTTCATGGTTGAAATATTTACAGTTTATCATTTGGGTATTAAAGGCCTTGAAAATGCCTTTAAGGCATTTTATCTTTATGCCAGAGAAAGAATTAAAGTTGCAATTCTTCTAATTTAGAAAGTCAGCAAAACAAAAGAGGAGCTTTGGCATTATTATATTGATGTTAACAACGGAAGTAAATGGGCGTCTGTTTGGCTCACTTTTACTGTAGAACAAGAGTAATGAAAGCCAATGCAGTATTTGAGTTTTCCAAGAAGTTCTGTAATGCTACTGTGTTTTGACTATTTTATCTTATACAGGTGACTAGAATGATTTATCTAATGTCAAATGTCTCAAGTAATATTTGAAAAACTGTTGCATATGTCTCACAATTCATTTTACTCTGTAACAGTTTTAATCTTTCATTTGCCAAATAGAAAATGGATTTTGACACTGGAGAGACTACCTTAAACATTTGCAATAGTATCTTAATTTGTGATGTCTCAGGTCAAATAGTAATGACAAATGTGATTTTTCTCCTATGGCTAGACATGTTCAGGAGCCAAGGAATTTTTAGTGCTTTAATTTTGTAATCCACTGCTACTTCACCAACGTTCCCCCCACCCTCCCACAGTAAAGCCCAATTTTTGCTTGGGAGAAGACTGGATAATATGTTTTGTGTCAAATATGTCATGCTTGTAATTGTTTCATCACTGAATTTTATTTTCTAGCTTTTGCTTTAGTAAGTCAACTTCAGGGTCCCTTTTTCCTTATGCTTGCATCATACTCCAGTTTCAACACAACATTCTTACCTATGCACATCGTGGTTTTGCTTTGTGATAGTATGCTCTGTGCAGTGCCATCTACTGTCTTATTTCAGGGCTATCTTCAAGAAGAAAAAGCCACAAAACAGCTTTAAATGTGAGTTGACTGGTACTTTTACCTGGAAAGTTAAGCAGTGTTGTCTTCTATCTCAGTATCTAACATGCTGTGCTGGAGTACCCGTGGATATCATTTGTGCATTGGAAAACACGTGGAAGATGATTCCAAAGGTTCCTTCGAGAACCTCCAGAAAGCTGCCATGGCTGATAAGACCATGTTCAGAGTGTTTTGAGTAAAACCTGACTCTGAATATCTACACTATGACAAGGTGCTGCTAAGCTTGTCTTCCCCAGTGTTAGTTGTCCTTATTTGCATCTAATCAAGTGGAGCAGTTCTCCTGAATTTCCCATCATCTGTTGGACATTTGCTGGGATAGTTTTCTGCTGTGTTAACAAGTTAAGGCAACTTGCGGAAACCTGGTAAGCACAGGTGTCAGGATCTGCAGCTGGATTCAGGGAGAGGGAAACTCCTCTTTTCCAGTGGCAGTGAGCTACTATATTGGCACATCTTGTACCCTGATCCAATCTCAAGTTATCGATGAGTTCTCTGACCAACAGGCCATGGGTTATTGAGGGATGAGCATATCAATAGTTTCTGCTAAAGCTCTTCTACTGTGCTGTAACTGTTTAAAAGTTCTGCCAGAAATAAGATTGTCATTGCTTAAGTGGTTATATGGTATGTTGGGGGATCTAAAGCCGAATCCCTTTTCTGAATCAGGAAGGCTAACGCTAGTTTTCTAATTTAAATGCGCATTTGTAGAGAGAGAGTTGAGAGAGCATACGGTCTGGTGGGGATTGAAGCGTGAAAGGTCCTGGAACAGGCCAATTTAATTCATGTCTGGAGAGCAAGGAGAGAGAAGATTTAGGATTATGTGACCTAAGAACTATCCCTTGAGAACTTCTGCTAGGTCCTTCCCAACAACTCTCACATATCCCCTGCAATACACCTCTTTTCAACCCCACCTGAACTGCAAGTGGTTCTCTTTCTTTAGTATCCTCTTTTCCCCATTCCTTTTCATGGGCAACCAGATGTTCATTTTACCTTCCCCCATTTCATGTGGCAATGGGGGAGAAGGGGAATGCATGGTACCTCAAGTCAGTACTTGTTATTTAATAAAATGGCATTAGAAATTAAACTCATCCCTTTTACTGTTCATTAATATAAGACAGAAGGGCTATAGCTACCAAACTGTACACTAATGTAGCCAGCTGGTCAAGGAGGTGATGTGTTTTGGAAAGGACATGCTCCTGGACATATGATAGACGAGGCAATGGTGGGTGTAGTCTATGAATATTTCTGTAATAGCATTTGTGGCAGAAAGGCATCACAGCTTCAAAGCATATGTGTGTAATATTAAGCCTAGCTCATCTTAACAGYGTTGCCCCACCTCCACATTTTTATTGTATTTTCTTTTTTTTAAAAGCCCCTTTAAGGTCACTTCTAAACTTGAATTGGATTTTACTAAAGTGACAGAGGAGCACAGTGAAATAATTTGATAGCTACAATATGTAGCTAGGTAAGACTAAGCAATACTAGAAATTCCATCACGTAATGAGAAAACAAACATGTAACTTTAATTTCACATTGTACATGGCAGGAATTTAATATTAATTATAAATACTGTCTTAAATGCTGAGCACTGTAGTCACTGCAGTACACTTAATCTGTAGTGTTTCTGTGAGGATACCTAATAAAAAGCAAATAATGTTTTGTTATTACACTTTTGTGTTTCTTGTGCATAGTCTTTAAAGAAACATTGGTAACCATTAAGTACAATTCTTAACAGGTTGAATTAAATTCAGTGAAAACTTGACTTTTTTTTTTTTTAAATTTAGACTTATTTGAAACAGTATGAAAGATATAAAATAAATGTAGTGGATAACTGATTTTAAATTCTGCTTGCCATACTTATTTCAAAATAAATCAGACATTGAAAGTGGATCAAGAATGCAAAATATAATTAGAAAGATAAACTCCAGTCTGTGTGTTGTAGGGAAGGATGAAGACCACTTTCTGTTGTCATCTACTTTCCTGGTCTTTGTTTATTTTATTGGTAACATCCTATTCTCACATCAATTTCCACCAGTGTGGGAATATGCAGTCACTTTGCAAACAGCTGGAAGTCTTTCTGCCCTCAGCTGGAGGCCACCATCCCTTCTGTTGGACTGTATTAATAGATTATGTGAGTACTCCTAATCTGCTTCAGAGAAAAATCGGGTGAAATAGTTTAGATGATCTTTAGAGTGGTTTGCTTTTTAGCTGTGATTCAAGCTAATTCATCTGATTTGGGCACAGAAGCAGATTAGGAGTGCTTCTGCACTCCTTTTAACTGGCAAAGGTCAGTTGAAGGATAACTGCCACAGTTAAATTTGGGTGAGTGTGTAATTCAGCTCAAGGCATCCTGGAGTTGTGAATCTTCCCCCCCCCCTCCTTTCTTTCTCCTCCCCCCTTACCCTTTCGCACTTTGGGCTATATTCATGCCTTTTTCTTTTCAGCTTTATTTCATTAGGGCATATTTAGATCTCTCTCTAGGTTTCTGCAAACCCTGGGCATATTGTTTGGTTTGTTCTGCAGGTAGCCATATATGTATATCTATATACGTACATACCCACAGCGGAAAATTGCCTGATCCCTGCTACATGCCTGATGAATGCGATATTTATGTCTATTTATGCCAGGTTACTGAAGGGTTAAGCAGAATTTGAGCACATATTTACGTTAGATAAAATTAGGTCTTTAACCCAGCCTCAATCACTGGACAGAAATTGTTCGAGTTAGATAGACTGTCTGGTTCTGCTCTGATGATGCTTTGTATTACCCACTCTGAAACATTAATTTTTATTTTTTCAGCATTCATTGTAGTAAAAAGTCAGTAAGTCAATATTGTAACAGATGGAGCTGAACAGGTGCACTATGAGAGATCCAGCTTCTTGGACTAAACATAATCTACGTACAGAAAGGACAATTGAAAGAAAGCATAGTCAGAGAATTCAGGTAACAGAGCTAGTTGCAGGAGAAGAATAGCAGGTTGTCCTGGTTCCAGCTGGGATACGGTTAATTTTCTTTCTAGTGGCTGGTATAGTGCTGTGTTTTGGGTTTGGTATGAGAAGAATGTTGATGGCACACTGATATTTTAGTTGTTGCTAAGTAGTGCTTGCACTGGTCAAGGACTTTTCAGCTTCCCATGCTCTGCCAGGTGCACAAGAAGCTGGGAGGGAGCATAGCCAGGACAGCTAACCCAACTGGCCAATGGGGTATTCCATACCATATGACGTCATGCTCAGTATATAAACTAGGAGGTGTGGTCTGGGAAGGGGGGATCACGGCTGGGGGACTGGCTGGGCATCGGTCGGCGGGTGGTGAGCAATTGTATCATGCATCACTTGCTTTGTATATTTTTTTATTATTATTATTATTACTACTACTACTATTTTACTTTATTCTAGTTCAATTATTAAACTGTCTTTATCTCAACCCACGAATTTTCTCACTTTTACTCTCCCAATTCTCTCCCCCATCCCACCAGAGGCGGGGGGAGTGAGTGAGCGGCTGTGTAGTGTTTAGTTGCTGGCTAGGGTTAAACCACAACATATGTGCATTAAGAGATGTACTAAAGAGCGAATATTTAAGGAATGTTGGATGAAACACTATCTTATTTTAACTTGCTAAACTGACTTAAACTGCTGACATGCAACCACAACACTGCAGATTATTTTAATTTCTGTGAGCTAACAAAAAACTATGTTGACATAATCTGTACAGTGGTTTGATTTCTAATGTCCGATTCTGGCTGGACCTACTCTTTCTCATGTTACACAGAAGTTCAAGCAACAGGCTGTTGGTTATTGAGGGGTGAACACAATAGTTTCTGCTAAAGCTCTTCTACAGTGCTATAACTGTTTAAATGTTCTGCTAGAAATAAGATTGTCATCGCTTAAATATTATATGTGATGTTGGGGATCTAGAGCCTTTCTAAGGGTCCTGTTTACTTTTTACCATGTCTTGTTTTATAGGGTAGAAATGGTCTGCGAGGCCACCTTGCGTCCAGACTGATTCCCTAAATTTCACTTAATGAGAAGTGATTGTGAAGTTGGTTCGACTGCATTTTGGTGTAGCTAGTACTTCCATAGTTGCCACTGCATTGTAGCATATAGATTACTTTATTATGTAATAGAGATGATGACTGTGCCACATACTCCCAAATAGTTAAAATATAATTAAAGTACCCGCAATGAATAAGAAATATCCTTTATTTTACTCTATTTTTCAGACTATTACAAAAATTAGTATTCTTTTCTGGGTACATATTAAATCTTGCTACAGGATAGCAGGTGGTATGTTTGAGATCAGTTTAATAAGAGTCCACTATAATTGTTCAGGTGTTACAGGTTGTTTTGTTCTATAGTAGAAGACCATGAAAAAAGTGGCTTGGGAGCTAGCTGTCCTCTGTTCCCAGTCACTTCTTGTGAAACAGTCATGTTCAGCCCATTGATTTCTAGTATCACATTTCTCACAAAAAGAATATTTTGCTTCTTAAAATATATTGTTCAGCTAATTGCCTTTTGAATTCCTTTCTGCTGACCAGATCCTCGTGTACCAGCCTTTAACTTAGAAGGTCCTGAAGTTAAGCTGCCTCCATCATGTTAAAAACAAGTACAGCATGAATCTGTTTCATCTGGAAAAAATATCCTTCTTGAACATATTCTTGAATTCGGTGCAAAACCTTCAGAGTTGCAAGATGCAAGGCTAATGCGCCACGGAGTAGCCCAATAGCACTCAGAAAGAAACAGACATAACACTATAGGGCCTTTTGAGTTTGTGGTAATTAATATTGTATTGAGCAGAGAAGTGATGCCTCTCAAAAGCTGGTGCTGTCAAAAGATATGGAACCAATATTGCTATCAGTATTGATGCCAGTCATAGCGTAGTATCTGCAGTGAAGTGTATGTCCAGTAGAGAAGGAAATGAGCATTCAATTTTCCCCTATAGGAATTTCAAATTATTCTGTTTGCATCTTATCATTGAAACCTCTTGGGAATTTTGACTGTCCCAAGAAAAAAATGTCATCATCACTTTCTTCTTAGGTCTAAAATGTTGTTAAATGTTATGAATGGCAGACTTCACTGGCGAAGTATGTCTTTTAGTATTGATAAAACTAACGCTTTTCTTAATAATTTGCCTTGAGACATGGAATAGTTCAAAAGCAAGACAGAAAGGAGTAATGAAAAAGCCTAATAGGCATCAGAGGAAGTGTCTGAAACTGTAGGCAGATACACGCCCACTACAGTGATGATGGGAAGCATATCGTGGCTTCAGATGTGGTATATTGTGTGAAAAGTATAAGCTGTGGTCATGGAATGCTTTAAAAAACTTGCAGCTCTTTAGCAAAAATATTGAAGATGCCCTGGGCTCTCTGAAGAAGTTAGAGTGACTGTATGCTCCCTGTAGAATTTCATATCATTAAGCTACTGGCAGCATGCAGTATCTGATTTTAGCACTTGATAAGCGTGACATCTTATTGCAGGCAGTGAAAATACCATGCCAAGTAGTGGCAGTAGGAATGCTGTAATCCTTCTTAAACACATTGGGGACATTCTGATATTCTTAATGGTTATTCTATAACCATTCTGGTATTCTTCAGGATTTCCATTGAGCATGGTTGAACGTTGGACCGGAAAAAATAGGTGCCCTTCTGGTTGTGCCATCCAGCTTTTTTTTCTGCCTGGGCTTTCTACTGTTCTTCCCCATCAGGGATTATTCTAATGGTATTACAAACAGGAGGCGTTTCGTTGCTCGGCTGGATTCCGGGAACAGAAACGTCTTCCTCCTTTGACTCAGAACTTCCATCTTTTCTGAAGTTAGGTGGCCACATCACTGCAGAACTCCTTCGTATAACAACGGAGTCTTCGCCACATTTTTCTGAGTGAGTGTGTTTGTTCAGAGTTAGGAAATCTGAAATCAAAAGCAGGATCATGACCAATTTTGAACCTGAGGAAACTCAGAATGATAGTACTGCTGCCAATTCTCGTATCAAACATTAGACTTCTGGTTGACAGTCAACTTGCAGGATGTGTATTTCTCTTTTCAAATGACCCTACTTGCAACAAAACCCCTAAAGATTAGTTGGGCCTCTCTAAATGTAGGGCATTCTTGGGAGCTTTCACCAAATACTTGATATTAGTTGAGGCTTATCTCAGAATACAAAGAGTAATTACATATCAATATATTTTGAGATTAAATCATAAAGACTATACCATCAAAAATTCCATATTTAACCCCCTAAACCCAACAGAATTAGGACAATATTAAACTCTACATCAGCCAAAGCTTTTATTTTTGTCTTTCTGGTGGACTTAATAATTGTCTTTTTCAATCAACTTTAGTAAGAACTGTGCAAACATGTTACATGTCTCTTGTGAAAGACTGGGTAGAGTTAATGTGTTCATGACTCCTGGGTGTTTGTTGTCCAGTGAGGTGCAGAAGCTCCAGCTGAGTGTGCAAAGTGATAACACCTTCACATAAAACTGTGGTAGGTGTGCATTTAGAGGAATTCCAGAAAAAAGATTTGTGGACACATAAGTACTTGATTGTATATAAACATTCTAATTAGGGACAATTCATGCAGCATATCTTTGTATTAGATTTAAGACCTAATAAAACCATTCTGCTGACATCAGCTTAAGTTAAAAAGAAAGGAACATGAGATTTTTCTGAAATAAAATTGCCTGGTTGCTCTTCCATTTTGCAGAGTTATGTCAGTTTTGGCTCAGGTAAATGGAGGACCACCCTCCGTCTTGCTGGTTCTTATACATGTAGAGCTCAGTGTATGTTTTCTCCATTCTTACTGTGCGGTCTGTAACACCTTGGTTTTGGGTTGTGGGTGGTAGGAAAGGCTTTTTACCTGTCATAAGTGCTTTTGCCTACAGGTATTGCTGGTGCAAAAATCTGATCTTGATTAGTTGAAACTGGCTTAAATGTCCATACATACTTTTCTAAGGTCATAAACTCCACCCAAGTAAGCATTTTCATGATGAGAAATACTGCTGTAGTGCATTGAATTCATTATGTCATTGATAGGGTACTGTACTTCCATTTTTAAAACCATATGCAAAACTCATTGTGGTAATTGCTTATTCRTAGATACAGACTTCAGAATAAGTCTTTCAGGATGTTGTGCTTGTAGTATAATATGTAGGCAAGCAGGTGTTTTAAAATTTAATATAGAATACTTTATATATGTTTCTTCGTTTCAGTGGAAGTTACTGAACTTTCTCATTAGATTTTCCATAAGTGTTGCACTGAATAAATTCTTCCTTTGGATGCAAAGAATATGTTGGATATGGAGTCAATCTGCGACTATCTTTTTCAAGAATCTAGACTTGCCATCTCTAATTAGATGCTGTATGGCAGAATTGATTCTGTAATCTACATTTGCATTAAAAACTGACTCCTAGAATTGCTCAGATAGCTTGTAATGTTCACAGTTAGTTTGTATCATGTCATTTTTCCGAGTTTGCAGATATGAAGATTTTGTGCATCTGCAGCTGAAGACTTTCAGAGCACAGAAGCCTTTATAATTGCAGGCTTAGAAAATTCTCAACAGATTCTGCTAGTAAGGAGATTACATATTCTCAGATGGCTATAAAATGCCAGATAAAAAAATCTATGGGGCAACAGTAGCATGAAATTGATAGGGTGTTAGACAGTCAACAACATTCCCACAAGAAGCAATGCTCCGATCTTGCGCTCTGTTTTAATGGGAGGGTCAAACGAATTTCAGTGCCATCAGTGTAATTTGCCTTAAATGATGTTAAGAACTGGATGAAGTAACTGCATTGCTGTACATGTGCTCTTTTCCTATATGTTCTTACTTTCTCAGTAGGCTGAATTTTATTTGAATGTTCATCTTAAATAGTACTTTTGTCAAGGAAATACTAAGGAATGTCAAAGCCAAAGATGTCTCCTTATAAATATAGCAGTAATTGTTGCTGGGAAGTGCTGGAGAATTCTGTAGYTCCTGGATAGAGCACATGATAGCTGTGAATAGCATGAACGAATCATCTTACAGCTTTACCTTGTGTCATCAAAAAAGCAGTTCATAGGGTGGAATAAAAATCAAACCCAAGCATGAACAGATAGTTAAGATTAAGTATTAACAGTACATAACATATAACTGAAAACTTCACAGGCTTTGTTTTGCAAGTTGCCTAGTTAAGCTTTCCAAATTAATGTTGCTACTAAAAAAAAATTATACCTATGCTCAGTTACTTTGCTGTTGCTGCTTGAGCTCTGTTCTATGCTGAAATTGAAATATGCTTTGAAAATGAGAACCATATCTTAACTCATCTTCAGTTTTCTACTGAACCAACCAATATAGGTATCTCCAATAGTGCTACAAAATTAATGGTACTATACATAGAGTGCTTTTGTGATCATTAGAGCATCCCCCAAATGGTTCAAACTACAATACCGGGCTAATTTGGTGGTTGGGACTTTGAATTCTGAAATGTACAAAGACTTAGGATTGTTTGATAATTCCTTTAAAGCTCAGCTCAGAGGAGGAGACAGTTCAAACTACAGACCTGACAGAAAGAGGCAAGGAGAACAGCAGAGCATCACTTTTCCTCCTAGAACGTCAGCTAAAATAAGAAAAGTCAACACTTACTGGTGTTAGTCAGTCAGGTCCTTAAGAGCTCTTCTCTGCTGAATGTTAGCAAGTGTGTGTCTTCTTCACAACATGGACTGAGAACCTGAATATTCATCTCAGTCTTTCAAGCTAAGTTCTTAATTAGGCATGTGCTTCATGTAATTTTGTTCTCCACTCTTYTCAGGTCTGTCTCAAATTGACTTGCCTCAAAGCAATGAGGGAGGATGAGAGGGAATCTTGAGTGAGCAGTTCCCATACCTCAAGATCAGATGGGTGTGAGGGTTGAGGGTGGGAGAAGAAGGATTCTTTCCTTCATCTGGTCCTGTCACATAGTACTGCATCCTGTTTAGTCACTGTAACCAGCAGCATACTCCAGTTGCTGTGTCTCCTTGGCTAATGTCTAGCCAGTCAGAAAGAGGGTTGGATAAAAGCCCTAAATATCTCTATCACCTGTTCTTGCTGCTTTTGGAGATGGAAGAACTGGGGAAGGCAGTGACACCCAAACCTGAGAAGTGCAACCCCTACCCTACACTGGCTGTTCTTGTCTCCATTCTGATTCCTCCCTCAGTTGCAGCCCCTAAATTTCCAGGATGCGGGCACAGGTAAAGGCTGYGCTTCTGTTATTTTCCTGTTTTATACCCCTATGAAACCTATAGATAGTTGTAGATACCATAACAGCACTGCTGTAGAAATACGATACCACTGTGCTGCCTTTCAAACACAGTTTGAAAAGTACCAAGATAGTAAGAAGGTTGTGTAACTGTGGCTTGCAATACTTACTGTTCGTTAGCGGCTCTCTCCATTCTGGCCAAAAGGGAAACAGGTTCAGGCTTGTCCCTAAAGGAGTAGAGTGCTATGAAGTGGGTAAGCAGTATCAGAGCATAATACTGGTGTCATACAATTGCTAGACCATACTGTTGTCTGGTGCACTGCCCATTGCTGCCRCTTTGTCAATGCCTGAAGCTGGCTTTGATATGCAGCATGACTCATCAAATATCTCCTTACCTGTGCATATGTTTATATTTACATTTTAATTTATTTTTGGTTACAGGTTACGTAGTGGGAGGAGAAGTGAGCACTTTTTTTTTTTTTTTTTTAAAGTCGAAGTGAGGAGCTGTAGTTAAGCTTCTAAACACTTTTTTTAGGTTTCTGTGGTCAGAAGGTCATTTCTTGTTCTCACCTATAGGTCTTCTCACAGTGAAAAATTAATGTACCTGTAGTATTGCTAATAATTTCTGCTGTAAAAATATGCCCAGCTGTCTCTGCATGCTTTTCACTTGTGGCAAAAGAATCAATCGCTTTTTGAAAGAAGGGGTTAATAGATTTGTATCTATTCAAAAGTATATTAGGAGGGAAGATTAAATTCTTACTTCTTAAGTGGTAGAAGTAGAATGCTGTTATGTTGCATTTCAATTTTGGGTGGTAATTCATTCTTATTAAAGACTTAATGGGATGCTGCCAAAGCACAAGACGGTTGTTCGCATACTTCTGAAGTCAGTTATGAAGCTTTACTAGCTCGAAACATGAGGAGAATGTCAATATGTGTTCTTCTTGCCTATTTCATTTGTTTAACTAATCTTTTAATGCTCTAAAAGTAAACATTAGTCACACTTTGTAGCCTCTGTGAGTTTGAGTCAGGATTTAAAAAGTTGAAAGTAATCCATGTTAGTAAATACCTTTCTTGTTTCCTTTTTAAAGTTCTAGTATAACAACATTGACTGGGTTTTTAGTGTGTTTTAAGTCCGGTCCATAGCTGGCTGGATTGTATGYGTCCTGTGGAACATGGAACTCCTGGTTTGTCTCATACCGTTCTGCRGGCACTTGGCACTAAACAAATTAACAATAGACGTTGCTATACTAAGAGGCTAATTTTACAGGTACAGCATTTCATAAATCACATTATAGTTGACAGTTCAGAACTGGAGAATTAATATTTAGAAATCCAGTCAATTGGGAATAGTTGCAGGCTTATTAGAAACAAATGTCACATTGCTGTTTGATACAAAGATTTCTAGGTCAGAATGACTGATGTTTGTGTGCATTTTCTTATATAAACATGACTAATTACTTTTGGAAGTCCGCAGTTCTATCAGTTAATGTATCCTATATAACTGCTTATTTACCATGTAATAGAGTGTTCCCGAAAATACTGCGCTCTATTTTTTATTTATTCATTTTTAATGTCACTTGTCTGATGCTGTGATAGTTCAGTGAGTGGAAACATGCAAGTTTGCTGACATCTGGACTTGAATTTCAATTCTTTTTGTTCTTTCACTGTGTAGATGAACAAATCTGCTCATGACTTCTGTGTGGTTGTACTTCAGATATTAGACTTGTACTGATTAAACAAGTAGGAACTTGATGGGTCTTACAGTCTTGAGTGACATTAGCTTTATTTTGTTGAAATGAATTGGTTCAAAGTAAACCTGTGATATTTTGGGAATCCTAGATATATGAAAGAATTTGATGTAGTTTTAAAATTTGTGTTAGAAGTGATGCGTGTTACTGATATAAGTGGATACTTTCATAAAATAGACAAAATGAAAAATACACATAAGCTTTTCTAGTCTTGAATACTAACTGTCTTTGGAAGGCTTTCATGGTGGTTTGCTCATCTAACCTGTTGTCTGTTACGGTATTCCATTTAGTCATCTGAACTTCTACTTAACTAATGAATATAATCCTTAATACTTCTTTAACTAATGAATTTCACAGTGTTATCTAAATTCCAATTAGAATATCTATTAGGAGGGTTGGGTTTATGGATGTTGTTTGTTTTAGAAGTGATGTTCACCCAGGCTTTTCTAAGCCTAAACTTTCTTTACAAAACTTTACAGCATCAATACCTGTAGCCTTGTTAGTTTGGCTTTTGAATGATCATGAAAGAGTTGCAGTTTGGGGTAACATGCACTGCAGTTCTTCTCACAGCAGTCTGATACCTTGATACCTGATACCTGACAATTTGAAGAATTAATGGACTTTGTAATAGTTGAAAGGTTTTGCTATCTGAAGTTTGAGAAGTTGGAAAAATTATGTGCCAGAAAAGTGGAAGATTAATGCCTTGATGGCAATCCATCAATGTTTTTTAATGGTATATGGGCAATGTGGAAGACTGAACTGAAGGTGTGCATGGGAGGGCTTTTGTTCTACAAGGAATTTTCTGTAGCAGAGAATGTACAAACTTTGAAGATGAAACTTCATCTACAGAGATTCTGCGTTGTGTAGATTCTTATTGATTGAAAGAAGGGAATGTGTCAAGGCCATTAGATTGATAGTGTGAATAAATAGGCTGGTTCCCTTTTGTTCTATATTATTACATTATGTCGCCTCTCAATGTTACATGAAATAGAGCAGCAGCAGCTGTACTAGGTAGCTATCCTGTCTCAGAATGGGAGTCTTGCATTGATTCTTCCATGATCTTAATTCTGCTTAAATGGTATTCTGGATGTGGTAAATAATTGGTTGATAAACTACATTAGAAAACTAGCTTTAAAAAGGAATGCAGAAAATGACAGGAGTGTTTGTCAGAGTGATAGAAAACTTTTTAATGTTTACAAAAAAAAAAAAAAAAAACCCCAAACTGTAACGTTTCATCTATGTATATGCACTGGCTGTAGAAATGAAGAAAATGCAGCAGGTAGTAACTGAGAACCTAGTAATTTACTTTAAAACTCTATATATGAGATGCTAAAGTTTAATTACTTTTTAGGTCTTAGAAAACAGATGACTTAAGGTACGCTTAAAACTTGGGTTCTTGATTTTTATCTCTCTCCCCCCCCCCCTTTTCCTCTGTTTCTTTCTAGGTTTAACTATAGATCAACACATCATCTTGCATCCCATGGGTTTTATGAATTTTTAAATTGGTTTGATGAAAGAGCATGGTATCCACTGGGAAGAATAGTAGGTGGAACTGTAAGTATTGTAATAATAACTTAAAGATTACTTTGCAGTAAGTTTGTTGTTTGGGTTTTTTTTTTTTTTTAAACTTTCAATACAAATTCGACTGATAAAAGGAGAATCTTAATAAAATATTGTTTTAATTGTCAAATTGCTGCAGAGGAAATAGYAAGATGTTTTTAATTTTTAGCTGCAGTAACTAAGACAGTAAGTCAACATGCTTTAGTCTAGTCTTTATCCAACAGCATACTGTGAACAAGAAATACAGAACTGAGTTTTACTTCCTTACGTATGAACTTCTAATAGTAATAAATAAGGGTATTATGACTCCTGTAATTCTGGTACATGAAATGAAAAAAGCAAAAAAAAATTTTTTTTAAAAACAATTATCTAAATCTCTTAAGGCACAAGTTTTAATCCAGTGGTATATTTTGAGTGGACTTCATGTGTGTATGGAAAATGTTAGGATTTCACTGGGAAAAGACCTTTTGAAATTAAATCAGCGGGACACCTGTATGAAGCATCAGGAGTAGGTAAGATTGGTGTTGATGCAAGTTACAAGACAGGAAAGGTGTACAAAACTATTATCAAATCAGAATACAAATATCGTTCATTAGTAGAATAGCTTTAGTAACACTAAGTAACACAGCCATGTGTAACTTAATGCGTGAAAGTGCATTAAGACTTTTTAATTATAGTACCTACCATTTAAATGCATTTACGAAGTTTTTTGTAACAATTAGATCACCATTTGTTTTAGTATCTTAGAGATACTTGAGACTTTTTATGTAACATATATATGTGTTTTTTCCMTACCTGTCTTAGATGAAGTAA
This sequence comes from Phoebastria nigripes, assembly GCA_035582835.1. Taxonomy (NCBI): domain Eukaryota; kingdom Metazoa; phylum Chordata; class Aves; order Procellariiformes; family Diomedeidae; genus Phoebastria; species Phoebastria nigripes. The sequence goes on along the minus strand of JAYKAV010001433.1, from coordinate 139,605 downwards.
AAACCCTTAGGAAAGAGAATTGAAATGTTGATTACATACATTATTTTGCAAGTCACACGGTATATTATGTTTTAATAGTTTATCTTGAAAACCAGCTCTCAAGGATATATGCAGGGGAACATTCTGTCGTCTGTTAATTTAATTTAGTACAACGCCCTTCTTAGCTTTCGAAAGAAACTAAGGCAGGTGAAGTCCATATTAACTTTTCTAGTACATATTGATTTTTCTAATGTTGATAAATGTGGAAGGGTAGAATTCCTATTAAGAATATTTTAATGTTCTCCAATATTCTATGATGGGTTCAATTAGTTTTGTGTAAGYCTATGCTACCTTTCCTGGAGGACATCTTAATTCAATTTTATAGGACTTTATTTTAATCCTTCATATCCAAAGATGTCTACAGATGTCTTGCAAATATATAATACTCAACTGGCTGTCAGCTTTTCAGCTTAAAAAATAAATCTTGTTGATGCACATTTTCTTTCTCCATGAGTAACAAGAAGTGAAAGAGTGGCATGGTATGTTTTGGAGGAAAATGGTTAGGGCTGGGAAATGTTGTTGAGTTTCTTCTTCTTGTCTTAGGGTTTTGAGGTTTGTTTTTTTTTCTTAAAGCTGTTAGCTGGCTTGAAATTTTTCTTGCAAACTTTAGCTTCTGCTTACATACCTTAATGACAAATTCTTCTCATTATGTGATAAATGTCAGGCAAGAAAGGATATTATCTGTATGCTGCTTATTCATTTACAAAATGGATTATATGTAATTGTTAGCATTTGGATAAAATTTAAAGAACCTCTGGTATTCAGCGGTGTTGTCAAAACATGATTAAAGTAGTATTAAAATAATTCCATTAGCTTTACCTGCTCACTGCTTATATCAGCTTAAGAAATGACTGTTTCGTTGCAAATTACATGCAAATAACCTTACCATGATCGTTTTCTGCCTTTTTTTTTTCCCCCCCCCTCCTTTTAGGTATACCCAGGACTGATGGTGACAGCAGGCCTTATACATTGGATTTTAAATATGCTTAATGTGACAGTCCATATAAGAGATGTATGTGTGTTCCTAGCACCAGTTTTTAGCGGCCTTACAGCTATTTCTACTTTCCTGCTCACCAGAGAACTGTGGAACCAGGGAGCAGGGCTTTTAGCTGCCTGTTTTATTGCCATAGTTCCAGGTTATATATCCCGATCAGTAGCAGGATCATTTGACAATGAAGGCATAGCTATTTTTGCACTGCAGTTCACATACTATTTATGGGTAAGTAATTGCGGAGTCTTTTGCTTTGGAAAGGTTTTTTGGTTCCTCCTCCAACCAAATGACTGATTTTTCTTAGAATCCATTGAATTCTCCCTCTCATTCCTCTTCCCCTTGGCTCTTGATCAGGCAAGTACTGAGAAGTCACATGGTCTGAACCACTCCATAATCATGCTCTTTAGTTTGCTGTGTAAAAGTACTGTTCAACTGAAGTATGTGTGTCCTATAGTAGCAGTAATAATAATAATGATGATAAGTCTATAAACTTAAAGCAAACAGAAGGGTTGTTTCTGTTTTTCAGTTTGGAGGTATTAGTATTATGTGAGCATCAAACTTTAGCCTCCTTATTTAGCTGGTGAAAAGCAGTAGACTCTGAATAGAAAGTGCTTTGAATTGTCATCTGGAGAAGCTGTTGACTGTATGGAGGGTCTGGGCTTTGACTTAAGCATCCAGATTAAATACCCAAAGCTGTCCACAGCAAGATACTAATACTGCTTGCATGCTTGAAAAAAAATAGTCTGATGTCTTTTAATTAGCCTACTTGCTAGTGCAGCTTGTCTGTCACTCCTTAATCTGTATGTAGAATTGCATCTGTAATGCAGTTTTGTATGAAGGAGTTTAGGCAAGTTGGGAGTTTTTCTAGGCTGTTGCATCTATTTTAGAAATATCACCAATAGCATAACTATATTGTTAATTCAGCATAGACACTGTATGATACTGTCCCTTGTGCATTCCTTGAATGCATATACTTTTCATTTTGAGTGTCTCCATGTATGTACATGGTCATTACAGCTTTTCCCATGATTTTGTCAAGAGTTCTACTTTTCATAAGCAGGTGCATACTCACAAGTTTTTTAGCTTTAGAATATTTCAAACTTGGGATATTGTTGGTAGGAGTATAATGGAAGGGAATTCAAGTTTTTCATGACTGAGTGACTGGTGTTACTTAAATGCAAGTTTTTTAAATCTGGACTTAGAATAAACTGCAGCTGTAAAGGTGTACTGTGTTTGATAACAATAATAGAATCAACCTACATTGTTACTTTATAACAACTGAGACATGATAACAGTTATCTGTTCTTATGGAACTCATATTTAACTAAACTGCATAGTGCAAGAATGTTTGCATGAACTCTTGTGGAATTATGGGTGAACCAGATATATTTTATAGATAACTTTCTGGCTTTATTTGATGTCAGTTTTTCATTCCTATTTTCCCACACCACAATCACCACCATCACTTTTGGACAAAATCATACTCCTGGGCCAGTTTATGGATCCTGCTAAACCTTTAGTAGTATCTGGATGCTCTCATTAACCTTAAGTGAGTTTTTCAAAATTACAGAATAGCTCTTTTATCTATAAGTGCAGAGTTGGGTCTGATGCCAGCCAAAGCAAGCCATGGATAGTCTACACTTAAAATTATAAAGTGGTCTAACGCTTCAGAGAAAGTAGCATAGAGGTGTTGCAACTACTTTTCTACCTCAGATCATGAAGCAGAGAGTTGCAGTGCATCCTGCCTCTGCTTTAACTAGAGAGATAGGTATAAGCTGTTTTGTGTGTGAATGAATTGCACTTGTGGTTTCGTTTTGTAGACATCAGTTCAGAAGCATACAAATATATAACTTGATACGTGCTAAAGAAGTTCTCTTGACAGTTGTTTTGGAATTAAATTTTGGAATATTGTCCAGTATTTGTTTGTCATTCATAAATACTTGGTTATTCTTAAAGGTGAAGTCTGTGAAAACTGGGTCGGTCTTTTGGACAATCTGCTGCTGTCTATCCTACTTTTACATGGTAAGGCTTTTATATATATAATAGCTAAACTATTTGAGTAGGGCTTAGATAATCCATATGTTGACAAAGAACAGAAGAAGGAGATTTTAATCTTTGTTGGAGCCATAATATAAAATTGCTGCTTCATATTACTATTAAAACCTTAAATATATGAGTAAAAGGACATAATAAATATTTTGAAAATTAAAGTATTTAAATAAACACAATGAAAACAATTTTTGGAAAAACTCTTAAGTATAATAACTTTACTTACAAAATTATCCTATGCTGTGAATAGGTACTCTGATTCAGTGGGATTTTTGTTTTGGTGCAGGTGAATTAAGGTAGAATTTTGATATTTATGTGTCTGTGTGTCATTATTACTAAAATGTAATAATAATATTTAAAATTTATGGACAAAGTTACACTTACATAACTTTAAAAGCTATTTCTTTGGATATAATTATGCCATAAAGTAAAGCTTACCACCAGAACTGTTGAATGAATTCAATGTCAGATTAAACGAGCATAAAGTCTGTTTTTCATTCTTGATCTATGAAGATGGAGGCTATTGTAGAGATGTTCCTAAGGGCTAACAGAGGGGAAAAACAGTAGCAAAATTGAGGAGATAAAACTAATAGCAAAATGGAGGGAATTGGTTTCCTCCCTCCTCCATCTTCTGAAACCTTAGACTTGAGGAATTTTCATGTATGAATCAGTCAAAGGTGCTTTTTTCCCCTAACTGATAAACTTTTTTTTTGTGGCAATATGAAAAATAATTAACCTCAAAATAGCCAGTGGTGGGACAGTCAGGCTAATTGCTTGGTGTCGGTCAAGATTGAGGTCTCAAATACTGCTTTTCTACAGTCAGGTAACTAGGCTTGCAAGAAAAAGGAACTTATGAACTGTTTTGCATGCCTTAATTTGAAGTACAAGGTTAATTCAGAGGTTATCTGGATGCTGCCTAGTTTTCCTCTAGCTTTAATGTTCATTGGGTTTTCTGGGAGATTTTTGCTGTTAATACAGCAAATAATGGCTCTGTATATGTCGCCAAAGAGCATAGCTATCTCCTGTCAAGAGTACATTTATTTCTTCCCCCATTTCTCCTCCTTTTTGCCAAGTCATTAAATAAACAGCCACTTCTTTATACATAGCATTGCTGTTTATATAGCATTACAGTGAAGAGATCCTGTAGGTTTGGTACAGACTTATGTGCAGTACAAAATCGGGCAAGTAAGATTTTGAATTGTTATATTTAGATACCATAGTCTTTTTTACATTGTGCCAGTTTATTGGCAAGATCCTCTAAAAGTGCTGTTCATAACTATGCAGGTAACAAACATGATACTTTTACAGTTTTACTGCATAAATAATATATATTGCACACAATAACAAGTTCTTCCCATCTTAGTCTGACTAGTGTCTTGCTCTGTGGGATTGTACAAGAGGGAGGGGATGTGATCTAGAGTGTGCGTGGTGACAGAACGTACAGAATCAATGTCGTCATCATGACATTCAGTCATTGAATGTAAATTAATGTTTTTTCTTTTATTTTCCTTTCAAGTGCTGTCAACTAGTGAAAGGTTAAGATTTGTCCATAGCTTAGCCTCAGTGATTGGATGATAGAATTTTACTGCTTACAGAACRTACCTACTTCATTCCTGGTGGTGGCTTTCCGTATATTGTATTTCCCTTTGGGAAGGGGTTTTGTTAAGATGCCCTTCTAGACATTTTGCTTAGGTAAATTTTTAGGACAAAGCATAATTGTACTATTCGTGGTATAGTATTCATTTGTCTTTCTCTCATGGAATTAGTTAATGTTTTCAGTGTAAGTTGAAAATTAAATCAAATCACAATTTTGAGGTAGTAAGAGTCAGTCCTTGCATGGGGAGTTTGGGGAATGGCTCCTTGAAAGAGAAATGGATATTGCATGGACTGACAGAAGTCTTTCTTGATACCTAAATCTGCTTAAAATATATACCTAACTCACTGTGGTAATTTGATGCATTGCATTGCATTGCATTGCATTGCATTGCATGAGGAGGAGGGTTTTTTCTTGTATTTATATTTTTAGCATTTATTTGACTTCAGCAACTTCTGCTTCGCATAGCTTTTTATGACGAGGAGGTAAAATAAAACAAAGCTTTACATTGAAGCAATCCTTGTAGGAGTAATAGCATGTTTCCACTCTTTTTGCCAATCTATGAGGATGTCTCTGTTTTGTTTGAAAAGTTCCAAAGTGCATCTTCAGTCAGTACAATCTTCAGTGCTTAGATTTGGTTTAATATTTTGATAATTAAAGATGCAGGTCTCTGGTCCATACAGACTGTCTGCTAACTGCTTCATTCAAACCTTTCGCTAAATATGACAGTGTCCTAATTGCACATTTGTTCTCATTCTGTTCTGTCTTACCTGTCTTCATATAATATTTGCTCTCAATAAATAAACTTGCCTGTGTAAACCATGATACTTCATGCTAGTAATTTGGCAATAGGATCATGATAATCTGAAATGAGTTTCTAGAAAATTTGGAAGATTTCTATTCTACTTGTTTCACATTGTCTGAATTGGTTACTCCAAATTTGAAACGCTGGGTTTTGTACTATTAGTATCAAAAAACAGTACTTGGCCTCGTCCTTATTTTAGGATCTGTTCTATAGAACATAGTCATTTGCGTTTCTTTTTGGATTCTAGGGCTCTAAAAATATTTACATGAATCTAAGCCCTAAAGTACAATTAAAGTGAAAATCACGTTAGCTAGTGCATTCTAAAAATGAAGATCTAGGGTAGGCATGGTACATATGGGAGAAGTCTAGACTGTAATTTGACAAGAGGACATGTGTTATAATACATTGTCTAGTCAACATTAGCCCTTCTAAATATGTTAGAAATTTAGATAACACATTGTAATGATAGCTCATTAAATCTTTATCTAAACCAGCAATYAGTGATATATTGATAACATTGTAGTGTTTCAGTTCTAAGTACATCATACCAGTGCTTCTCAAGTGCTGCTGTTGCTACAGGTTTGCAATATCCATGATAGTGTTGTACACCATTCCACAGTGCTCGGCCCTGCTTCCCTGTGCATCCACCCTCTTCCTTTTGTTTCTTTCCTTACACTGCAACCTGCATTGGCTGCTCTGCTCCAGGAGTTCTGCTCCCGGAGGTGTATCTTGCTCCCTTTCTCCTGTCTGGCTGGAAATACTGTTCCCTGTCCCCACCAAAAAGTGCAGGGCATGGTGCTAAATTTTTATGTCAAAGGAAAATTTTGGATCCTACATGGGACTCCTACCCGCCGCCTTGTGCTGCAGCCTTCACCGTGGGGAAAAGCCCCCAGCATCATATTCTGCCAGCGTGATCAGATTAGCTTGGGAGGAGGAGCAGATAGAGGAAGGATAGCCTTGAAAACCCACCAGCCCATTTCAAGTGTCTTTAATAGTTTGATATGTGGGGGGTTTGTTGGGTTTTTTTCTTTTTTGATAATAAATATTGAGAAAGATTCTGGTGTTATTACTAGTAGTTCTGACTGCTTGTCTGGATGGGGTTTGTGTTTTCTGGTTAGACCATCAGGATGTATAAATCCAGCATTGGCTATCCTAAGAATTTGCAGATATTTTCAGATCTAATTTCCTATTCCATTTCTCATAGGTCTCTGCATGGGGTGGTTATGTTTTCATCATCAACCTTATTCCACTGCATGTGTTTGTTCTGTTGCTGATGCAGAGATACAGCAGGAGGGTCTACATCGGTAAGTTTTGTTCATTGAGCAGTCATTCTCCAATGCTGAATCATGAGATATGAAATTAATATATACTGATGTGTTTTGTATCAGGTGGGAATTAAGTAATTGCATATCAGATTGCATTTTATTAATTTGATTACTGATTATAGTCAGTTATTTTCTACAACATGGAAATAAGGAGTTAAAACATACTCACACTTCCAAAATTTCATATATGTAGCTGCTAATTAATTTTCTCCTTTCTAGTGCACTGAAAAAAAATGATTGGATGGTTTGATATTTGTAGTTTCCTTTTAATATATTTTATATATATATTATGTGTGTGTCTGTAATAATGTTTCATATTTTTGTCATTTCCTAGTATGTTAAACAATTGCTATTTTTAAGAAGTTGTGCAGCAGAAATTATGCAAACATATAGTATATTGTGACATATATGAGAAAAGACATAGGGAATTTTAAGCAGCCATCTATGTTTTATATAACCCGGACTAAAAAGTAGGGTAAGAGTCTGTCCACTCCACGTGAATCCTTAAGATTTTATTGGGTTAATGGGTCAGCCTTCCTTTCAGTTTCAGGAATGTGTGAATAGTGATCTTAGGAGACTAACTTTTCAATTTATTTGCCTGACATTTAAATACTCTGTAAACTGTTTTTACAGAGACTTTACAAGTTAAATCAGTTGGCCATGGTGTAGGTGTGTGAATGAAATAAATAATAAGCAATTCGGGTATTCAAAGGTTTATAAGTTAGCTAGAACATTTTTGACTCCRTAATGTGAAATCTTTACAATATATAGTTTGAGAATATAGTATGAGTTGAAGTGTAATATCATAGGATGTTTCATTTTATAAATATATTTTTGTTACCCATTTTAATACTGTTTTATTTTTGTATTTTTAATTATTTTAATGCCTTTTTTTAGTGCCTGCTAGAGAAATGACTATATTTACATATATATTTGAACTGTTATATACTATAATATTTAGTCAATTTACTCAAGTTCAGTTTTGTATTTTTGTTACCAAAACTATAAATATTGGTTTCATGCTTCTTTGTTAATATAGTTATGTAATTCAGAAACAGAAATTCTTTCAAAAAAAAGAAAACTCTAACCCACCTTTAATTTTTAATGTTAGTATTACTTAGCTTCTTCATTTACTACTTCTTCATAACTTGAGGGGAAAGTAATTTATCTTGTTTTGCTTTTAAAATTGTTTTATTGAATATTTTCATTTTCCAATTTCTATGAGTTAGGCAAGAGAAAATTAAATCTACTAATTGCAAAATCCTGAAGCGATGTGGTAACCAGAAACAATAAAGAATAAGTACTCTTGCTTTTTCAGCTTTCAATGAACTAGTCTTTGAACTCATCTGGGGAAAATAGTACTGCAGGTTCATATGAATTAAAGGTTTTGGCAGACGTTTGTTTTGCAAATAGCTACAGTGTTTTGAGTGTTATTGCCCTTCAGCTGTGAGGGGGACGTCCTTCAGCAGAGTTGTCAGAATGAAAATGTGATTGCTGCTCTGCTGTTTCATCGCAACTGCTGGCTTAATTTAAGCTTTCATGGGAAGCCTTACACACAGAGAAGTCTGTACGTCTCGCATTAGTACATGATTTCTAGGTTTGTTTAACAGGATGTTTTTGTAAAACAGGTAAGAATGTTCAAGCACTTCTAGGAGGAAATTAAAGTGTGCTTCACTTCCAAACTATTTAGATAGGGAGAAGAGTTTACAAAAGCTCATTGAAGTAGGGAGAATAAAGATATTTTTGGAGTATCCGTGATATGCAATTGCTAGTGTGCCTGCAGCAGTCTCATAATTCTCAAAAAACTGCCAATGTGCAGCTAAAACTTTTCTAAACTATTGTCAGCTGACAGTAGCTAGTAAAATCTGCATCCATTTTACTATTACTGAGAATTTGGGGGTTTTTAATCTCTAGATCAGTTGCTTAATTTTATTTTAAACTAGCACGAGCCTAACTTTTGTAACTGATGAATGTTTAATCTAATATAATAGCATAAATGTAGAGAACAACATTTGGTAGCACCACATTTAAAAAAAAAAAAATAGTGATGGTGTCCTGGTATATATTTTTCATATGGATGTTCGTACACCAAAGAAAAGGTTAATGGGACATTATCTGATATGCCTGGCAGTGTATTCAGAATCACTTAATGAGTAAAAATTTCCCAGAACGTGAACTTTTTGCCAATTTTAAAATATTTTATGACTTGCAGGCAGATGAATTTATCAGCCAGATAATTTCTGACCCACTTGGCATCAATGGTGATCATGCTACCTACATTTGAAAGCTTAAGCTGTGCTTTTTTTTTTTGTCTTGACAGTGGTCAGTATCTTTAATTCAGATCTTACTAGCTTAATAATTAAGAACAAGTGCTACGATTCCAGTGTATTAGCAGCACTTGTATAGGTAAATAACCTCTTTATTCAGAAACAGGAACCATTGATACTATTTTCTATTATTGTACTTGTTGTTTCTCTTGTAGTTTATCATATGTTTAAAAAATAAATGGTTTTACATTTGGAAAGGTACCAATATAGATTTAAGTCATGCTTGCACACTTAAGAGACTTTGTAATTTTCACTTCAATCTGATTTTTTTTCTGTACAATTTTTTAAGTTCTGTATACTTTTCAGAACAGTTAATAACAAAACACTTAAGGATCTTCCAGAATTTAAAACTTAATTTCAATAATTCCTTGTTCTATGTATTGGATTTTATCATTTACATAGTGAGCAGGCATATAATTATATCAACTATGTCAGTATTCTAAAACCTCAGGTGATGAGTGTTTATTTCTGGTGATTATAATCCATTAATTGAAAGTATGTGGTCAAGTATTTGATAGTACTTTCTGGAGAAGATTTTCAGTAGGTTCTTCCTGTGTTTGTGCAGTGTACAGTGACTAAAATTGTTTGTAAAATGAGTTTATCCACAGTAGGTCTGAATGTTTTTGTTCTTGACCTAGTCAAAGTTAAAACCATGAGAGTAGCTTGCAGGAATCAAAATTAACTTCTTATTTTTGCAAAGACTGTGCAAACAGTAGAATGTAAAGGAACATGGAAAGTTTGTGATGATACGTCACCTTGATGTATCTTAAGTTCTTAGAAAAATTGTGTTGCTGTGTAAATTGCCAGGTTTTTTTTCAATATCAGGCAGACATATGCGATAGCTGTTTGAAAGAAGTGGGAGTAAGGGATCGGGGGGAGGGAGGAAGTGGGCATAAAAAGTGTAACAGTTGCAGGACTAGGCTTAAAAATGGTGATTTACAATGGTCTAACAAATGGGAAATGTAGTGATTTATGCCAATCATTGAACTTCCACAGGATGGCAGTGTTGTAACACTTTCATGGGACAGCAAATGATTTATGTTGTAGTGAATTCTTCAAAAATTGAGCTTCCTACAACAAAAATGTATTTCAGTGACTTAAGAGGGAATAGATCAGTAGCTGGGCCAAGTAGTGCAATACGGATGCTTGAAAGAATACACCAGAGAAGACAGCAAGTGTTTGGAAGTATCATCACAGTCACTTCTRTGACTTTTGGAAAGCATACAGTACCCTGGGGGCATAATACCCCAGGACTGTATGAGAACAGGGATCTCTTCATAAGATCAAGGCCGTAACAAAGACAGTGGTTTATGATTTGTGGGAGTGTTTAAAAATCTGGGAAGTGGATTATTGCTGTCTGCCACTGAAGGAACAAAACTTCATTTGGACTTGTTGGCTGGTTACTTCAAATGTAATCAGACTCATGGCTGTTTAGAGTTGGTATTTCTCTCTTCCCCTTACCTCTCTTCTTCAGCCTGGAATACTGAGGACCAAAACCCTGTCAAAATAAAGTATATGAATCTTAGTGCATACATAATAATAATTCATATTATTAATACTAATATTAATATTAATGATGTTCTTGGCCTCTGCTTTCTGAGGGGTTATGATTATCTATATCCCCATGGTCAATATAGATCTATTAATACATGTGCTTAATATTAATTTTTAATTCTGTTGCTTTTCAGTTTCTTGGCATGCCTCTGCTCTTGTGTTAAAAAAAGCACAAGCATACCTCTTTGCATTTTCTACATAGGTAGTGGACTCTTAAATGTTTTGCTTCTTTGAGGTCTGGTCCCTTCAATTTCTCCTCATATAGAAAGATTCTTTTGTCACCTGTGATATGAGAGCTCTTCCCCCACACCCATGCCCTGCAAAAACAAGATGGGAAGAGAAAACTATTTCCAAGCTAGAGCATCTTAGGTAGATGGTTTATTTCCCTAGGAGGAGAAAAAACAGTGCAATTAGGAACAACAATACTTTGCTACTTCCTCTAAAATGGGATGCAATAGGCAGGTTTATTCTAATCAAAGGAGGAAAAAGTAATTAGGATGGCTGAAATATTTAAATGATACGGTTCTGTTCCAGCGTCACTGAAGTTGGGAGGATGGAGTCTACTGTGGAACCAATGCTTTTTGAAATGTGTGTATTCATTTTCTTCCCACCTTTCTCTTCCTCCTCTCTCCTCACTCTTTTTTTCCTAGCATATAGCACTTTCTACATTGTGGGGTTAATATTATCGATGCAGATACCTTTTGTGGGATTTCAGCCAATTAGAACAAGTGAACACATGGCAGCTGCAGGTAAGAAAATTAAATGTCTGCTTCCAAACAGCCTGCTTAGCACAAGAAAACCTCAAACCCTTGCAGCTTTGTTTCCTTGTATTAGAAAGAACACATACTAACAAACCAAATTGTTAAAGAAAAAGAGGTACAATTTAGTGTCTGTAGGGAAGTTTTCTTTCCAATCGACACATTATCCTTCTTTGTGTGAGCTAATGGACGTAAAATGCCTCCATAATGCTGGATCAGTTACACATTCTGACAAGCACTTATTTTACACATTGATAATCTCTACTGTTTTGCAATATAATGTTGCCTTCAAGCATTGTACTATTGAAACATTCCTTATTGGTAAACACAGTTTATACTGAGCAATTTGGTTTTAGAATTGATAGTCTTCTGTAATTGTTCAAGGTGGGTTAAATACAAATTACTTAAATTACTAATCAGGAGGCTGATTTTTAAATGACTGATTTCAATCTTATTTGATTCTTTTTATTTCTTTAAAGTAAGATGATTTTTCAATAGTTGTTAACAGTCAGACATCTTGATTTCTTGACAACAATAACCTCTACTAAGACTGGTAGGTTTATGTTTAACTACATACACTGTTTGTGTGATATAGTTTAGTTTGTTAGATTCCTCAGGTTTTTTATTATGTATAGTCACTTATCAAAATGTATTTGGGACAGCAATTGGAATATTATTAAAATTTACCAGAAAAATACTTTTAAAAATTGAGATTTTTTTCAACAATCTGAATATAATGGAAAGAGTAAAGATTATCAAGCCACATTTTGCATCTGAAGAATTTTGCATTTATTTAGTGAATAGAGTTTGTGCCTTTCTCTAGGAGTTCAGAACTAGTGAATTTCAACATTGTGCACCTCAAATTTATTGTTAAATTGAAGAAAGACCATACACTTGAGTTCTGTTTTTTTCTTTTGCCAGCTACCAGTGAATTTTCACTTTTGAATGGACTAATCATTGGATTGATCTGATTATATACATTGAAATGAATAACAACAGAAAAATCGTGTCCAAGTTCTGGTTTAATGTTAAACTCTGAACAGCCTTTTTGAGGGTGTGGGGTGCTTACCCAGTGAATTCTGGTGTTTCAACACTAGCTTTATATAATTCAGTTGTCTGTATCACTTAATGCTTGGGGTTTTTTTCTTTCATTAAATCTTTCTGTTTTGTTCAGTAGCTTAGTTTCCATGTATTTCTATATCAGCCTTGTTTTTCTGTTGCCTGGGGTCTGTGTCTTAATTTTTCACCAGGTCTAGGTATGTTAACCTGTGTTTTTGTCATAATCAATGCAATCTAGTTTTCAAGTGATTCTCTCCTTTACCCCAATTTAATTTGGGAGCAAAGAGGCGGTGGATATTAGAGCTCTTGATATAACAAGCAAAGAATGTTTTGGAGAGTATTTTATCTCATTGCAAGTTTCTGTCATTGCAAGAAAGTATCATCCCTGTTAAGTATTAAAGGCTATTTGTCAAAAAGTGATTTTATACTAGTTTTTAGATGTTACGGTGTACCTTACATTTATTTTTCTAATTCAAATATAGCCAAAGTATGCCAATTGCCTTAACAGCTGTTACTGCTTGTGAGCATTTAAACAGAAACTTTCCTCTTTCTTTAGGTGTTTTTGCACTGCTGCAGGCATATGCGTTTTTGCAGTATCTGAGAGACAGATTAACAAAGCAAGAATTTCAGACGTTGTTCTTCTTGGGTGTCTCACTAGCTGCTGGTATTGTATTCCTGAGTGTCATCTATTTGACATACACAGGTAAATAAATGTGAAACTAGTTTACCTTTGGAGCAGGTAAACCAGATGATCAACATTTGGTTTAGTCTAAAGTAGTTGTGTAGTTGTTGGCAATGCCGCAGCAAACCAGTGCCCGTGTTACTCTGTATTTCTGTGTGTTGGAATTCACTGTGCTTTCTGGGATGCAGAAAAAAAAAACAACTTTGTAGCATCATTCCAATATTTCAGGTTTATCCACAATCCACATGATGATGTAAAAAATCAGACTGGATAAGGAACATAACTATAGCCAAAGCATCTTATGAAGATACGTATAGCTAATCTATTCTCAATAGCATTGATAGGTCAAGGTCAGATTGCTTACTTTCTGAAATACTTGAATCTGATTTCTGTATGACTGGAATTAATCTGTAAGTTCTACTTTACTTCTGTGGTTCAGCCTCCAGTCTACAAGGCAGTTCTACCCAATCTTACAAAAACAAGCTTTGCTTGGTTGCCATCCCCAGATGCCTCACTGCCATCTTCTGATTCCATGATATACTTCCTTGGTGATCTAATACCATACTTCCTTCCCCTGATGAAGAAAAAGCAATCTTATTTTCCTAGCTAAATATACATCACCCATGCGAAAATTGACTTCTGCTTAGTTTAAATGGCATGATCTTAATAATATACCTCAAATACAGTTCTGTTCTGTCAGAGTTTTATTTTGGAAAAAAAAACCCACTTTCCTGAGACTTAACTTTGTTTTTATTTTAACTGACTTCTTTCTTGCACTTCTTTTTAGCAATGTTTCTGGTGTAAATTTTTTTTGTATCAGTTGTTTAACATTTTGGACTGTTTAACAGCAGTTTTATTTCTGTTAATTATTATACCATTATTCCAAAAGAATACTTAGCATCTCTATTTGTTTGAAAGTCTTCTAAAACTTGATGGTTTATGATTTGCTCTTCAGAATGTATGAGAGCAGGTCCTACTAATACTTAGCAAAAATTTTCAGACTGGCATATCAAAACAAAATTTGGCTTCTAATCTCAGTGTGCAGCAAAATATGTCATCTGTTTCAGTTCTTAGGAAGTGTTGATTTCAACTTTTGAAATTCACTGATCAGTATCACTGCTTCACCAGATGGAACAAACCTTGTTCCCTCAGCTTCTGCTGTGCGATCTGGGCTCCTGACCATCTTACAGCTCTTTGATCCCTCTCTATTTTCTTAATAATTCTCTTGCAGAAGGGTTCCCACATCTGGACCCTGTATCCCAGGTGCAGCACCTGGAAGAAGGGGTTTGAGGTTCTGGATTGAAGTCCTGCCTACCATAAGGCATGTCAGCCAGTCTTTTCAATTTAGCACTGTTCACTGTTTTGGCCTCTGGGATATTTTTACTTTTTACTTTTGGCTGGTGGCTGGACCCAAGTCCACTGAGTACTACTTTGAGCTTGTCAGTACAGCCAATTTTCAACCCATCAAACGGTCTGTTTGTCCATCCCATTCTTCTTCAGCTTATAAATGAGAAATGAGGAAAATGGTTCAAAAAGCATTTAATAATGTATTTCACGAGGCTGTGCTCCATGATCTTTTCAGGCACTCAGGTTAGTGGCCTGTAGTTTCCTGCATATTCCTTCTTGCCTTTCTTAGGGGTGTAGCATTAGCCATTTACTAGGCACCAGGGGCCTCCCTTATCACCCTGATGAAGATGGTGGGTAGTTATCATATGGGCCAACTCTTTCAGCACCCTCAGGTGAATGCCATCTAATCTCATGTTTTGGGTACATCCAGAGAAGACCATAACCGGTAGTTCCCCACCTGCTGGCAGCTCCTTCTTCTTGTGCATGCAGTGGTCTGGGAGCAAGCTTTGCATCCGAAGGCTGAAGGGAAAAATATGTCTTGTCTTGTAGAACATTAACYGCAATATTTAAATGCCTAAACTAGATATTAAACTAAAACCTTCAGTTGGATTATACTAGTTTTAAGTATCAGATAGAGGGAAGACTTGCTGTGTCATGCACAAAGACTTGGGTAATAAATAAAAGGATTTAACTTTCTCTTATTTCAGCTTGTCTGTATCTGTCTTCAGAGGGAGCTGAAACAGTTGCAAGGAAAGTGGAAATAAAATTTAAGAAGAATCTTACTAATAACTTTTAATAATAATTTTTATCTTTCATCTGATAATGATACTGTTTCTTTTCATCTTGTGATATTCAAGTATCTAAAGGCTTTGTTTAAAGAAAAATAATATGTAAAGCTTGTCAGCATGTCTAGCAGGAGCTTTTATATTCCATGCCACATGTAGATCCATCAGTAGAGAAACAATAGGAAACCAGTGTTTCATTCAGTATTGGTGTTTTGGCTATAGATTGTTCCCAGTTTCCTGCTCAGGCATTTCAGAAAAATGAATACTTTGTTATCAATTATGTTTTCTTTTTCTTATACTTCTTTACAGACTATAGGTTGCTATCTGTAATATCCTTTGAGAAATATTTTATTTATTATTGCATTGCTTTGACTTTTAGAGGTGTGCGTGTCTTGATACTGAACGAGTACAGTGTGATCCTGTAAGAGTGTGTTCTTCTAAAGCTAGCGTCATGGTTGGTAGACTTTATAGCCTGCCTAATGCAGTAGGTCTGGTTCACATATATTACAAGTTCAATGAAATTTCCTTGGGTTTGTGCTATAATTTGAGGGAGTAGAAAAACTATTGCATTTAAATACCTAGGCAGCAAAAGGGTTTTTTTTTCCTTCTCTTTTTCAGGTTATATTGCTCCTTGGAGTGGCAGATTTTATTCATTGTGGGACACTGGGTAAGTAAAGATAAAGGATATAAGGATTTAGATATCAATAGCATTCTACTGAAAACTAGTAATCTTTTGCTCTCCTCATCCTCAAATCCATTTAGTATTTCAGTCAAGGAGAATGTAGTGGGCTTTAATCAGTTACCTAAAGAGAGCATTTGTAGTAACTGTTTCATGATCTTTGCAACCATTTCACTAATTTGTCTTATTAAGTTTCTTGCTTCTTTGGAAGTCTTTGAATACATAATGGTATGTTTTTCTATATGAAATAGTAGTGCTTCTCAGCATAAAAAAATAACCAAAAGCTGTACCAACACTTGAGGACACATTTAAAAATTACGAAGAGCCTTAAACTTACACTATTTTCATTGTGCAACATTGCACAAAATCACAGAGATGTTGCACATATGATCTTGCATGTTGCCTGTTAATTATGTTCATACATCTGTTTTGTGTATACAGATGTCTACTTTGGACAATTCCGGTTTATTCGTGTGTGTTTTCACGGGTAAAAACCCGTGTTAGTTAATCTTTTGTTTTAGTTAACCTTTAAAAATCCAATGTTGGATTCTTTAGCCAGCCAGGAGAATAGGAATAAAACTGAAGATATTTTTCTCAGATAAATGTATTTAAGGTGAAATTCAATTGGTAGATTTTTTTAAGGTTAAAAGCAGGGATAGGATAACTTCAAATTTTTGCAGTTCAGGTTTTTTCAGGCTCCAAAGTCCAGCCCATACAGGATTCTGTACCAACTCTGTAATAAATGTAGTAGAATAGATGTCAGTAAAGAAGCCTCAGATTTATTTGAAGAACATATAGATGTTGTTCTTTGCCTATAAATGAAGTGGTCTATATATATATACAAAGCATTAAACTTTTGAGGGCTTGTCTACATTAGAAAATCATATTGTGTTAAAACACACAATGCAGTTTTGAATGAGAACTAGATCTCAGTGAAGAAAAGGACATATGTTTTGATACCTCACCGTTCGGTCATGTAGCACCCCAGATAAGGTCCGTGTGTATAATATAGAACACCGTTTTGTCCTTGTCTGCACTGAGTGTTTGACATGTTGTTTAGTTGACATGCATTTCCAAGTGTAGACAAGGCCTGATTTTTCTTCAGCATCTAAAAGAACGTGGGGGCATCAGTAACTGATCTCATATTAAATACTGTAACTTTCTGTACTAAGAAAATGAAGGTATTCTGTGTATAGGAGAGTTTTCGAAATACGATGTTGAAAGTCTAGGAGACTTACTGGGATGGATGATTATCTCTTCAAAATGTAATGATGGGGCTTCCATAGCTGTGTGTTTTCATTTTGGTGAATTTGGCTTCATATTTAGCCATAATAAAACAAAACATCCGTAATTTTAATTCTTTTAATTAGTATGGAAATAATCCTTTATATTGGTGTTTTAAATAACTCTATACACCAGATACTTCCTAAATACATTAAGACCTGGGGACTTTTTTTGTGTAAAAGTTTCATCAGATTTCTGCTGAATAGAGCACTTGCCATTTTAAATTTAAATGCTTCCTTTGAAATGAATTTCAGAGTTCCTAATGTTTACAAGTTTTATAATTTTATCTTTTCAAAATAATTTGAACTGAATTTTTTTTAAAAAAGGTATGCGAAAATTCACATCCCGATCATTGCCTCTGTGTCTGAGCATCAGCCTACAACATGGGTTTCCTTCTTTTTTGATCTGCATATTCTCGTGTGTACTTTCCCAGCAGGGCTGTGGTTCTGTATCAAAAACATCAATGATGAAAGAGTCTTTGGTAAGAGAAAATATTTAAAAATTGTTTTGAAAAATCTTGTCTTCAACTTAATTCTATTTTGGTTTTGTTTGCTCAAAGCTGGTATATGGCTTGTTCTAAAAAAGGTTTAAAAGTGATGTGTTTAAAGATGATTATTAAAAGTTGCCTGCACCCTGCAGTATTTAAAACCATTTATAAAAATGCAGAGATTGGTGAAATGGTGACGGAGTATCATCCGTGGGATCAAAATATTTGTTGATATGGTTCTGTTCTGCGGCTGGAGTTGCATGCTCTTCCACATGCTGATCTTGCAAACCATGTGTTGGGGTGCAGTTCCACAGTACAGTTCAGCCAGATGAACAGCTCAGTGCAAAGGAAAGGTCCCTTCCCCACGCAGGTTGCAAGGCAACCGACCCTTCCCTGGGTGTCTGGCACTCATCCCATCACAGATGATGATTCAAAATGCCTTTTCTTTCCAGATTTTCTGCTATTTTAGTGAACAGAATCACTTGCTGTGGAACAAGTGCTAGATAAGACACAAGCCTAAGCGGAGGTGTGAGGTCTCCCCTGTGTCAGTGACAACAAATTGTTTATTTGTACGAAGCTGTACTGTGAAAGCAGACTTTTAAGATTATGAATGAGGCTTGTAAGGATGTAATTGAAGTTGTAGCCCATATGGAGGAGTGAAGATCACTCGGGTCTTGGGCTTTTACCAGGACAGGAGGCTCCAGACCAGTATAGCTGCCTCTTAGGATTACTTAAGAGGTGTGTGGGCAGTGGGAACATTTGCTGTGTTAAATCCAGTGGCCCTGGGGTGTTCTGTGCTCTGTGGCTTACAATGAGTCCTTGTCAAGACCAGTGCTGGGCAACTCGCTCTCAGCCTCCTACTGCTGCATCATCCATTTAAGTCAGCATAAAGAGACCTATGAGTGAGAATGGAGAGCCATACTACTTTGCTACAAAGTAGAAACTATTTATGTAATGTAATCTGATAAATCAGTGTCCCTTCATGATTTCCATGGCAAATCTTTCACAAAAGTGTATTGTTAAACTGTAGCAGACAAGGAATAACCACTATTACTTGAACAATAGATGTTCCTAACCAGTGTATACAGGTTGGTTTGGGTTTTTTCCTTCTAAGAAAAGTGTTCTGACTATTCCTTACTATTCTGAAAATTTTGTGGGTTTTTTTGGGGTGTGGGGAGTGGAGATAAGTTCAGGAAAACTTGCTTCAGAATAGGGCTCACAATATCATATTATTTGTCTATATGGAATTATAATGTAGACAAGCCCCCAATTTGTCCACAGATATCTCTAACTTAAATTAAAATTTGATATTTACATGAAATTCTAACACTTCCTTTTGCTTTTTCAGTTTCAATAACTTGTTTGGTCTAGGGCTGTTTGGCCTTTTTAATAAAATGAAACTACCTATTATTCCAGTAGTATTTTTGGTGTGTGATATTAAATTTCACTAATAATGTATCTTCTGACACATTATTAATGAATATGAAAATGGGGTTGTGTTATTGTTAACAGTTGTCAAGATGAACTTCAGGAAGGGTTTGAGGTTTAAAAGGGATAAATGTTAATTGAACTGTATCTCTGTAAATTAAAAAGCAATGAAATGCAAGATGCATACTCAAGTCTTCATACACACAGATGCTCAACTCACTTCCAGAAGTAATTTTATGGAGAGCCATGTACGTGTGCAGTCAGAGTGAGTGTTATTTTCTAAATGTCATCAGTAGATTTGTTTCTTTGCAGTTGCTCTGTATGCAATCAGTGCTGTTTACTTTGCTGGTGTGATGGTTCGTCTGATGCTCACTTTGACTCCAGTGGTCTGTATGCTGTCTGCAATTGCTTTCTCCAATGTCTTTGAGCGTTATTTGGGTGATGATATGAAGAGGGAAAATCCACCAATAGAGGACAGCAGTGATGAGGATGACAAAAGGAACCCTGGCAACCTGTACGATAAGGTGAGAGGAGGGAACAAAAGTTAGAAGTCAGAAAACAGCTTATTTTTATTACCTT
The DNA here is from genome assembly GCA_035582835.1 of Phoebastria nigripes. Taxonomy (NCBI): domain Eukaryota; kingdom Metazoa; phylum Chordata; class Aves; order Procellariiformes; family Diomedeidae; genus Phoebastria; species Phoebastria nigripes. The sequence continues at coordinate 119,833 of JAYKAV010001433.1, read as the reverse complement.
TTTTTTCTTTTGGTCAGAATATTTTAAATGCCACTAAAGGTCTGAATCACTAGCATTTAAATTTAGAACAAGTATTGATGTTCTCCAATAAGGTGTAACTGATGTCCTAAAAAAAAAAAAATCAGTGGTTCCTTCTAGCTTGATCAGTGATGAGCCTTTAACCTAAAGGAAGTATACAAAGTTAACCCAGCTTTTTAGAGAATTGGTGGCAAACAGTTGCTTGCTCTCCTTAACTAGTTACAGCAGTTCTGTGTCACTGAATGTCTCCATTATACTGACCCTGACAACGCATGAGCCTTGGGTTTCTCCCTTTTCCTCACAGTAAATATCTGTGCCTTTCTCTTTTCCACCCTGCCTTATAAAAGGCCATCATCAGTAAATACCTGTGCTTTTCTCTCTTCCACCCTGCCTTATAAAAGAGCATCATCATACTGAGCCAAATCAAAGAAGTTGTGCATTGACCCTCACTTAATAGTTTTTTTTTCTTCTGAAAGAGGCTTTCAAGGCATCATCCATTTTTACAAGTTGCTGGATTGTCAAAATATTGTTGTGCATACTTAGTTAATTTATGCTACAACTTGGTCTAGCTTTATAGTATCCTGTAGCATCTATGGGATGCATGTGGTGAAGAAAAAGGCATGGATTCCATTATCAAGGGTGATAAAAGTTGCCATAACAGATATATTTGTGTTTGTTTAGGCAGGCAAAGTGAGAAAACATGTATCTGAACAGGAAAAAACAGAAGAAGGACTAGGTCCCAATATCAAAAACATTGTTACTATGCTGATGCTGATGTTATTGATGATGTTTGCTGTTCACTGTACCTGGGTAACTAGCAATGCATACTCCAGCCCCAGCGTTGTTCTCGCTTCCTATAACCATGATGGGTAAGTAAGGTCTACAGGCCTGAAAATTAAAGGGCAAAAGCCTTTCTACTTCCTTTGCGTTAGCAATTTGCTTTACCTTCTTTTAATCACTTCTTCTTATATTAAGGCAGAATTGTGACCTGAATAAAAAATTCTTAATACTCTAATTTTCAAAAAGATACAACATTTTATGAAATATTTAATGTAAATACATAAAAATAATCCTATCCAAAGCCAATAAAGATGATGGTTAAAAAAAAGGAAGTTTTTGAGTTAATTGGGAAAACTTGTTTACGAATATATATTCGACTGGAAATGCATTTAGTCACATCTTCAAAAGCAGTTCAGCTTCTGGCTGTTCAGCTGTTGGTGGGTTCAAACTTATGACTGCTGGTGACTGAAGCCCTCAAAGGGAGCTGAATGGTTAAGAAAACCTTTATTTGTGAGCCCAGATTTATCATGATGCAGTTAATTTGTTGCTAGTATTTGTACCGATGCGAATAAAATGAACTCTGCTTTCCAGCACTCGGAATATCCTAGATGACTTCAGAGAAGCCTACTACTGGCTGAGACAAAACACGGACGAGCACGCCAGAGTGATGTCATGGTGGGACTATGGTTACCAGATAGCAGGAATGGCTAACCGGACAACCTTGGTTGATAACAATACTTGGAACAACAGCCACATAGCCCTGGTAAGGGTGGTAATTTTCTATGGAGTAATAACACCAAAATGTTTATATTGCAGTGGAGTATGAAATTGTAAATGTATGTTGATAGATAGTATGATATTAAGGAAAAATTCCATAGAGTGGGAAACACAGAGGTGGAAGGAGCATATTTTTTGCATTTATTAGAACTCTTTGGGCTGGAAGGGATCAATTTTGCTTTTCTTTACTTGGAGTTTCCAAAACTTCACTTCCACTTCAGTTTCTCTTCTTTTCTTTGTGGGAGGATAGACAAAATCTAATGTAATGATTCCCCTTGTGATTAGTGCTACAACAGCTTACCTGGTACCACTACTTTACTGGCACTATCCAAAATAGGGATCCTTTCAGTTCAGCAGTGTCTTTGCTGACTGGATTTTTGAATGGCATGTGAAAACTGACCACACGAAACAACAAATTTTCAGACATTTTGGAAATTAGAGAAAGTTTATGAATAGCAATGGAAGTGTTGCAGATTTGACGTGATTCTGTCTTCTCAAATTTGCAGTTAGACAAAACATCTGTACATTTAATTTCTTTCACTTCTGAAGAGTAAGTTTAAGATTTGTGCATGTGCCCAAAGGCAGGGTGTTAGCATTGCCTGTGGTTACAGGGGCACCACCCTGAGCAGCTTAAACTTTTTTCAGAAACAAAATAATGCTCTACATTTGTTGTGGTTTAACCCCAGCCAGCAACTAAGCACCACACAGCCGCTCGCTCACTCCCCCCTGGTGGGATGGGGGAGAGAATCAGAAGGGTAAAAGTGAGAAAACTCATGGGTTGAGATAAAGACAGTTTAATAGGTAAAGAAAAAGCCGTGCACGCAAGCAAAGCAAAACAAGGAATTCATTCACTACTTCCCATTGGCAGGCAGGTGTTCAGCCATCGCTAGGAAAGCAGGGCTCCATCATG
>JAYKAV010001433.1:91413-114898 GCA_035582835.1 Phoebastria nigripes | reverse complement strand
GTTATCAACATTCTTCTCATACTAAATCCAAAACATAGCACTATACCAACTACTAGGAAGAAAATTAACTCTATCCCAGCTGAAACCAGGACAACATTGTAGCTGGGTTGCAAGCTTACTGGGGGCTGTGTAATGACAGCCAGTCACCACTCGGGGACCTATGTCATGCGATGTGAGCAGAATGGGGGAAGGGCTTGAGGAACACATTAGGATAGTTTCTTGTCTTGTGTCAGTAGCTAGTACAGCAGTTGGACCAGATCTGCAGGCAAGCAGTGTTCAAAAGCAACAAATTAATCAAGCTGTGCTTTGAGCATACAAAGTCCTGAAAAAATGTGTATTGGGGAAGGGGGGATCATATGTACGTGCTTTTGACAGGAGCAGGGAACTCATGTTGGCCGAAAGCAAGCTTGGGAAATTGTACTCTTGGTGCTAGTATCAGTCAACAAGCCTTCCCATGTACTAAGGCACTTTTCTCTTACTGTGGTTGTTGACCTGACAGTGTTAGTGTGTTTCAGATGGACATTCAACTCTGTCTGATGGCTCTGTGTGCCTCCCTCTTCTACAAGAGGTAGAAGTGCAGATACTGTATCTAAACCAACAGATCCCTGCAGGACAAGGTGCATCATGTGAATAGACAGACTGTGGAAGTCATTTGTATTGCATAAGCACAGTAACCATACACATTACAGCAATTGGCAAYGATGGCTTTTAATAAAGGATTCTCTCCAGTATGACTGCTGGCACTGTCAGGTTCCATTTCGGAATGAATACTCCATAAAGGGGGACCCAAGCGATAAATGGGTGTTGTGGCGAATACCTGAACTTGTGTGCTAAATGAGGCATGCCCCGGAGACATGTCCAGATGATTTCCTCCTGTACAGAAATGGAAATCTGCCAAATAACTTCACATTGATTAGGATCATGGCCAAGGAGCTGAGGTTCTCAGTCTTTTTGAAAGATGCCGCCTAAGCTTTGTGTTTTCTAATTATGTTCTTAACTGAATGTTGCCAATTTGGATGCAATATTTTTTATATTGTAGTTACTCCCTTTTACTACACCAATTACTATGCTTTAAGTGCAAGTCCTTCAATAGCAAACAAAACTACTGAACTGAATGCCAGTTACTGAGTTAAGTGAATTCTTTAAGTGTGGGAAGTGACCAGTATGGAAGAGGTTCTGGATACAGCTTTAAAAAGTTTTTCAAGACCAAAACTATGTTATGCTTTTAACTCAAGGTGTCTCTATTCTGAGATTTTCTCTGCATAAACTTACCTTGAATTCAACGCTGAGGGTGCCTGTATGCTGCTGAGTACAAYGCAGCATGGCTGCTTCATTAGTGAAGGACAGAGCTCAAGAAAAAAAAACCACAAGGAATTATGAACATTTCAAATAATATACTCACTTTGGGCTGTGTCTAAAGCTTTGAAAATAATTTGGAATTAGGTATTTTCTGCAACACTAAGTTTTTGGCAATACAGCCATGACTTGAAAAATCTGTAAGTGCCACAAAAGGAAAACCCTAATTGCGACATTTTATACTCAAAACACTCATTTCAACAGGCAGCAGTCCTCTTACAGAGGAGAAAGTATTTCAATTTAGGTTGGGCTTTTGAGTTTCTAAATAGACACAATGGGTTTTCTTTATCTAGAATGAAAATGTGGGCTTCGGTTGGCAAGTATGTATTTTTGGGCTTTGGTCTGGCAGGACATTGATCTGTGGATCTGTTCGATAGGCAGCTATGCAGATATTTAAGATGTTTTTGCTATGATACAGGTGGGAAAGGCAATGTCATCAAATGAGTCAGCAGCATACGAGATCATGAGAAGTCTGGATGTGGATTATGTTTTGATTATTTTTGGTGGCGTGATTGGCTACTCTGGTGATGATATTAATAAGTTCTTGTGGATGGTGAGAATAGCAGAGGGGGAACATCCCAAAGATATTCGGGTAAGTAGAAACACACATAGGAAAACTGAAGCATTCTTGGCTGAATACTGTATTTCTGTACAGTCATCTCTAGGTTGTTTTTGTTTTGTTTTGTTTTTAAACCTTTATTTATGTTGTTGCTTTTCTGGTAGTGCTCATAACAGCGAAGGGAAATCTCTACTACTTATTGCAATTTTATTTGAAAAATGTGTTATGGGTTGTTTTCCTAGAACAGTAGGAGTGCAGAGGCCTGTAGCCCAGTTTCTTTCAATATTTATGGTTTTGAAAGGTCAGTAACCTCAAAAGCTTTTCATTTTTTTGCATGATACTAAAAGTACAGGATATCTTTTGTAATTCTGTGTGCGTGTCTCGCTATGCATCATCATACATTAAAAGAGTAGGAGTGTTCAGACTGTTTAAATAGTTGGCATTACAAATTTCTTCAAGCTCTGTAATAGTAGGAGACAAGTTGAAGTGTTAATATTGACTTATGTAGAGTTTAAGTTATTCAAACATCTCAGAGATTGCAGAAGTCTGTAGTAATATTTTCTTAAGCCTAACAAAAACTTCTAGATATTGAGCACAGGCTTAAGGGAGTAGCCTGCGTGCATAGTTTCATCTTGTACTGGAGATGAAAATGGCAGAAATTTTTTGTTTAAACACTGTGCACATATGAAGTTTTTGGTAACATTGCAGACCTCGTATATTAACAATACAGTGCTCGTCACCTTTCTGAAGAATAATTTTGATAGACGCCCAACTAACTTTTACATTTTGAGATCAGTTTTCCAGTAACTGCTTACTGTGAAGTGACAAAACTTGTACCAGCACAGTAATATGGATTTAGGAAGATTGGTCCATTGGGGTCTGGGTTACAAGCAGGTWGTTTGTAACTATTTTAGCTTTAAGGAGCACCGTCATTTTCTGTTTTAAGACTAGCTTAAATCAGCTTTTAAACTGTAAAAGTCAGTTTAGATTCTTTATGAAGTTTTTTTGTGGAGAAGGGAATGAGAAATTACCTTAAATAGGGGTTTAGTTTATATTGACTCTTTGTATCTTCTTTTCTTTTTAAAGGAAAGTGATTACTTTACCCCTCAGGGAGAATTCCGGGTAGACAAGGCAGGTTCTCCAACTTTGCTGAACTGCCTCATGTATAAAATGTCCTATTACAGATTTGGAGAGATGCAGGTTAGTGCTACAACTTCTACTGAATCTTAACTGAAATGTGAGAAAACAAATGTTATTTTGATGTATTTTCCATCTTCTAGATTGAGTGTTGCTTGTAGTAGCAGAATCGGAGGTAAGAGTCAGCTTTACAAATTAAAACACATCTAGGCATGGTCTACTGTATATAACCTTTAGAAAAAAGCATTTCTGCTGTTAACCTACGCTTGTACTTAGCTTTTTGCTGTCCTTCACATTGCCCCAGACGAGCATCTTAATTCCATTATGCAGTGCGCTTGCTAAAGCATTAACTGTTATGTTGTGGAGAGCTTTAGATTTGTTTTTTTAATAGCAACACAGAAGTGGAACTGTTAATGGACTATTTAATATCTGTCAGAAACTACCTGATTTCTATCCAAGTCACATCAGTGTATTAAACAACACAGCACTTAGGTAATAAGGGCATAATTCTCAGAGAGAGTTGTCACTCCCCTTGGGATCATCAAGCATATGTATGTAGCTAAGTCTGCCTTGTTTGCTTTTTTCTTTCCTGTTCTTCCCCCTGCTGCCAGGGGCCCTTCATTCAGATGTGTTAGCACAAGAATCCTTTATTCAGCTAAAATTTATGCCAGTGGATCTTATTTGTAACGTCGGGGGGCAAATTTAACTGATAAACATAAACATGAACTATTTCAAACTTGTATGGAAAACCATGAAAGTGCGAATTATTGCACTATAGAAGAGAGAGTACAAGGGAGCAGCTATGCTAAAAAGCCACCACAGGCTGCCGCACCTCAGACTTTCATGAGTAGTTTCATCTCTGAATGCAGATGTGATATTTCTGTTGAGACATGAAGTGCCGTCTCCTGCGACATCTGTAGGAGTAAGAATGAATTTGTCTCTTTCTCGATTGTAAAAAGGAACTGAGAGTTTTTTCTGTGTAGTAATAACCAATGCAAGGGAAGTGTTGCCCTTTGACTAGGCCAGCTGAAAGCGTTGCCTTGTGGTATGAAGTACCACGGTTTGCAGTGATGGGTGTTTCAGGCTTTGTCTCAAACTAATGTGCAACTTTAATTTTTATAGCTGGATTTTCGGACGCCCCCAGGATTCGATCGTACACGCAACGCTGAGATAGGCAACAAAGACATTAAATTTAAACATCTGGAGGAAGCCTTTACCTCAGAGCACTGGCTTGTTAGAATATACAAGGTGAAACAACTAGACAACAGAGAGACATTGGATCATAAACCTAGAGTAACCAACATTGTACCGAAACAGAAGTATTTGTCAAAGAAGGTGGGTTCCCAGTGAAGTAACTGAAAGGGGTCAGGAGATGGCAGTTTACCAGTGAATCACATAGCTGGTGAATTATGTATTTCCACTAGCCAGAATGTTACGGATGCTGTTCATGTTAGTGTCCAATATCAGACCTGCCTGCTGGTAATAATTGTTAATTTACTGTCTGCTTAACTTAAAAGCATGTGAAGACACAAGGCTAGATTTTTTTTAGGCAGAATGCTAACTGGAAATAGAGTGTGTCACTGGCTGTTACAACTCTTAAGTCTTCATGTAACTGGAAGTATAATCTCTAAAGTACATCAATTCATGTTTCAGTAACTATGGCTCACTGAGTAAATAATGTGGAAGTTGCTTTCTGACTTTGTTTGAAAGTAGTGATGCCTAGTTTAAAAACGGCAATTTTGTATGAAATCAATTAAATATGAAACTTTTGTTGACGGAACTTTAGTGTCTGGCTGCTTACTGTTTGAAGTCATCTTCATGGTTTTAAAAGTGTTAGCTGTGGTGTGCTACTTCAGCCTATTAAGAAGGATGCATTATCAGGGGAGTTGGGGAGAATCTTAGCAGCCCTGTCCTTCACAACATCTGTCTTCTATATATTCAAATATATGTTGCAAAAGGAATTCCAGAATCCTGTCAGAAATAAATGTGTAACAAACTAAATTAGTATAGGCAGTAAACTTACGCTGTGTCATGGAAATACAAATAAAGAATGGGTAAAGATGCTTATTTTTGTGATTTGATGGAAGTTCATAAAATAAGGTATTTGGGAGGTGCCACTGAAGCTAGACTTATCTTGAAAGGAAATTATAAGCTTTACTGTGCCTATCATACAGTGTAACTTTTCATCTTAAGTGACAAGCAAGGCTGTATTTATTGACGATAGATGCATTGACCCCACTTAAGCTGTGGATGTGTCGGTTCTCTGTCTAAAGACAGGATAAAAGTTGATGCAAATTCTGATCCTTCACCAACTCTTGCAGTGCAAACAGGCACTACTTCCCATTAAGAAATCAGAGAAGCAGCAAAGAGCACGGGGTGAATGCCTAAACTAGGATTTCTTAAATGCATTCTGAGGGCTCCATCGTAGCCACAGGTTTTCAGCAGTTGCGTTCTTACTGGAAATTCAGTCCATCTCCTATCACTCTTCCATGTTAGGAATGACATTGCTCAAGCTCAGAGATGTAACATGTCTGAGTATTACGTATTAGTTTGTATCTATCTCACTTTATAATAATATTATTGTTGTTGTTATTAAAAAGAGAAGAGTTATATTTAATTGACATAATAGAGCCTGCTGGTAAGCACAGCAAAGTGCAGCAAGTGTGTGGGAGCTGCCTACTCATTTGTTGTGGCAGGCACGTTGAATGTACAATTCTACCTGCCACGAACTAACTGCATTTATACAACTTTGAAGTTAATATTACCCAAGACTAACTTTAATGCTTCCCCCCATTACCACCTTAAAAAAAAAAAAAAAAAAATCTAAAATATGCTGATAAAGATACATGAGCAGAAAGCGCTAACTAGCCTATAGACCAATAGCAGAGGACTAAAGACTGAAAAGTGGTTATTCAGTTTTTCTCTTACTTTTGAAGAATGCTGCTTTGAGCAAATATTTCTGTCTATCTATCGTCTTGCTAACTTCTAAGAGAATCAAATACTGCAAAAGATGCAAGAAGGTATTTCCATACAAAACTAACACTCCACACCCCTTCTGCTCTTTGGGCATATTAGAGCTTTATCATGTTGGTTAACTATTAATTCTGCCTCAGCACAAGCTTTGAAAACAATTCTACAGATCTGGTAGTCGGGGCTTGCAAAAGTACATCTTGTGCAAAAGCAAATGTTGGGCATGAATTAACAATTCCAACTGTAAAAATAACAACTGGATAATACCTAGTTGAGGGTTTACCGTTTAAGCACTTTAAAATCAATCTAAAGATCAGGCAGTGAAATGCACATCATTAAACCGCGGTCAAGACTAAATCATTAACTAATACATTTTATTCTGTTTTTCTTTTTAGACCTCCAAAAGGAAGCGTGGCTACATTAAGAATAAGCTAATTTTAAAGAAAGGCAAGAGACCCAACAGGAAGACAGTTTAAATACACTGTTCTGATTGCTAATACGAAGCAGTTGTCCTTGAGATAACCAGTCTTTGCCTTTAGCTCAAGTCATGTTTCACAGCAACATGAGGGTACAGAACCATCATTGGTCCAGATTATTGTACAAAATTTTCAGGCAATGTCTGATTAAAAATATTGGCTTATTGAGAACAGCTGTTTTAGATTTGTAATGTGAAGCAAGACAGAGCTGCTATCCAAGTCTAGCAGCATTTTTTTTATTGGTACATATTATCCTTCAAATCTGTTGAGAATTTGGACTGACTGCACCAAAGAACCCTGTAATTTGGTCCTTGGCACATGCATACTTGTCAATCTTTTTTGGAAAACACTGTTCAGCTGAATAGCAGCAGTATGTAAACTGGAATGGTGACATCTAAAAATGACTTGTTTTCAACAATTAAGAGGAAGCAGAGCTCTCTGAAATTGAACTTTCAAAATAAGTTACTCCCATGATTATTTTTCAATGGTTTCTTTCAATGTCCTTTTACTCTTGCTGCAGGCTGGTTTTGATCCGGAGCGTAAGCAGCAAAGCTGCAGTTTTCACAAGAGATGCCAGGACAGGTTAATTGGACGCTAGTTTAGATCGGACAAGCTGCTTTTGTTTAACATGGGATTGCAGTATTGCTGCCTTACACTGTCATTTCATAAGGTAGACAAGGCAAATCTTGCACACCGTAGATACAAGGGCTAAATTTATATCCTCCTGAAAAATCTGAAACGACAGTAATGAATGCTATAGTAACATACAGCTGAGCATCATGTAGTGGCTGGTGCTTCAGAGCAGAAATCAAAACTATTTTAGGTAAATGTTTACATTGGTAAAACAAGTACAGCCTGTTTAATGGGGGGAAAAAAAGGTTGACAGGTATACAAAACCCCTTTTCTGTGGCTAACAGAGGTAGAGGATTTGCAAACCTCTTCCCCCCCTCACTCTGTTTCTTGTGAGGGTGAAAGTTTTTCTGGAAATCTGTTTCTCTGCATTTTTATTTAGAGTGCTTAAATCAATTGAAGAAATTCCTGCTATAGTGCTATTTGCTTTGTCTGTCTTTTATACTGTTTTGTTTTGTTTTGTTTTTTAAAAAGTGGTGAAAACTGTCAGATTAAATGCACTAAAATATAAATGGAGACTGAACGTGTTCACTTTCCACCTATAGGAAAACTTTATACAGACTTGAAAATTTTCTTTAATTAAAATGAAAGGGTTTTGCAGTTTGTTTTCCTGCCACAGGTTGTAACTTTTTATAGAAACAAAACTTGCATCAGTAATTTGATGTAAAATGCAGAATAGTATGTACCTTTCATGAAGAAAATGTAAATTTACAGTGTTCTGTGAGAATGTTACTGCTGACTTCTTTCCCAAGGTGTAGAATATTTTTTTGATTTATGAACTCATTTTTGACTCTGATGGTTTACACAGACCAATACTACAGCTGCAACATTTTCACAAAGGTAATTAAATCTGGATTTCTGGCCCCCTGTCCTTTGGAGATTTCATTTTATTTTGTTGCTTTAAAGCTCAATGCAGACCAGTTGTTGACTGTAGGGGAAAATAAAGTTAATTCAAGTTTTGTGTTAAGGCTGTTGTGTCAGTTTTGTTGTGAATAACTTGATAACATGTTGCTTATAGTCCTAGTGATAAATTAAGTCGTTCGAACTCCATAATGCAAATCTGCTGACCCCATGAAGTTGCTGTAATGAAGCCACAGCAGCTACTTAACATCCTTCCAGCTTAAATTTATTAAGCCAAACATAGGGCCTCTGCTGTGATGAAGTATTTTCAGAGCAGAGCAGCCCTCTTTCCCAAACACACATGCTGCAGTCAATCCTTCTAGCATCTGGAGAAGCTCAGGCTGTTACAGTTGCTTACCACAAGCAGAAGGGGTGATTATGTGATGCCTCATTTGTAATATCTTGCTGCTTCCAAGCAAATCTGCATCCTGCCCCCTCACCACTGGTAAGAAATAAGCGATCGAACATTTGGAAGAACACCTGAAAGGCAGCAGAGCAGGTGCTGCTGGACAGGCTGTGGTTTGGCAGTAACTCAGCCTGGTTTTAAAAAAGGAAATCCAAGGTTGCCCTCCCATCCTTAGGTATCGTTACAGTTCTGTCAGACTGCTTTCTGTCTTAGCTGACAGTGTTCTCCTTAACAGAGCAGAAATAAGTGAATCCTGTCAACACTTACAGCATTTTTAAAGCTATGCAAAAGAAAAATAAGCTAACTACAGGAATCTTTAGGCCCAGGCTGGCTAAGTTGCCTACGACTTACCTGAGCTTTCTTAAGCCTAACTTGACTTCAAGGCTTCTGCCAATGTTCTGCATTTAAATTAAATGAAAAGTTGGAGTCATTAAGGCAGCCACTTAGAAAAAAACAAAGTTACAAAGAACTGGCAGGCATTGCATCACCTTCCTTGGTTCCTCAGGAACCTGCACACCACATAGGTTACCTGGTTCTCCACCTGCATCCTAGGATTACTCAGCTAAACAAACTTCTACCTCTTCTCTCCAAGAACTGAACCACACTTCTACCAGCAAAGAATACTAGCATCTGGCATTGTTATCAAACATACCTTCCATACTAGTTTATTTCCTTAGCTACAGCCATCCTTTTGTTGCTCTACTAAGTCAAAGTTTGAAGATTTTGAAGCATAACTGCCACAAAACAGTAAAAACTGAAGTAAAAAAATGCTTAAGCCAGGCTCTGGTCTCCAGTTGCTAAGGAACTAAAACTGCAAGTGTCTAGAAGCCGGTATTGCGTAAGTTCTGTATCACGTAATCATTGCTGTTGAAAACAGTGAGGGCAGACAGTGCTATGGGTAATCCTGGAAGAAATATTTTGACTTGTGGAAGTAATTCCATAACAGAGGGGGAGAAAAGTCATTAGTTAAATATCTTGATAGATTTATTCCTGAAAAACCAGTTAAATGCTTTGACTCAGCCCTCTCTACATACCAATCCCGCTATGAGTAAAARCTGAAAATAAATCGTATTTGGCTATGACTAAAACTCCATAGTGTCTTTAAACCAAATGTATAAACTGCTCCAAGACATAGTCTTGAYGCAATGCAATGAAAGGCAAGGAACACGACTGGGTAGTGTTTCCTGTCCTTTTTGCAGCCGGTGTTGTTTTCTGTTTTGCATAAAAACAAAGTGTTCTGGCATGATGGTTTTCAATACTGCAGATGAATGTTTAAAATAAGCCAGAACTGCTTTATCTAACACTTGAAAAATGTTGACCATGATCCATGAGGCCTCTAAGCACATTTTTCCTCCCCATGCAAGTGTCCACTGCTGTAATAATTTAGAGTTGTATTTTAAGAGGGATCTAATCAAGCATCTCTGTTAATCACAAAGGTTAAATGAAATATGATTTTCAGAAACAAGGGAACACCTTAACCTATTTCCTTTTTATTTGTCAAAGTAAGGCAGGCATACGTTCCCCAGCCTTTCCTAAAGCTGCAATGCTGCCCAGCCCTGTTTTCCCTGTGTAGTGCTGTCCAATTTAGACAAAAACTTACCTATACTGTGGCTGGCAGCATGAACAGGGCAGGAAAACCCCACAACAAAGTGACAAGTCACATCCGTCAGAACGATGCAAACAGCTCACAGGTGCCCCGAGTGTTGCACACTGCTGCTGGACATCTGAGTAACTGGTACCAGTTAACTAATGCTTCAGTGGAAAGAGAAAGGGCATTCCACTATGAAGTGAAACAAATCTTTTATTCATGAGCATTATCATTTCCAATTCACAAATTATGAAAGGAAGGCAAATCAGAAGAGACTGCCAGAGCATCTTTTAAATGATAAAGGTATAAATTTTCTTTCTGAACATTTCTAATTTAAGAAAGAAAAAGGTTGCATAGGCTTTCTACAGGTGTGCACAAAAAAAATTGAAGTACATGGAGGTTTTTACATTACAATTCAGAGTGTACATTGGCTACTTGAAAAGGAAAATATTTACTTGCAAGTCCAAGACAGCTATTGGAAAACCTACAGAATAAGGCTTATGAATATTTACTTTTCAGTCCTGTAAAATACACTGAACACATAACTATCAGAAAAATAAAATGACAGTTGTGAATTTTGTTCTGGAATCTCTTGCTGATGGGATCTTTTCAGAAAGGACTATTTCTATGTTTGCCTCTCCCAAGTTGCTTTGGAAAAGARATGATGGTAATGGCATCGGGGGATTCTTCACAGCATCAGAACAAACCAAACATACATCAGAGCACAAGTGGAATGTTCTCGGCATGCAGAAACAACCAACCATGCAGACAGAAAAAATCTTCAGTAAATTACAAGCATAAAATTATTCAAATTTCTCCTTAAAAGAACGGCTACAGCATCTTTGTAGCCTCGACAGTTGTACCATCAAAGCTGAGCGAGGTCTACTCTTTCAGGAGCGCAGGCCTGCATGCCTGACAGAGAGAGGTTTTCAATGGCTATTTTTAGTGAGTATGTGGCTTGTTCTTTGGTGTGCGAAAGTCAAAGTTCTGGGAGGATGTTCGACGTGTTTAATTCTGCATTTTCGATTGTTCTTTGTGATGACATTACAAACTGTATGAATACTTCTCGTTACTTATCAGACTAACCTCTAGAACAAGAGTGGATCCATTATAAAGTTAATTCTTGCAGGTGATAAAGTACATATTTTCCTGATGATACTTGGTAGTAGCTCAGTGACTACTGTAACAGCATCATTTTGGTTTTGTTACAGAAAAACATCAATTATTCCTGAAAATAAGATTTTTTTCCTTTTTTTTAAAAAAAAAAAGTGTCAGTTACAAAACCAAGCTCATACAGTCCACATTTTTTTTAAAAAATAGGATTTAAATCATTTATAAATGAATCTGATGTGCAAATAAAGTACATACAAGCAGACAAAATAGCATTTAGGAGGAAAAGGAGCCACACCTTCATTAAATAGGGATCTGAAGTTCAAGTGCAAATACTAAATATTATGTCCAAATGAACAACTAATGGCATGTTTCCTTGTGTACACACCTCTGTTTAGCCTTTTGAGTTGCTCAAGAGATTTTAAAATCTACCAAAAAAGAATTATAAAATGCAGGATGCAGAAGAACAGATATAAGCAGTGCTTTGTCCTAAATATATTTGTGTAATATCTATAAAGCATAAGCTATTGTATTAAGAAAGCAGACAAAAGGCACAAAATTAATCAGTACTATAGAAAGGTAGGCATCCATGCTACTGTATGTTAGAAAGAGAGTGGTTTTTTTATGGGGCACTGTAAAAAGCAGCACTGAGCAGAAGTCAGCACATTTTACATGTGCCTTTTGTTGTCACTTCTCTCAGAAACATCTTCGCTTTCAACAAATACGAACTAAAAAGCAACGAAGCTTTAACACACTTTTAGAATCCACTTTCTCAGTGTCACAGTGGTTACCTTACAAAGCAAGATCAAGCTACAGGATTGTTTACTTACTTTTTTTTTTTTTACTTTACAAAACAAATTATATCCCATTTTGTTTGTTTTATTAATAAAGTTATTGTCTCAGTGTAATAATTTACTAAATTGTTACTTTTACATCAGAAAATCATTCATCTGAGAAGGCTAGTTATATCATCTCTGTTCATCCAAATATTTCATCCAGAAGCAATTAATCAGGGCAAAAGCAAAAGAAATCAAAATACAGGACTGCTTGGAGCCTTAATAGGGAATTAAGGGCTCTGACCAGACAAGCTCTGTCTAATTTCCCAGAGCAGCGTACAGAACCTGCCTCTCGGCTGGTGGGGAAGGCTCACGCCTGTCACAGCGGCACAGCAGGACGGGACTCCTACCCAGCCTCACCCGCCTCAACGCACATCCCGGCATTTTAAGCGTGGTTTAACTTAAAAGGCAAGGCTGTGAACTGGGGTGCCTCGGGCACAGTCCAATGGCATGCTATGCCTCTCTTACGTGGGGGTGGAAAGCGGAGGCAGGAGCGAGCTGGAACACCACAGCTACAGCTGCCAGAAGGGATTTAGCGGAACACGTAACCCAAAAGCATTGGCATGACAGTAGCCAGAGAACATCACACAGCAAGATCAAAATTACCAGAGCAGCTGGCTCACTGGTGACCCGAGATCTATTAAACAGCTGGAAGTATGAACAAACAAAAAAGCGAGGACACAACAGGTTGGTGCGGACAATGTTCTTGAGAAGGTATTGCTACTTCTTATAAGATGGCAGAAAATTCACACTCGTAAGTGACAGGGAATATGCTCTTAAATCAGCATCCTGAAGAGCGAGCGCGCTGTCAGTGTTATCATTCTTATGTCAAAGTGAGTTACTCAATGACTGACTAGACAGAATGACTGCCATTAAGTGACACGTCACATTTTAAGTGCAAAACATTTTTGGCAAAAGTGAAAAATAGAAAAACCTTAACCAGTACTAATAAAAAAGTATTTTCTTAAATACTAGCATAGGGCCTGATCCTGCAAGCACACAACTCGGGGAACCCCAGCTGAGTCCAGCTGGAGTTCTATGCCCTAATACTTAGAGGAAAAGGTCTTTAAATCACTGTTAGTGTATATAGTTGTTTACATGTAGTGTAAATAATAGACACACAAAYGCATACACACTGCGTGTATATATGTGTGTCTATATGGACGTGTGCATGTGTGTTTGTGTATCCATACACACAAAATGGCTCCTGAATAAACTTGAGCTTGTGGTTATTTTGAGATACATTCACAGTATATAGCTTCTCGTTTGTCTTCTGATAACAGGACCTATTCAACGACACCTTGAAGTTATATACTGTATCATTTTAATGCCTTTAAGGTAAAGTTAGGAGGCAACTGCTCTATCCCGTCAATGGGTCTTCCAGAGAGGATTCAAGTACAGCCAACCATCGCCCTGCAAGAAAATTAGGGAGAGTTTACATTATTTATACATGCTGGATCTGTGTATGTCCACATAAAAGCTAAAATAATACTAATCAACACAAGAAACTATCCCTGTCATCTGAAAATTCTGTGCTTAATGAATTTACAGGTAATCTGGGTGGGAGGGAAAAATTACAAGGGGGAAGAGAAGCAATGGGAAGATGCAACAGATGAACAGCTGATTTAAATAGTTGCACATACTGGCTAACATAACAACACAGTCACATAACAATTCCCTCAGTCAGTCTTATTTCCCTTCCCCTTTTCCTCTAAGACAGGGCAAAGACGAACTTAGTAAAATCTGTTTCATTTCAAGCAGATGAAACCCAAGACTGTGTTTAAGATGTCCATGCTTACTTACATTAGACAAATAACCCTAGATCGTGTTCACTTTAGTATGCTGAGGTCAGGATTAGTAGGGGATATGAGTACACAGCATTTGCAAATTAAGGTGTGGATTTTAAGGTAAAAAACATTGCTTTAAGTGCCTAACATTAGGTACCAAAAATTCAGGTTAAAATAAATCTAACTGAAGGAACGTGAACAAGTTACAATATGGACATGGAAAAATCCATTGCTCTTCTTTTAAGAGCCAGACTCTGGCAAAAATCGAATTTAAAACAATCAGTTGTATGTAACAACACTAGCCCATRGTAAAAACCGCAAACAAATTCATTTGTACTAGCATCCTCCTGTATGCAGAAACATGCTATAGGGTCTTTAAAATAAGACAATGGAAGTACCTCTTTGGCAAAATATTTTGGTTTCCATGGCGTTGTAAGAGCCACCCGTTGCCTCTCCTCTGCTCGCTGTCTCTCTTCAAGGCGGTGCTTGTGTTCTGTTGCTGCATCAATATTACCTTCTTTCAGAGAATTGGTGACGTGTTGCCAAAGGTGCCTGCGTGATGGAGAAGGAGCACAAGCAACAGAGTGAGAACACTTCTGCCRCAGCCGAGTGCCTGGCTAGACTACAGTACGGTGAGAGGCAGACTGATGCCATGTTCTCCATGCCATTTTTGCAAGTCACATAGCTTGTGAACCATCACTCTCCTAGGATATTCATCACATTTGTGGACCAGATCTTCACTCAACTGATTTTCAGATTTTCGGCTCAACTTCCAGTATTTTACCACGCAAGTTAGCTTTCTCAATAGCTTTTTTTCATTTTCCTGACTCTTCAAAACCTGAGCTTTTTTCTTAAAGCAGGTAGATTTATTTTTATCATTCCCTGTTCACATTCTTTACTGATGATCCACCCCCTAATGACATGCATTTATTCTGCGTTTATTTGCAGTTACATTTTTGAATTAGGGAATGTTAGCCAAAAGCCAAGAGTACATTAAATTCRGACACTGACTGTTCCCACCAGGTTACTAACAGAGGAATTGATGCACCGATTCTAGGGAGCCCTTCTAGGTCTGTGCTTCATATTCCCAGTTAACAATAATTATCAGTATATAACCAAACTTGTTTTTCACACGACTGACCACATTCAGATGCAATGCCTTCTCACACTATGTTAGCCTAGCAGAAACTTTGCCCAGAAAAATACTGAGAAGAAGCCGACTGCAGCTTTCAYATATTTCCAGGGTTGTTTAAATGAGTTTCTGTTTACAATCTGATAAACTGCATAGCCTGCAGAAACACCAGATAGTTGTAATTTGCTTACTAGTATCCAAAACATACAATACACTGCAGAGCTACTTTAAGTTTCCTTATTTACTCCAACCTTTCTGTTCCTAAACTACAGARGAAAAATGAGTTTGTGATAAGCAAGCACATCTAGAAAGTAGGAAAGTTATATCTGACCGTGCACAGTGACTCAAGACACACCTTTGTACRATAAAGAGAACATATTTACAGATAATAAAATGAAGCTTAACTCATGTTTTTAAATCCCCCAATAAAATGTTCCTAAATTCAATAAAAATATTGATTTCTCTGAAAATAAGCATGAACAGTTATTGACAGTGAATAAYAGAACAAGTTTTTTTCTAATGTACCTAGTCAGTTAGGCATGTGAAGTGGGTGCTGAGAGCCTTAAAACCATATATATGTGTGTGTGTGTATTTATATCTCACATTGCATCACATTTTACATATTTTTATACATATATATATTCTAAAATATATATATAAAATATATAAAATTCCAGTGTAAATTATAAGATGCAACATTACTTGCAGCAAACTGACTGACTACCATGTTACAATCACTCAAAAAAGCAGGTGAAAACACTGCATTACCATTTTCCAAATGCTTATTAAAACGCATACAAGCATTTTCCCCCTCTACAAAATTGATGTATTCGTCACTATAATGCATTTTACGTTCCAAAGAACCAATACACAGCTTCAGCTATTTGTGCCTAGATTAATGTGCTGTAGGAAGCGAGGAGTTTTTCAACCACACCATTTATAACTGCAGTTTCCTTTCCTGTTCTGTTCCCATCCGAGGTTCAGAAGCAGAACAGTAACACCTCTGCCCTTACCTTGATTCCAGCGGGCCTTGCTTTGCTATCGGCCTAATCTTTTTCCTGATAACAGGCAGTTTGTTAGTGTCAATCACTTTGGTTTCTCCGTTGCTGTAAGTAAATTCCAGCGTACCGTTCCATTCTCCCTGTGCCTTGCATACAATGGTGTTAGTGGGATTGTGTTTCACTTCGGCTGTAACCCTAATTCAAGAGGGAAGAAAAGAAGACCACAGAAATAACTGGCACCATTTATTATCAGCATATGAAAGCTGATACTACCACAGCTAAGGCTACAAGCAGCTTTCTACATCTACAAAGTAATTTTTCAAGCAAAGTAGTGACGCTGTCTCCAGAAAGAAAGACTCAACCCAAGAAAGCTCTGCTAACACAGCAATAGCTTTTGGATGACATTCTCCCAAAGGACAGCGGTAACCCAACTTAAAACTCCGATACTCAGCTCTAACCCAGAACTGTTTACCTCATCAGCCTGAAAAACAACTCCTGACATTCATGTGACATTTTCAGTACACGTTATTTTCACACCTGAACATAATGCTGACAGATACCTAAGTCAAAGACTTCAGGTACCTTTATTTTCTTCTTTAGCTCTGCAAGTTTACTTCTCAGCTGCTGAGAGGCAATGATTAAAGCTACCTCAGTGGTCCAAGAACTGGTCTGAGAGTGAGCAAAATAGATAGGTAGGACTGGAAAACCAAAATGCAGGGGAAAGTTTCGTGTGTGTGTGTCTATAAACATGCACGCATGTGCTTCAGCAAACCATGACAAGTAATCTGTAAACTCAATTAAGTTTTTAAATTATTAAACTAATACAGCACAACCTTCCCCAATTTTCACTCACCCTGATGGCACCAATTATTAATCTACACCTTTTAGAAAAACCCCTGTCAAAACAGCCCATGTCGATATTTGCCTGAACATATTATTGAAATGGTTGACTCACATATGGAGGAATAATTAGACCAACTGAAATAAAACAGAGGTAACGACGCAAAAGCACAGCCTTCTCATGGACACTGCTACAGTCCACAGCAGAACAAGAAAGGGGTCTGTGTACGTTAATGATTGGGTCATCAACTTGAGCACGGAAGTAAGACAGGAAGCTATCTTGCACAGCGCCTCTTCACACCCTTAATAAAGGGGAACCGAAGACACATAAATAGTATTTTCATAATCTGGAATTTCAGTGCAGAAGTGGGAGTCCCCGCTACCAGGGGGACAGCCGCTATGGGCAGTGATACTTTCGCTTCTCTCCTCCCTACAGGAGCTCCACCTGGAACACCAGTTCATCTACAAGACTCGCACAGAAGCAGCAGCTGGTGTAAGAGAAATACTGCCTTTTCTACATACATTTTTCTGATCCTGCACTTACAGCAATTTTTACAAGCAACAAAGCCTGGAAGAATACATTCACTTTAGTTTAATGAGAGAAATATATCCCATTCAGTTAAACAATATAAAATGTGTAACTATAATAAACTGTGCTCTAAAGCTGTAAGTCATCTCAGACACTAACAAGAAAAGAAATTCAGATATCTGTCTATAAAATAGTCCAATAGAAGAACCGAACAGATGCCCAAGAGTCTTTCCATTGAAATCCAGTAGCAGGTAAACAAGAATATGACAGTAATTCCCGTACCTGTGGACCTTCCCTCCGTAAAATGGCTTGGTGTGGAACGTGACCGTCGCAGAATAGCCCGTCCTGGCACAACTGATGTTGACTTTCCCTCCAAGCTCCACCCACGGGATGGTAAGTATCGAGCGAGCATAGGCACTAGGCAGGGTGAAAACATACTCTTCTTCATGTTCCATCAAGTAAAGAACACCTACGTAGGAAGAAGGTTGAAAGTGAAATGGTAAAAGTTCACTGATAAGATCTGATAGTCACTGACCAATTACTGTCATCAAAACATACTTCCACAGAGAGTACAACATGCAACTCGCCTGGAAGGAGGGTACTGTCTGCTAAGAAAAAAACAGTCTGCCCTCTGGAACAAATTTCTTCAAACATACATTTTCAAAAGCACACAATTTGAATGTGTACCCTAGGGTCCTTCATGGTACCAAACGGATTATCAGAAAATCTGACTGGATTACTTATTTTGTGTTACTGACAAGCAACCACCTGTTAAAGCTGGAAAAAAATAACATTTGCTTGCAAAAAGCCATACTGAATATTCAGATGCTCACTCAGCGTCATATCATAATCTCCCTCCAGAAAAAACATGGGCATGGCCAAAGGACTCTTCAGTTCTCCAATCAATCAGACACGACCAGGTCCTCTCCGCTAATTTCTTACTGATGCATTTGTTGATGGCAGTGAAAGGCTCTCTCTAGGTCTGCCTGGGTGCAACTAGGAAACATGCTTAAGGAAGCCATCTAGAAATCTCCTATAAGTTTGCTCCTTCATTTCCAAATGCCTGGTTTCCCACACAGCCTTTGCAAAAGTCTTGCACAACGAGGGGCCACCAGGGCCGCTGCTCTATTACCACCAAGACCAGTGTCTCTACCATGCAGAGAAAATTACTGGCAATTCTATTTCATTCTGTAAAGGTTCCTCCACCCCCAGCATTATGGAGTTGTAACTAAAAACAACRACGTGCAGCAGCAGTAATTTTTCAAGATTATTTGGAACTACGAAGAAAGTTGCATGTCTGATGAGATCTTAGCTTCCTCTGGGGTTAAGGATACAGCTCTATCCCCACCATAGCTGTAGTTTGGTCTTCAGGATGACAACAAACAGGACATAAGACCAGGTAAAGAGCACTTTAAACCTTGCACACAGAATTACATCATGCCAAGTATCTGTAGTATATTTTTGATTAGAGTTTTACACTCTTTTGTGTCCCATTTAATAACTACCTAARGGCAAAAATTACAGCTTTGAAAATAATTTTTCACAACAGGGATTGAAAATAACCCATCACGGGAAGCACTTAGAACCCAGAAATATTTGAAAAAAAATCAGGAAAATGGTCTTGACATAGTAAGAAACAAGACGTGCTTGAGCCCATTTGCCTTCACCCTGGGGCAGATAGGGGAAGAACACATTGGTAGTGCTATTGATTAGTTTGTCCATCTGTTTAAGGGACACTAATTTAGCGAAGTGATCTGACATGTAGTGATGAAAAAGCACTAAATAGGAACAAGGCACTACTACTGCCAGCATAAAAATATGCCCTTAACGCTGTATGAAAACACAAACCTAAAAAACATTCAGAATCTAAAAACACAGAGCTCTAACAGAATCATCATCTTAAATATTGGCTCCAATTAATAGAACTAAATGCAGGCACAGGAAGCTCTGCAACTTGTCACTCCTGCCTTCTGAAACTGTTCTACAGGAAAACATCTTTTGCAAACCAGAATAGTTTTATATATAGATGCTATAATAACATTAAATTAATAAAGAACAATCAAGAAGCCTTTTAACTAGATGATGATATTCAAAAAGGATCAAAGAAAGCTAATGGGTACTGATCAAGCGCAGAAAGGAAACCTGACAGTCTGCAGTTGGGCATTTTCCACATAGAGAACTACAACAGGTTTTAGACTCAAGTCTGTCAGCTTTCCTTTCTCCTCTTCTTCCCATTTATTCTCCACCTTCTCCATTACAGTCACAGGCAACAGACATGTAGCAGCAACCAGCTGCAGGAAATGGCCTGTGGTGCTACCCACGAGGTCATGTTTCCCCAGTCTTAATGGTCTAAGCACAGACACAATCCTCACACAGTCAAAAAGCACAGTCCACCTGAAAGCATCAGCTTCCAACACAACAGTTTTGGGGGTTTTGTTGTTGTGAGGTTTTTGTGTTTAGGTTTTTTTAAAAGACAAAAGGTCTAATAGCAGTACGGTGGGCAGGTGTGGTCCTCACTACTGGGGGAGAACCTCACTGTATTTATGAACAACACCTTCATGTGAGCTTCTCCAGATCCTCCTACTTCCCCGGGCCCAGCCATCCTCCTCTGACCGTCACTGCATGTCCCCACGTGAGAGGAAACTGCCATGATAAACACAATTTCCTTCTGGGTTAGTACAGGTTTGCTTTTGTCTCTCTGATGGGATCGATAGCTTTTTTCCCTCCATACTCGAGCGGAAGGGACGCAGAACCCTAGTGAACGCTGCCAAGCACACTGAAGAGTGAACAGCAAATAACAGCAGTGACCTTCAATGTAAATATTTAACCACCACCACCACCACCACAGCAGGTTAGATATTAAAAACTGAACCCAGGTCTCCTGGCAGTATTTTTAGCACCCGGTAGCATATTTTCTGAATTCCTTAAACACCTGAATAAATAAATTTTTAATGAAGTGCTATCTCACTTGAAATATGACTCCAGCTCAATAATTATAATCTAAAAAAGAATAAAGGGAAGATTTGAAATATCCACAACTTGATACTAATTTTAGTATTAACGTGACTGTTAGTTTTGCATTCCATCGTTTGCAGAGTCCACATGCAAAACCTCGTTTAACTGAAGCACCATGAAGACTGTAGCTGCAGCACCATGTCTGAACTGAGACCCATGCTGTTAGGGAAGCGGAAGCTAAAATGACACTGAGAGTCAACATTTGGAACTGCTAGCACAATTCAAATTCATGCTCTACCTGGCCGACTCTAAATCTTGAGAAATTAAAGGCAGAATAACTAAAATCTAACAGTTATTTTTAAAAGCGTTGTGTACTCTTAACATTTGCTTGTAAGTATCATTACATTGTGACTGATCTTTAAAAATATCTGCTAGAAAATACACAGGCTATTTTTCTTCCCTTGCTTCCCCACTCTAAGGGATTATCCATTTTTAGTTTAAAAATTGCTGTAAGTAAATATACATGAAAAGTTGCAGAAGATTCTCCCATTTTCAGTAACGTTTCCTCCTCTCACATCAAAGAATTCTTTTGGAAACTGCAAATTCCTTTAAAAAAAAATCTGAAGTATTCATAGGCAGCTCTTATGCATGGAAGAACGCACCAGATAAGTACTCTGGGAGGAACAGTGGATTTAGTAAACTAGTTTATTAGAAAAAATCCCACAGAGAAGGGTGAATTTTTTATAAACAAGTGCGGAATTTTGAAATTCCCCCTTGAAATGTCCTCAACACCATTTACTCCTGCTTTTGACTAAGGCAACATAAACACCATTTACTCCTGCTTTTGACTAAGGCAACATATTCCCAGTCATGCTCCTTTCCACGACTCCTCAGCCTGCATTAAAGGAAGTGATGTTCGAGGCACGTAATTTTCCCTGTTTGACTATTACATGTCCCTCACTGATGCTGCAGCTTTGTGAATTGATTTTCCAGTAACACGTATTGACGAAATACCCAGAGGAGACTCTGGATCAATAAGCTGCAGAACAGGCATGTGAAATTTAATGCTTCCCGCTGATTGTATGGAGATCAATCTGAACAACAAATGGTACGTGGGACACAAATGGCCTAGGGCAGTTTCCTAATTTAACAGGCTCTTCATACGTCTGCATTATTCTTAACACGGCACAAACAGGAATAAGTTACGTACGGGATGAACCCCACATGGAGGTGGTGCATCACCAGCCGTGCAGATTCGCACGGGAAAACATGAGATGCCAGAACTGGGCTCTTATCGTCTCATAAAATGTTCCAGCGAGCTGTGCTGCACTGCTCATTTTCCAAAGACTGGAGCCATTTGCTAAATGAAGTAATGAGTGCCATGCCATATGGAAACTGTTCTGAAACCACTGGGCTAAAAAATATTAATACAAAAATTAGTACTAGGGAAATATTTAGGTAACTCTAGTTGCATGGAGTAGTCAGTCTTGGGGACTGGTAAATTAAAAAGTCGCTAATGCCTCAAGAATAGAAATTATAGACCTGTACATCTATAAACACATACACATGCATATATTTGAACAGAAAAACACAAGAGAAAAAAAAACATTAATTGCTTTYATTTAGATTTACTCTGGAAAGAGCACTGAACCTTCTCCCTACCTATCAAATCTTTTCAAGTTTGATTTCAATTTAAAAAATAATTTTTGGAAGCCTATACCTCACTAGTTTTTAAAACATTTAAAATAGCCAGAGTGAAAACACAAGACATAGCTAGCCACATGGTAATACAGAGCAACCCACTTAAATGTACTTTATTCTCTCTGCAAAATTAACCTGTGAATCAAAGGTGATGCTTTTTGTTAGATTTTGCTGCTTTGGAACAAACCCAAGAGCAGAAAAGGAACACGCACAGCCCACACTGAGGTGTGCTCACCACAGCCTTTTCAACTGAAGCATCCTTATCCTACAACCAGTATCTGTTTGAAGATTCTTCAGACCACATAAAAACCATTAAATATTTACATTGACTCCCCCATCCCTTGCTCATTTAAATCTTAATGTGATCCTATTCGTTACACTCCTCCCTCACTCTCTCATTAGTACATAATTAATATTAACCAGAACTGGGGACTGTGCACACAACATGAATTCTTTTATGCAAAATGCCCTCTCTTCTATTCAGGGTAGCTTTCCCATAAGGAAACTCAATGCTGACTGCTCTGAAGAATGGGGGTTTTGTTATTTAGTGAAGAAAAAGTTGAGACATTTTATTAGCAAGCCAGATTTAGACCCCCCATAACCACAGATGAAGGGCTAGCATATAAAACAACTTCTCACATRGATTTCCAGCAGTGCTTTCCTACTCATTCTGCATCTCTGCAACTGATACTTACTTTGCAGATAGAAAAAAAAAAAMCAAACTTAGTCACTTTGAGGCGCAACATACACTAAAAATTGTACAATTAAGATACTGAGCTGTACCCTTTGTATGACAGGACCATGCTGCCCTCAAATCCCCTAATTCTTTAAATTCTTATAGAAGCCTTTGTACTTCCATGACATCCTATTTCAGCATATCCACTGCTGCTTCTAACAACAAAGCATAAAAAGCAACATGCTCTATACATCTAAGGACATTGTGACAAGTTAAAAAAAATATGCTTCAAAAGCACCACAGAAACATTATCAGCATATTCCTTACACAATATAGGTCCAAAAATTCAGTACTACTATACTTCTGTAAATAGCCAACTGCAGTAGAAAAAGCCTCACTGAATTGTTTGAAGGCCACACACAAAACTATTCACTAGAGAGCAAAGTTTCAAAACAAATCACAGTTTTTTGTATTCAACACTAAGGTCACAACTAAGTTACAGGTCAAACAAAACCGTTCTGATAAATACCTGAACTGGAACAAGATTGTCACTTCCTACCACTGAATTATCCGAAACATTAATTGCAGCTGTCTAATGCTCTGTTTGGAAGGAAATTGTTCTTCCTACATACATCAAATAGTACTGAATGAATGCACAGTATAATGAAACTACTATACCAACACCAGAATGATTTAAATGAAGTCTCAGAATGGACACAGGTATATTAGAGATATCAAGRAAACTGCCTTTCAAGTGGCATCATGCAGAATCTAAAATCGTTGCTGATCTAACAAAAAGTCAAAGGCACCCACATGTACATAAGTAAACTCCAGCAACTGCCAAACAAAGGGCTGAATGCTCATAATGGAAAAAGAAAAAAAAAAAAAAAAAAAAA
>JAYKAV010001433.1:60594-85334 GCA_035582835.1 Phoebastria nigripes | reverse complement strand
CCCACACCAGTCTTTTCATTTTTTTAATTGGTCCTATCTTG
This sequence comes from Phoebastria nigripes, assembly GCA_035582835.1. Classification (NCBI taxonomy): domain Eukaryota; kingdom Metazoa; phylum Chordata; class Aves; order Procellariiformes; family Diomedeidae; genus Phoebastria; species Phoebastria nigripes. The sequence goes on along the minus strand of JAYKAV010001433.1, from coordinate 85,293 downwards.
ATTTCTGCAGAAATAAACAAAATAGAAATAAACAAAATTTGGAAGCGTACAGCATTCTTCTTGCCAGCGTTGGACTGTCATGCACTTGTGCTAGTACTCTAGCTTCCAAAGGAATGAGATTTTCAACTCTTCTGCAGCCAAGCAGAATGCAGTGTCCAGAAAAATACACTTAGGACCTATGTTCTTTATATTGGTTTTGGACTACAACAGTTGGTTTTTTTTTTTTGGTAATTGCATAAAAAGTCAAAACTGCCTAATTTTTTCCTCTGAGAAAAAGCCAGCATGACAACCAAATGGACAAAAGAATCTCTCTAGAATGAATACCAAGTTGCTGAAGTCTGAAACAAAAAATCTCCTGATTGCATTCTAAAATGTTAGAATAATCTCTGTTCTTATTCTCCCTCAGGCTTCATGTGAAAAGGAAGCGGTTTAACAGGCATTCTTCCCTTTTCATTGAGGTTCAAAAGAGGACATTGGTTCAAAGCTTGATCATAACCTCCTAAGTTTGAATTCACCTATACTTACTTAGATCTGAATGCAACCGAGAAAAGTAAGAGCATAACTTCTTAAGAACAGAGATATTTATCCCCCCTACTATTTACTGCGAGGCAAAACATGGGTGTCAGCACCATTCCCTACTTTTTATAGAAATCTGACCAAGGTACCCCATGCTGAGATGTCCTTCCCTTAGAGGTACAAAAGTTTTCCACTGTCATCTGTGTCACTGTGGGAATAAAACAGGCTATTTTCATCCCACTTATATTTTAAAATTACAAGGTAAAAGTATACTGACAAGCAAATAAAAAACTTACGACATCATGAACTTACTACAATGTTAATTTACAACAGGTTGATATTCTGCAGAATTACTGGCAGCCCTTTTACACAGAATGGCAGTCCTTTATTTTTAGCACATACTAACTGTGGAGGGAAGGTGAGGGAATGAGGGGGAGTGATCACCCATCTGTACAAATTGTTAGCATTAATTTCAATCCATTAGATGCCATTTGCCAACACATTTATCAGGCTGTCAGTGATTTTTGGCGCTATTTTTCATTTTTTAAAAGTCCAAAGAACCAACAATTTAGAAACTTATTTTTCCCCCAACAATTCCAATTTTAAAAGAGGTTTAAGGTCCTAGCCCAGTCCAAGGCATCAGTTTTGTACTATGTTCTGCTGCTGTGAACTGCTCCCCCACCCAACTCTCCCTAGCAGCTACTGAAGTCTATTTGGCCACCACAGAGCCTAGCCTGTTCTAGCAAATCCCCATGCAGATTTAATACTTCACTGCGGGTGTTTTCCTTCACAGTAGATTTTTACTGTTTAACTCCTCATTAAAAGGCATGGCAGCATGACACTTTTSAAAAGTGAAGCACCTCTGCAACATTAAACGTGGCTATCATCACTGTGGGAAATTCATGTCAGCACAGGCAAGGCCAACAGTAACGTAAGSAAGCACCCCGTAGGAAAAGGAAAAGATGCTGTTTCCTCTGATATGGTACGTGAAGGTAACAGTTATGCATCCAGAACCAAAAGCCACCAAGGGCTCAGAAAAGCTGTTTGTTCATGTGTGTATCATGTCACAATCCATAGCTCACAAAATGAACCAAATAAACAACCCTAGGGAAGAAGGCACAGGAAAATGGAAACATATAAAACATCCTCTGATACTAGCAACTACTGTGCCACAACCACTTCCCACAGAAGCTGATTAGCATCAAGGCTATCTGAAATCTGACTTGCAGAGGAATAATGAAAAATGAGAAGAGGTGCAGTCAACAAACCAAGCTTTATCGTCACATGTCTGTGGCCTTAAGGGCCTCATGTCAGGAAGCAAGTTAAAAAAAAAAAAAAGCAGCCAGCTGTCTTGTAATTTTTTTTTTTTTTCAATCCTCAAAATGGTCAGAAAAGTGATGTGCACATGTGGCATGTCTCATTAATACTCATCATATGTGTATTCGTGCATTACACAGACTAGAGATAGATCTAACTCTGCCATATGCCTGTTCTTCTTTTCAGACTGTGGGTCTTACATACACACATTCATGCACGCTAATATTTTGCCATATAATAGATCTGATAATATTCATCACCATCCTCAAAAACTGTGCTCTAAGAGCACTATGTAAGAAACAGGTTATCATATATATTTACCTCCCTACTTATAAGTGTCTACACTTCTCTTATTTACAGGAATTTCTCTTATTTACATTAACTGTGTGTCTTTGGGGTTTTTGCCTCCTCTGCCGTGACAAAAAGTWGACAATGGACATCAGGGAAGAAAAATCTTGTTCATTACCAAAGACAAAATGTGTTGAAGACACAAGAACAACAGATAAAGAATCTTAGTCTAGTTTAAACATTATGGACTGAGACAGCCTTAGCAAAGCAACACAGAAAAGAGGAACAGCTATGAAAAATTGAGGAATGTAAGAAAAACAAAACCAAAAATGAACTGTACATAACCCCAGACATTACTAAGAAGTGACAGGTATAAATTATTCACAAATGAAATGATGAAACTTTTGTTCTATTTAGAACAAAACATTAATTTCCATGCAGCTATTCAATAGCTATACTTAGCAACGGATCACGGGATTGCTCAGTCTTAAAAAATATAAGTATTTTTAAATACTGTCAATTGTTCCGGAGGAAGCAGAAAACACTATATTGAGAAAGCCTTATTTTGTAAGAAAGTGATAAAAATAGATTTTTATTAGTATGTAAGATCAAAAGGAAAGCAGATGAACTCTTCAGAATATCAACGTGCCCATGAGACTCTCYTGCATAGCTACTTCATGCACAAGGGTAATTCTCTGGTCATTCCAAACTTTTTTTATTTGTGGAGGCAGTAAGTCAGAATGAGCTCTTCTTATTTGTGGAAGTGGGTTACAGGGGTTTTATTTGCCCCACCCCACCCCTCCTTTTTTTTTTAAGTAGAAAACCTTGTGGAAGGAAAGGGTATTCCATACCTTTACAAAAATCCACTTGATTATTAAGTCCCATAAGAAGGTTTCACAGGAATGTAGGACTATTCAAAAAGAGGCATTCCCTGCTTCCAGAACAGCTACCTCATTTCCAAAACTCTAAGGACTTAYGGGAAATTTCTCAGACACCATAACTTCTCTGATCATATCAGTATGGATAAGCTCATAACAATACTGGTTCCAGGACCAGAAAAATGCACAGAAGGTTAAACTGGTGAGCTGCTTAGCCCAGACAAGAACAGTGATACATTGCAGACTGTAATTTCTTTACCATCATGGTTTTTTTGAAGCTGCCAAGTAATTAAATGGAATCCAATCCACAAAGCAGTAACTTGAGGATATATCTCCTTCATCCATAAAAGTGACATTATGGTTCCTCAAACACTTGGTGCACCCTGACTTAACATACATGTGGGATACACACACAACATATGGTTGCTTTGAAAGACTTACAAAAAAACATCAGGAAGAGTTTCGGAGGTTTTTTCTTCTTCTTTTCTTTCCCTTTCCCCTGACCCTGTCCCCCCATCCCTAAAATATCTGATGTGGTCACTTCATGTGAAAGCCTGCCTAGCAGGAGACAGCACTCCACAGATCTCTAGAACCACACCTGTATGAGGAGGCAAACTTCATTGTCCATGGGGGTAAAACACGCTCATAGGAATCAACGTGTGCGCGTGCACACACACACAGAAGGATGAGAAGAAAAAAGAATGAACAATTATAAAAGAGATACAGTGTCCGTACCCTGGTAAGGTCCATGCCAAGTTTGAGCTGAGAGATGAGATGGAGAATTACACTACGTTGATCATCCATGACTCCTAAATCCTCCTCTTCATTATCTTCAGTATCTGTCATTTCATCTTCAACTAGGATCAACTCAGAAGCTGAATGCTGAAATGAAAAGAAACATCACCATCTGGACAAAAAGATMCAGTATGTTTTTTTCCACTATATATGTTTAAAAATGGAGCTGTCTCAACAGAACCAAAGACAGCCTCTGTTAAAACCAAGAAAAGATACAAATTTAAAATAAAAAAATCCAGTAATGGGTTCATAGAGCATTTTGATCCTATCCTTAGAACAAGAGTGGTAAGTATCAGATGCTAATTTACACATTATCTTCTCATATTTATATTGCAGTGATGCCAGACAAAAATCACAGCATATTAAAGTAACAGATCTTCTATTAAATAGAAGTACACGGTTGAAAATGAGTCTTCAAGAGTTTGTTTCATAAATCCCTCCAGCAAATATTCATACTTCACACCTAGATGTTGTATGACCTGATTTCACACTATTTTTCTCTTTTCCTCTATCCAACTTCCAAGTCATATATCTAAGAAAGTCAAGACTATTAACTGAAGGAGATAAAAAGAAGACTATAATTAAAGTACACACTTTAAAAAAAAAAAAAAAAAAGACATTAGATTTTGGGGGGCAAGGCAATGCCACGAGTCTTTATGACATTTGCAACATTACGCTGCTTCACAGCACAATAATGCCAATACTGCCTGGTTTCCAGACATACTAGCTGAAGATCAAGAGAGAGACATCATGCCATCTCCTTTCAAGAGGAAATTTACAGCAGAAAGGGATAATGATTTGTGATACTTTATTTCCCCTCAGGGTTTACAATATATTACTAACAATAATCCAAACAGGTGGTAGTTATTTTGTTCAGTCTATTGAAACCACACTGCCAGCCTTCCAGATATATATTCAGGTAAGTTTTTTGTACTTTAAAAAAAAGTTGGGTTATATAGCTGAAAAATTTACAGCCCAGCATTTCATTATTACCCAAGGTTTCCATGCTGTAAATGAGACACTACCTGCAAAAGTTAGCATTCCTTCATGCTAAATAGCATTTTTGCAGAAACAGCTAGTTYGTTACATAAAATGAGAAATTTTTCATCTCACTGTGAAAGTCTTTGCAACTGAAAGTTTCATTAAAACCAGCTGATATTCAGAATTAGGTTTCAAAGAAATATTTCTGAATGATCACATTTGAGACCCCTCAGGTGAACAGCAGCTTGTGTAAAGAGAGTGTCTCTGAAATGTAGTTACTACAGATGTTTCCAAGATTTGAATAAAGTGTTTTCTCTTTCTCTCTCTCTTTTTTTTTTTTTTTTTTTTTTATTAAATAAATGTTTAGGTAACTATTCCCAAAAGAATAGCTATTTGGTGAAATCCAAGGACATTTGAAAGACACTTTACAATTACTTTATTTAGAAAGTAGAATATGTAGATTACATAAAACAGAATCTGGTGAGCTGTAACCTCAACAGCTTGGAGCTTTTCAAAAGGACAAAAACCACACTTTCTTCTTCCCACTCTCTCAGAAAATAAAAGGATAGAACGATAAGCCCTTTCCTCCCAAAACGCACAGAATTATTATCTAACTGACACCTTATTGACAAGTTCAATTAACATAAAACCTGACAACCTCATACAAAATTATCAGCTGGGGAGACATAAAGCATCAAAGCCTGGCTCAGTTGTACAGGCTACGATTCATTTGGAGGAAGTGTGGAAAAAGCAGTATCAGAACTTACAGTAGATGCTTCCACGGGAGGTTTCCCTTTGATCCAGCTTGACCTCATTGAGAGCACTGAGCTACCGAATAAGCACTACTGCTTCTGTTACTGCCATGAACCGAGCTCGCGGCAAACAAGCTCCAGCAGGAATTAATAGCGCTAGGAAAAAAGCAAGGGGACCCCCCCCCCCCCCCCCCCCCCCCCCTTTTTTTTTTTTTTTTTTTTTTTTGGCTGTCCGACAAGTTGGAGAGTGTGCACAGGATGTCAATCTGCTCCTTGYGTTTCTAGTCATATGGCATTGAGATCAGTGAGCTTAACGGCACACAGCTCCAACTGGGAAATGGTGCTGCTGTTTCCCAAAGGATATCCTGGTGGGCTGTCCTCCAGGTGGGGGGCAGGAGGGAGGGGGCACGAGTCTGCCTGGGTGTGCACGAGTGTGAGAGAGAGAGAACATGCGAGCAGGTAACATGCTTTCAAGTGAACATATACCAGCTGCATAACCTTAGTTGTTAACAACATCAGAAAATAAACAAATTACACATTGACAAGTTCGCAGACTATATCATATATTAAGAATTTTCTTTTTCTCCTGAAGATTGCACATTCAGCCAGGGACAGAAATCCTTCTTTCTTTCCTGCTAAAATAGGTATTAGGTTTTCCATGCCTTTCAAAGTGTTAATAACAAAACAGCAAGTGCCTCTCATTGCTACTCGACAAAACGTGCATGGTGAGGGCAAGCAACCCTATAAATAGTTTAGGCGCTCAGGAAAGTGGTGTTTGCATTGTTTTAAATGAAAGACTTTCTGCTCATCAGGGAGGATAAGTACAATGTAACATTAGGATCAAGCSTGTTTAATGACCATTCTGCAATAAGGACTATAATTTTAATTAACTATCCCCTATTTTAAGAACATGTGCAAGGGCAACAAAAATCCCACTACTCTACTATTAGAGTTATCAACATATTAGTGACCTTCAGTGCATGTAGAATGACATCAGTTGTCTGCATCTTTTCTCACTTTCCAAGAAAATAAGAACTTAAGTAGCAGTTTACAATTTATGTCACAGGAACTGAACAGCAGTCATCTTCAGTAAGCAGTATCCTTTCTGTATTTCCCTCTCTCCTCATTAGCTGTTCCAGGTAATTACTAAATTGCTTTTTAAGAGCACAGAAAATAGACATTTCTTTTTTAACTATCGCATATTTTCTTTAGAAAAAACAACCATGTAAGCACAACACAGGGTGTGTGCACATACAGCCACAAAATACAAAGCTACTGCATCTTTAAAGTGTCATAAAAGTCCAACYAGGTTTTTTAATTCTTTGTCTTTCCACAGAAATAGTATGCAGTTTAGTAGTAACCAATGTCTAAGCATTCAGTAGAATGCAAAAGATTATGTTGAGTGATTATCCTTTAATGGCAGCTTTTCTGAATTATCAGACACAGACATAAATTTCCCYCCCGCGCCCCCCCCCCCCCTGTAACATATAATTGCAAAGCTGAACTAGGAAAGCAGTGATTTCTTCCATTCCTGTGTGGTCAGAGCATAATGCAAAAGCTATTGAGCTGTGCACAGCTCAGGCTGGGAATGAACAGCACAGCTAGGCTTGGGTGGCTAACCCTGAGAATCAAATACTGAACCAGTTACAAACAAGCACCAAGAAGGGGCTTATATTTAAAATCATTTTAATCAAAATGAGTTTCCAACACTGGGCTGAAGCACCAGGATTTTTCAGAAAAATCTCAATGGAAAACAACAGATCATTTCTAGAAATCCCATTAAGGGATTCACTTCAAAGTTTAAAGGCCGAAGACATGAAAACATACATTTGCAGAGATCTATTTTAAACAGGTCATTTCATTAGAACTGGGATCGATTAATTTAGAGAGGTCATCTGCTGGGATACAAAACAGATGTTCTAGTCAGCAGTCTTTATCAGAAAACATGCTGATTCTTTTTTAACAGATGAAACCTGTAAGGGAAAGGAATTGTTTCTGAAGGAAACATTCTGCATTTTAAAAAAATGTCTTCAGGAAAAAGACACTTCGACAAGCCTGGGATAGAATCACAGAGTTAAAGACATGTTTCTGTCAAAGGGCAAACCTGCCTCTGTTCTTCCAAAGCATCTTCCACAAGTTAATTCTTCAAATTAACTGCTGTGCTGGAAATTAATTTTTAGATAATTAGTTCAGTTATAAGGCTTAGAGCTTGGTTTTCCAACATACTTCACAAACCATATCATGCAACAGTACTGTCAAGCATGACATGGATCTCATCTTGTTTATTTGTTGGGGGGAGAGAGAAAGGAATATACAGAATCACAGTATCATTTGGGTTGGAATGGACCTCTTGAGATCATCTTGTCCCACACTCTGCTCAAGCAGGGACACCTAGAACCAGTTGCCAAGGACCRAGTCCAGGTAGGTTTTGAGTATCTCCAAGGATGCAGACTCTACAACCTCTCTGGGCAACCTGTGCCAGTGTTTGATCATCCTCACGGTGAAAAAGGGTTTTCTGATGTTCAGATTGACTTCCATGTGCCCAGTGCCTCTTGTCCTGTCACTGGGCACTATTGAGAAGACTCCATCTCCCTGTCCTTCACTCCCTCCCATCAGGTATTTACATACACTGGTAAGATCCCCGCGAGCCTTCTCTTCTYCAGGCTGAACAGTCCCAGCTCTCTCAGCCTCTCCTCATGTGAAGGATGCTCCAGAACCTTCACCATCTTTGTGGACCTGGGCTGGACTCACTCCAGTAAGTCCACGTCTCTCTTGCACAGGGGAGCCCAGAACTGCACACAACACTGCAGATGTGGCCTCACCTGTGCCAAGTAGAGGGGAAGGATCCTGATCCGCTGGCAACACTCTTCCTAAAGCAGCCCAGGATGCTGTTGGCCTTCTTTGCCACAAGAGAGCATTGCCGGCTCATGGTCAGCTTGCTGTCCACCAAGATCCCAAGGTCTTCTCTGCAGAACTACCTTCCAGCCAGTTGGCCTGCAGCCTGTACTGGTGCAGGGGCTTACCCTCAGATATCCCCGGATGCAGGACTTTGCATTTCCCTGTGTTGAACTCGATGAGATTCCTCTCTGTCCAGCCTGTCAAGGTTCCTCTCAAAGGCAACACAACCCTCTGGCTCATCAGCCACTCCTCCCAGTTTTTTTATTATCTACAAACTTGCTGAGGGTGCACTCTGCCCCATCGTCCAGGTTATTAATGAAGATGTTGAACAGTACCGGCCCCAGTATTGACCCCTGGGGTACTCCACTAGTGACTGGCCTCCAACTGGACCCTGTACCACTGATCACAACCCTCTGGGCCTGGCCATTCAGATAGTTTTTAATCCACCTCAYTACCCACTTATCTAAGCCATACCCTGTCAGCTTGTCTATGAGGCTGTTATGGAAGACAGGGTCAAAAACCTTACCGAGATCAAAGCAAACAACATCTACTGCTCTCCCCACATGCACCAAGCTAGKCACTTCATTGTAGAGGGCTATCATGTTAGTTAAGCATGATTTCCCCTCTGTAAATCCATGCTGACTAACCCTGATCACCTTCTTGTCCTTCATGTGTTTGGAAATGCTTTCCAGGGTTAGTTGCTCCACCACCTTCCCAGGGATYGAGGAGAGGCTGACCAACCTGCAGCTCCCCAGATGTTACCAGAACATCCCCAGATGTTCCTTCTTGCCCTTCTTGAAGATAGGAGTGACATTTGCTTTCTTCCAGTCTTCATGAACCTCTCCCAAACACCATGACCCTTTAAAGACAATAGATGGTGGCCTTGCAATGACATTSGCCAACTCCCTCCATGCTCATAGGTGCATCCCATTAGGCCCCATAGAGTTACGTATGTGCAGCTTAAGTGCTTCCTAACCTGTTCCTCCTCCACCAAGGGTAAGTCTTCCTCCAGACTTCCCCTCTGATCTCAGAGGCCTGCGATCCTTGAAGGCTGATGTTACCAGTAAAGACTGAGGCAAAGAAGGCATTGCATAACTCAGCCTTTTCTCCGTCATAGTAATAAGCAGAGACCATATGTATCCTGACAGGGACACACTGAGGACTTGTATAGGACTCATAAGGCAATTCTTCATATAATTACACCAAAATATTCTAAGAATTTTCATTAAGGCATGAAAAAGTTTTATGTAGTACAAAAAGGACTGTAGTCAGGAGCAAGAGGATGAATCTTAGAACATCTGGATAAAAAAGACATCATTTAAGAATATTCCAAGGGAAGTAGTCCTTAAGTCTTTCTACATTTAAAAAAATTGCAAAAGATASTAAAAAAGTAACACTGTATGAAACATTTCTGCACTGAGAGAAAGATGGAATAAATTACTTGGAGGACTTGTTCAGAAGCAGCATTAAACAGAATTAGCATTTTCATACTAGGCAAGGATTGCCATATTTTCTGTAGAGTCATCTAATTACGATTAGTTCTACCAGTGCACATAAAAGTCAGAGGCCTCATTTTGATTTTCAGATTCCCTTCATTAATGATATAGGTTTGCAAGCATCATTTATACTTGCACTTGTATAACTTGAGAGCTTGCAAACAGGTTTTCTGTGGGTGTAAGATTAAATATAACTCTGTAAGGTCAGAGAGCTTTAGCACATTTACACTAATGTGACAAATTGGCCCCATAAGATTTTCATCAGTCTCAATACCAAAGTTAGAATTCTCTTTGTAAAGTAGATACAGTAAAAATACCCCAAAAGTAGTAATATATAATGAGGTGTTAGCTTCTTGCAGGGCTTGTCACTGTATCAGAATTGACAAAACTGCACTAACTTGCATGCATCACTTGTCTTCTCTTCTTCCAGCATGTACACCTTCAAAATATTTAATTGTGTTTACTACCAGCTGTGGCATGCACCTGATAGAAAAACATGCAAGCTTACTGCACCCATCCCTCATTAGCAGTGATTTGAATCTCAAATGTAGCTTGTCCAGTAGGTTGTACTTATTAAACTATTTTATATACAGACTAGCATATTAGCATGCTGTTGTGGTGGGTTGACCCTGGCTGGATGCCAGGTGCCCACCAAAGCCTCTCTATCACTCCCCCTCCTCAGCTGGACAGGGGAGAGAAAATAAAACAAAARGCTCATGGGTCAAGATAAGGGCAGGGAGAGATCACTCACCAATTACTGTCATGGGCAAAACAGACTCAACTCGGGGAAAATTAATTTAATTTATTACCAATCAAATCAGAGTAGGATAAGGAGAAATAAAACCAAATCTTAAAAACACCTTCCCCCCACCCCTCCCTTCTTCTCAGGCTTAACTTTACTCACGATTTTCTCTACCTCCTCCCCACCAGCAGCACAGGCGGATGAGGAATGGGGGCTGCGGTCAGTTCCTCACATGTTGTCTCTGCCGCTCTTTCCTCCTCAAGGGGAGGACTCCTCACACTCGTCCTCTGCTCCAGCGTGGGGCCCTTCCCACGGGAGACAGTCCTCCACGAACTTCTCCAATGTGAGTCCTTTCCACAGGCTGCAGTTCTTCATGAACTGCTCCAGCGTGGGTCCTTTCCACTGGGTCCAGTCCTTCAGGAACAGACTGCTCCAGCGTAGGTCCCCCGTGGGGTCACAAGTCCTGCCAGCAAACCTGCTCCAGCATGGGCTCCTCTCTCTCCACAGGTCCTGCCAGGGCATCCACCTGTTCCAGCGTGGGGTCCTCCACGGGCTGCAGGTGGAGATCTGCTCCACCATTAACCTCCATGGGCTGCAGGGGGACAGCCTGCCTCACCATGGTCTTCACCAGGGGCTGCAGGGGAATCTCTGCTCCAGCACCTGGAGCACCTCCTCCCCCTCCTTCTTCACTGACCTTGGGCGTCTGCAGAGTTGTTTCTCTCACATATTCTCACTCCTCTCTCCGGCTGCAATTGCTGTTGTGCAGAGGTTTTTTCCCCCCTTCTTAAATATGTTATCACAGAGGCGCTACCACCGTCGCTGATGGGCTCAGCCTCAGCCAGCGGTGGGCCCGTCTTGGAGCCAGCTGGCATTGGCTCTATCGGACATGGTGGAATCTTCTAGCAGCTTCTCACAGAAGCCACCCCTGTAGCCCTGCCGCTACCAAAACTTTGCCACACAAACCCAATACAGCTGTGAAAGGAGGAGTAATTCCCATATAGAAAATTGAAATGAATATAATAGAAATGAAATAGAAAATTTCAATTTACTTCAACCTAAGTCTTGAAACAAAACAAACAAAAACTCAAACACCTTTACTTCAAACACACTGTAAAGACTGAAATCATCATCATCATCCATGCACTTCTCCTCTAACTTCCAAATGCATTGTCATTTACAGATTAGCAACTTTAAGCTTAACTATAAGGTAGCCACACTTTTTTTTTATATCCAACAAGCTCCTGTATCTCTTTGTATAAGCTTTTCTACTCTTCAAGAACAGTTCAAATGAAACAAAATAGAAAATACTCTTCTCAACATTTACCACCACACCATTACACAATGTAAGCAAAGGAAGGGAAAAAAGAGGGTTGGAAAAGCGGTGGTAGAGTGMACCCTATCTAGTGATTGAGCCCTGGCCTCCATCTTGCTTATTTATGCTTTGCTCCTGGTAGCCCTGTGACTGATCATTGCAAAGAAAGAATAGATCAAAGATAAAACCTCAAATACACCAACATCCCATACACCCATTGCAATGCAGGCACCTGGACACCAAASTTCCAGTGACTTTCAAAGAGGCTAAAAGCTCCCCAGTGTTCAAGGTTTGATTTTTTTTAAAAGAGAATTAACAAGCTCAGAACCAAAGCAGAGCTTAAATAGAAAGCAAAAGTTATTACAGCCTGTACATCTCAATTTCATCCTGAAAAAGGTCTCTCAAAGGTAGCAAAATAGGTGGCTCAGCTCAGCTCATTTTCTTCATTTACTCTGAGTATTTCATAGGAGCTGTCTCTTCTACTGCCTTTGTCAGTAGCTTTTGCTTTAATTACTGGGAACATTTTTGCCATAGTATTAATCCGCAAAAAGTCCACCACCTCAAGGGGGAACCCACCCCCCCCAAACAGACACACCCACAGTCACAGTTTTCCTAGCATTCAATCATTATAGCTTAGATACAACAATGATGAACCAAAATTAAAGATAAATTTTAAAATATCAAAGCAAGTAACAGAAGATGACAATCAAATGAGAAGGATTTTACAATTAAAAAGTGAGCACACTGTAACTTATACACAACGCTATGGCAAGAAAAAAATATCACTTTCTTTTTGCTTTGCTACATACAGATCCAATCGGCAAGACAGTTAGTTTCTCCTTCATACAACTGGATGAAGGAAAGATGGCGTAATAGGCAGATTTTCTACTTACCTTAAACTACRTACACCAAGAAAAATAATCCAGGCATATCTATCTGGATAGATAAGTAACTGCTGCATCTGGGTTTGGGGTGTGAGAGAGTGGGGTCAAAGCTTTTACGTAATCCTGGATACATCGTTCATCACTGATAGGTCAAACCATAGAATATTTGGTAGAAAAAGCTTGCATCAGGAAAGAATGTCTACAAAGTGCCCAGAAATTAATTTCTTACCAAATTTGTTATTTGTGTTTAGTAATTCAGGTCTCCAGAGAAAATAAAATTCTTCAAGCTAGGACTATCAATGATTAAAACATCTCATTTTTTTGTGTACGGATAATTTTTATATATTTTGTGGTTTGGTTTTTGTGTTTTTTTAATTGAATATGCTAAACACACTGGATGTTCAGAAAATCTCTCCAGCTAGGGACAAGCGCAAGGATCAAAGTGTGGCAATGTGAGCAATCTATCACACAAGATTAACTGGATACAACACATAACAGTAGAGTCATCTACTGAACCAAGTATTACCTAGCTCTCTTTAGGAGATCCTTCCTTCACTGCAAAGCAAGCAAGCAAAGTAGAAATGCCTTGTGATACTAATACTTCATAAATATAGACAGGCTGACATATAGATGATGCAAGCAAAGAAAATAATCACAAAACCTGTATCTTAGGTGACAAATAGGTCTGCAATCCTTTTCCTTCCCAACAAAACCAAACTGCCAGGCATCTGGAGGCAAGCACATTATCCAGATATTCACTATTTTGAGAGCATTACTAATGCCTTTTTGTTAATGTTTTGCAGTAGTATCTCTGGGAACAGAAGTCTTTTCATCCTTAAAGAACAAGCTCAGAAAGCTTCCTTTTCCTACACTGCACTGTGTTTAACTCTGACCTGTGACCATATTTAGGGGTAAACATAACAATATAGCAGTGATGAGGACCAGATAACGTAAGAGATTTAAGAAGAAAAAGGGTTGGTTTGTTGTTTAAAGAACATGTAAGGTGAAACAAAGGGCATCTATGTTTATGTTGCAGTATAGCCTGTGTAAGCCTTCAGAAAAAACATTGGAAACTAACCATGAAAGTGATTATGTTTAGAATAAAGAATCAATCAGTAACTTAACATCCTTTTAAACAGAGATCCTCATTTGGGTTACCTACAGCATTGTAATCCTGTTACGCACCAAATAATGTTTGTTGGACAACTTTTTCCCTACATGTTCATATCATCTTCATAAGAAAATTCCTCTTGCAAATTTCAATTTTCGTAAGCCTAAGGTAGTCAGTTCTGAAAATCAGCTGAAAAGCAGCTAATTCCCAACCACAGACTCCACAGGAAAAGATTAAGTACCAGCACCAGTCCACACATCTTGTGAGCATCTTTCATGAAATGAGGGCCACTGAAGTACAGCACTGTTTAATCTGAATCCTAAAACACAAGAGGACTTCGCAGTATTGCATAAATTCAGTAAGAACTGGAAATAAATGTTTTTCATCACTGGTATCATCAGAAATGAACAGCAACATGAGACTACAAAAAAATGCGCAAAGAGAAAAGCCCCATGGACTTGTCCTAAATTGAAACAAAAAACCTTGAAGGCTAGCATAAATCACAACAGTAAATTTTATGCTAACCTAAACCCACAAGAAATACAGTATCACATCATAAACAATTTTAACAAAACCTATTCTTAATGCAATACAGATACTAGTGAAGAACAATTTTCTGAAAGATACTCAGTTTTCTTTTGAGAATCAAATTTTTTAGAAGCAAGATAGCTATAAATACAGCATCTGACACTATCCAAAATAAGTTACTCAGAATTTACAAGCTTACAAACCACACAGTGCGGCAGGACAGATTCCCACCACTAGCCAGGCAGGACTTCAGAGTTTGTGAGGGGTCTGAAAGTCACGTGCTTATAACTTTTGGGGAGCTAAAGACAAAAGACTGCACTGAGCTGCAGGCTGGTGAGGGAGACTAACATGGAGGAAAGCATGGCAGAAGGCTATACGTTCTAGACATCCCCCTGTATTAAAAGGGATCCTCTCTAGAACGAGATCCTTGGGGAGAAACCTGAAGAACTAGGAGCAACTTGCCTCATGCTCCCACAAAGARGGGAAAGACAAACACTTTTTGGTAAGGGACCCAGCAGGCGATTTTAGTCACCCACCAGACAGTACAGCACACTGATAAGGAAAGGCATCATACTCAAACAAACCTCTGCTCCCATTGATAAAATCCCTAGAGAAACTGCAACAGT
This sequence comes from Phoebastria nigripes, assembly GCA_035582835.1. Lineage (NCBI taxonomy): Eukaryota > Metazoa > Chordata > Aves > Procellariiformes > Diomedeidae > Phoebastria > Phoebastria nigripes. The sequence continues at coordinate 70,169 of JAYKAV010001433.1, read as the reverse complement.
TTGTGCAGAGAGGTTGTGGGACCTCCACTGGTGGAAGTGTTCAAGACTTGAYGGGACATGACCCTGAGCAAGCTGACTTGATTAGCTCTGCTTTGAGCAGAGTGCTGAACTGCAGGACCTCTGGAGGTCCCTTCCAACCTGGAGTACTCTGTGATTCCATACTGATTCTACTTGCAAAGCCCAGTAAGTGAAAAGTTAGGAAGTAACAGAACTGAAGTCATTCAACCAGCTGTAATTCTCTTCTATGWCGCTTTGCATGCTAGCTAAGCAAATTTATGGCAGAAAAATGCTACCACGCTAGTCAATAATATACCATTCACATATGCAAAGAGGGCACAAAAAGATGGACAACTACAAATTTAACCTTTACAATCATCTGGTCTTGCAACACTAATCTATATGTAAATCCAGTTCTCACAGTGCTATTTCTTGTATGCAATATCACATGCCAGTATATTTATAAGAGGAGAGAAATGGTAAAGACATGTTAATACAAGCAGTATTAACAATCTTTCCTCAAGGTAACATGCTTATTAAACCATCCTGACTCTTCCTGCAATTTCTTGTCCCATCCACTATATACATTCTCATTGCTGACACACACACACACAMAAAATAAAAAAAAAAAAAATAAAAAAAGACAGGCTCAAGTCTTTCAAAAGAAAAATAAATCATTATAAATCATACCAGGAGAACATTCAATGTATATGTGAAACAAATTGAGCCTAGAAGATTGTCACCTTTTATACAGCTAACTTCTTGAGGCCAGTGGAACTCTCTACTTGAAAAGCTTCTAAGATTTGTTCTCAGCCTGATGAATCACTTGGTCCATCTCAGACTGTGAAGACGACTGTGCAGTCTCTCTACGCTATAATGTGGAAGAGTCCCGCCTCTTTCATCTTCTCCTTCCAACTCCTCCTCTGAGATGAAGTTTTATAATTAAATACTTTCATCCCAGCTGTTTCCACATTCAGGGCTTTTCAAATAAAGAATCATCACCACAAGCAGAAAACCCTATTTTTTTTTCCTAGCAAGACCAGATGGAACAGCTGAAACCAGTTTGGATGAAGCTTTACTAAGCAAGATAATGCAATTCCAACCTGAGACAAATACTCATCGTAGAAGAGTTCAGCCCAGCTTACTAAAGTCTAGCTAAGTTAYTGACGGACTTAATGAGATGGGTAAGCATACTAACGGGCAGTATTGCCAAACCCACATATATAAACATACTAAGAAATAAAACTGACAGCACAAAGCAAATCAATTGGCAAACAACAAATCAATTAGCACACAATCATGAACTAAAATTAGCTTTAGAGTAACTGCAGTTACTGAAATTAACTTCTGGCTTCAGAGTTCGTTTTGCAGAGGGCACAGGTTTTATAATGAACAGAGTAAGCAATCGATCCATTTTAACTCAATTTTTAAGCCTTACTGCAAGGGAACCTGAGTTCTTTATATTCCAATGATTAGTTTTCACTGAATTTCACTAGTAATTATGGAATGCCACATGAATCAGAGCCACATGTTTATTCAAATTAGATGCAAATTTTGTATTAAAGCTTCGTATTTTTATTTTAAGTAGAATATTACTCTCAAATATATTWTATAGATAGCAGCTGGAATACATGCATTTTGGAGGTGGGAGTGACTCAACAAAATGCAATGGCTTTGGCTGGAGCTAATTTTTTATTAATTATTTGCATAAACAGTTTTACTAGAGATTGTTTGCTGACACAGTAACTATTCCGGAAAGCTAGAGAAAAAAAAAAAAAAAAAAAAAAATTAGTTAGATTATCTTAGTCATTGTCAGTGCTGCTGCAGCAGGCTTAGGGTCATTTAATTCTACTTTTAGTGTAATTGTACATTTAATCCTTAAATATACCTTCCCTTGATTATCCTTAAATATACCTTCAACTGATTATCTCAGATTTCATTTTTCAGATGGTCTGCTAGTGAATGGATTAACTGGTACCATCTTTGCCTAGAGATTAATTTATCTATCCAAGTCATTACAGGCCATTTACTGTGCTCTTCAGCCCAAAAAGTACTTAATCATGCAGAAGGTAAAAAGCAGAACACATTCAGAAATCCTGTAATGTCTGTACTAAACAGTGAAAAGGAACTCTCTGTAATACTGCAAATGTTACTTTCCCACCCTGATCTGTTCTCTTTCCATTACTGTACTTGCAGCTAGCACTGTATGTTCATGGCTAAGCTGATCTCCCAACACCAATTACACAGCTTTATGTCAAGTACAAAAAGGAACTAGGAAACACTAGGAACAATTTACACCAGGAAACAATCCACAGTCCTGGGCAATCTGCTGAAACACAGATATATAAAGGCAATATTGAATTAGAAATAATTTCTTGTATATAGCTTAGTTTCTAAAATTGCAGGAGCACTTTTAAAATTATTTCTTAGCCTCTCTAACACATTCTGTAATAGCTCTAAAGGCTATTACATCCTCTGTAACGGATGAAATATCATCATATTAATATGTATACTAACCTACAGATAGAAAACAACTTCAGCTTGAAAGCGACTATCACCTGAAGAGATTGGACAAAAACACATAATCTTTTAAGATTAAGAACTAAACAATTCAGTACCTCCTATAAATAGCACAGTTCCTTCTTACAGTTGAAAACATCAAGGTTCAGATCATCTAGGGGACTGAAATATCTTTAATAACCTGGACTTGACTGCCCTTGCAATCACTATCACAATTAAAACCTGGTTTAGCAGTTAGATAATCAGAGCTAAAGCCTCAATCCTACAGAGCTAAAACTTCAATCCTATTAAAAAAGACACTTCAAGATGGAGCATGTGTACAGTTTCTCATGCACACAAGCAAGGGAAAGTTAGGGACAGGAAAGCAAAGAGACTGCATAGATACCAGATCCACAGGATGGAAAGAATCAGCTGGCGTGGCATTTTAAGGCATAAAAATCACATGAAGAGAGCTAAATCGCAGATGTAGCTACAGCATGATTTTTATAATAATTCTTAACTAAACTRTTAGATCAAAAGAAAGTGATTCCTTCCCTCTCAGGTCCCACATAAGAATAGCCTGTTTTCCATTTGTATTTGGCTGCCAGGGGAAGCATTTGGCCTGCAGTTACATTTTGTCAGCTCAGAAGGGGAATTCTGAAACTCAAAATGACAATTAGTTGAACTGGAACAGTAGCTCACACATGGAAGTGATTCRCACCTTTATTCTACTTAGGCACTAAGTTTATTACAACTCAATTTACCATAAGACTCAATATTTTAAAACTAACCAATTTCAGCATTTCTTGAAAGGAATTTCAAAATTATAAACCCYTAAATGAAGGAAGCAGGGTCCTGTTTACTGCAGACTGGACACAGACCAAGTTCACGTCACAGCTCTGAAGAGTGTACTCTGCCATATTCCATACCAGATTTGTCCTGTTCTGCTTTAAGGGAAAAACCCTAAGTAACACCTTGAAATTGTAACATAGCTTACACCAAAAAGTCCAAAGTGGTTCACTAGGGGATACACAAAAGTATTTTACATCAACTCACATCMAAAGAATATGAAAAATAAAAGACAAAGGTGCTTGATCCAGCATTTCACTGTCAGGGGTTACTTCTTTCAGTGAAGATAACAGGCTTTAACTTCATGCTGTCCTTCTTACAGTTGAAAACTGTCACAACCCTAAAAGAAAACTCATCTGGGMAGACAAAACAGCAACATCAAGAAAGGACATGCTAAAATAGGCAAGGAATACACATGAAAATAATCTCTGCCACAAAATCTTGTATTTTCTGAACTAGTTTAAGCAGTATCTCAAATGATATCCCTGCATTTGGAAGCAAGAAACACCATAAATAACAAAAGCAAATAAACACCAACATATTATCTAAAGAGAAGAATCTTTAGCTGCTACATTATTTCACCAGGGGAGCAACTCTGCATTCCTGAAACCCTGACAGTGCAACAGACCAAAGAAAGGTTTTACTTTAGTTATCTATGGCATCAAAACTCAACTCCAGAACTTACTATATCTCTCAAGAATGCTTAAGCATTCAAAGAAAATTGCATCAGATGAGCCTTGTTATTCCAGAGGAGAATTATAAAGATGCATGCTTCTTCAAAAACATATAAAAAACAYGGCAGAGAACAAGTCATTGGTTTGTTAATGATGTTGCTTAATACACTGCTGCAAAGTGTCTACATGCTGTGCTGAGAATTAACACAGCTATCACTAAACACATTCAGCCACTTGGTCATGTTGCAAGGAAACTGCTGCCACTAGCAGCCTGCTCTATGGGAAAGATTCCTCAGCAGTCATCCCTCCCCCAACATAACAAACATCTCTGTTTTCTTTTTAAAATCACTGCAGATCCACCTACCTAAAATTATCTTTTCCTTATAAATAACATTCTATAATATAAGCAGCTGAGTCAGTTGTTCCTCAAGGGTAGTTATTTAATGGCTTTTTCTATTTCAGACTACAAGTCAATTCACAATTTGTTTGGTCAGTACATCTACTATATTATGCTGAGCGTTAGCCAAAAAGCACTCTCCCATTCCTTTGGGGTATAGCTTCTGACTAAGAGATAGAGGTTATATCATAAAAAGTACAGATTTTTTTAAAATAAAAATCTAGGTCCAGTCAAAGAAAAAATTGGAATTAATTTTGATAGCACTRACAGAGGAACCAGCACTCTCTTCTGATAACTTCTGTAAAAGCAAGGCTCACTTCTTTTGGCAGGTRTATTTTGAAAGCTGAGCCCCATTAATACAGTACCAACTTCTTCAGTCATGAGGATCATCCAGTGCCTAGTTTGGGGTTTTTTAAAAGAAAATCATTAAGAGAAATAAGCTTCATTTGAATGACACTTGTGGATTCTTTTTTTCTTCTACATCTAAAAGAAGCTACAAGATAAATAAAAAAAGATATCAGGGTCTTCAATGTCAAAAATTTGTCAAACAATGACATTTAGACACATTTTCTCATTCTCTGCTGATGCCACCACAGTTATTAACAAGAATGTACGTGGACTACAAAACAAGCGGAGTGTGATGATTTGCAGTTGCTTTTATATATAATTACACATACTAAGTAATGAGCACAGTCAGTGTTTTCATACCTTTGAAAATGAACTGGCTACTCAGTGCCAAACCTAGGCTCCTGYCCTGGACACACAACAGGCCAGAATATATTTAAAAATATGCTTAAATCCTGCACACAGAATTGTTAAAGTGTGTTAAGTCAAACATCTTTGATAACTTTGGGGGGGTTTCAGACATCATCTCCTGGGTGACTACCTGGCTCAGATAGCATCCTTAGCAGGGTAACAGTTATGTTGCTCAAAAGATTTTTCTCTTCTTCAAAGCCTGTTCTCTCACCCTCCTTTCTCTAGTCACAACAACAAGAAGCTCCAGCTTCCTGTTCGACACTTCGCTCAGCTTGGACAGCTGGGCAGAACCTGCAGCACTCTAGGAAAACTTCACCTCCTCTCCCAGAGAAAGGTCTGACCACAGCAGCCGATAGGTGTAGCCTCTGTAACAGCGCATCACAACTTGCTTGATCTGAAGATGAGTATGAAAACACAAAAGCTCCAACTTATGTTAGATGTAACTGTTCACCTCTTCCACAATTCAGGTTTTGTGCTTCAGCCTTCCAATGGGGCACTGATATCTTGATCAAAATGATCAAAACTGAAAAATATTATCAGCTACATTTAAAAGAGCACTTCAAATTGCGAGCCAACAGTACCAATCTCAGACAACATGAGGCACACAAGGACTCAGTGGAAGGGAAGATGCAGGTTTGGAAAGAGCTTCCAGGAATGAATCCTGATTCAGGCCACTTTCTCAGGGCAAAACCAAATTTCTGCTTAACGAACTGTACTACCATAACAAAAATTACACGCATGAGTCCAGCTGCTTCTTGTTGCTCCACCAATCCACAAACTTCCACTTACTGCTTCTGCCAAAAACACCATCTTCAGCTGAGCTTTTTATAACTTAAAACTCTTACTTATTCTCTAGGGGTTTTTTTACCTTTTTTCTTCTTTTTTAAGGGCTAGTGCCCCAGAGCCTCCAAATGCAGGCTGCTGATTTCAGGAAGATTGCCACAAAGCACTGAGGATTCTGTACTACAAACAGTGCTATGCTCCTTTGTTTGTATCCATCTCTTCAAGGGTACTCCCTTCTCAATAAATCATGAGTTCCACACGCAAAGCAGTACCTCAAGCCACACGTGCAACTCAGTATCTCTCATCAGCAAGCAAAGGGGAGGAGATTGGACTTTAAAAAAAATTGTCATTTAAAACAAGTCATAAATGGCTCAACTCAACTGCAAAATGATACCCTGAGATGAGTTAAATGAGCTGCTGCTCTTTATGTTCTTGCTGCAAAGCCCATGCTTCCACATCCCATTTGGCTTTACCAGGTGGTCAAGAATAAAAACATCTAAAAAAACCTAATGAAACAAATTGCAGTGTATCAGTGAGTAAAGTAGTAACTCCCAAAACAATATTCTTAAATAGCCTCTTGTCTTAAACACACACTATAAGAACTGCAGTTGGCTTATCTGAAAAAGAAATACAACTTCCTAATAAAAAGCAATTACAGGTAATTTAAACATTGTGATTAATGGACACTAGGAGGAACAGAGTTTGAAATTACTTTCTAAGGACAGATCTGGAAGAGGATCGAAGTAACACATAATATTAAAAAAAATAAATAAATCTGGTTTATCCTTGGATTTTTTGAATTATATTCAATTCAAGATACTACGAAAGAACTGGAAAAACAAACAGCTTTATTGATGTCCCCAGCCATTACACATTTTGTTAAAGGCAATATAATTTAATTTAAGCCATTCCAATTGCCAAAGAGCATTCACTATTAGAAAAGGGTTTCTTCAGCTCTCTCAAAAACTTCTTCCCAGTTCTCCAGGTCTCACGTGCTCCAGGTCCCCTACAATCTGTGGGGTCTCAGAGTGAAGCGTTTTCCTGGTGGGCAGCACTGGTAACCGAAGCAGACAGTAGAAGCTGGAGAAGTTTGGCATGGTGAGAGACTTTCAGTGCATGAGATGCCTGATACGCAGCTGTGAGCCTCCTCAAAGAGTCGATGCTTCAGAACTGCCCTTTACCAAGTAAATGCCACAAAAGCACAAATCAACAGGCTGGTGCAGGATGATGTGGACAAGTTCTGCCCATAATCACTTAACAGGAAAAGGGGTCAGAAAACAATACAGTTTTTCAACTCAAAGAATAGTCAGCTATACTCAAGAGACACCCAGGAGCAAACAGCAACATGGAAGAACAAGTAGCAAGCAAATGTTGTGGTCCTAGTGTCTCCCGTCTATCTCAAACCAGCAAAAACAACAAACAGCTTTTTCTGTCACCAGAAGATAGAAATGTGTACTGACAGTCTGTTAATTGCTTTTACGACTAGAAAAGAGATTGTACGCTTGCCATAGTCCACTGTCCAAAATACCTCAGAGAAGCAAAAGCACACAGCAATATCRTCAACGTATTTTTCTAGTTTTTAGAGTGCACTTTTGCACGAAACTTATCATTTTCACAACTAATTTCAAACAAAGAGGACACTATAAAGAAAAAAGTACAAGTAATTAATAAAAGCATCCACCGTCATACATAGTTTGCATCTAACCAATGTCAAGTCTCAGATACAACAGAAATGGCCTAGAGAGACCTAGCATGCTTACCTCTGTATTTGGTTGTAGTGCCTGTCCATCCTGAGCTGCAGATGGTACTATTGCCCATGTAATGTTAGCACTAGCAGATGATAAGGAGCTGAGGGCACCRTTTTTCAGTTGCTCTGTGGAGTGCGACTTGGGCCCAGGCCATCCCAGGATACCTTCTGAAGCAGAAAATAGGTGTCAATTTACAAGAGACAGATTACAGGTTTCTTCCATTCATCTCATCATTCTACTAATATAAATGAACTCCTATCTCTTCTCTGCTTCCATGCACAGTTTTACTTTAGTAACAAAAATACTCTAGCATCTTCTATGCCAACTTCTCTGTGGTAAATATTTTTTTTAAAAAGTTAACGAAAGAAGATTTTAAAATATTACTCCTACCACCAGACAGAATTATACATAAAGATTATACAATCTGGCACACCTTGGTAATTAAGCAAGTATTCTCTATCCACTATTTTCATAGTTATGAAGTTATCCAAGTAAACCCTCCATTTCTTCTGCCTGAAATCAGAGTTTTAACCTTAGCAGCTGTATTTTATTTCTGTCTGTGCTATTAAAAGCTCTTTCTAGATTAAGTGCTAAAATGCTTTACTGGTCCCAAGACCACAGTTTATAAGAGGTCTCATTAGAAAGATACACATTAAATATAAATCAAACAGAACTAGACATCAGAACAACCCTTATTTCTGGGGGCACCTGATTTCCAGGATGGGCCAGTATTTAAGGATGCCAAGACAGAAAGAACAATCAGCTAAGGCGACTGCACAGTTGTTCCTCCCTTACTGCTCTAAAACATAGTATCAACATTCAAATCAGTAGCCCTCCGCATAGGGCTTAAATTTCAGCTATTAATTACACATTGCTATAAAATGCAGAGATATAGATAAGAAAATCGCAGCTCTTCAGTCATTACCATAATTTGTATATGAAAATACAATTAGTGCCACAGGAAGGATCTCCTTCTCTCATCACTGACAACTTTTTAAGATGACCCAAATCAACAAAAAGTACATTAAAGAACATGCAATTTCTCCTCTCCGTATCACCAGGGGTTACCAGAGGTTGCCTCCTAATTAAAGTAAATCATTTGATCTGGTGAGGTAATGCTGTGTACTATTATATTAACACTTATATTATCAAAAAATGGGCCATGAATCCTATAGCTGACCTCTTACCAAATTCTAAAGATAAAATAATTACAGAACATTATAGAACATTCCTCCCATCTAAAATGGCACTAAGTTATGATGACATGACAAAACTTCAGGTCTACTTGTTTAGCATGATTTTGTGGCACCATCTTTTGCTGAAGAAAGCATAAGCAAATAGCTAAGTATAAAATGATTTTCAAAGATCTGAGTAACCAACAGGGAAAAAAATCCAGCTTTTTTTTTTTTTTTTTAAATGTATATTTCACACAATGACTCAAATTTCCCATTGCCAAAGGAAGAACATCTCTGTGGCTCTGCTGTAAGGCCACACACTGCAAAGCTTTTTGGGTTTCAATGACTTTGAGGACTATGCCAGTAGATGTGATAAGTCCCAGTCGAGTTATGTGAACCATGTGAAGGAAAATGCAAGTATCAAACAAAAGGTCATTTTCATAGAATCACAGAATCATAGAATAGTTTGGGTKGGAAGGGACCTTTAAAGGTCATCTAGTCCAACCCCCCTGCTGTGGGCAGGGACATCTTCAACTAGRTCAGGTTGCTCAGAGCCCTGTCCAACCTGACCTTGCATGTTTCCAGGGATGGGGCATCTACCACCTCTCTGGGCAACCTGTTCCAGTGTTTCACCACCCTCAGCGTAAAAAATTTCTTCCTTATATCTAGTCTAAATCTACCCTCTTTTAGTTTAAAG
>JAYKAV010001433.1:0-59474 GCA_035582835.1 Phoebastria nigripes | reverse complement strand
CCTTTTCCAGTCAGTGGGAACTTCACCGGACTGCCATGACTTCTCAAATACGATGGATAGTGGCTTAGCAACTTCATCTGCCAGTTCCCTCAGGACCCCCAGATGGATCTCATCAGGTCCCACGGACTTGTGCACCTTCAGGCTCCTTAGATGGTCTCGAACCTGATCTTCTCCTACAGTGGGTGGCTCTTCATTCTCCCAGTCCCCGCCTTTGCCTTCTGCAGCTTGGGCGGTGAGGCTCGAGCACTTGCCGGGTGAAGACCGAGGCAAAAAAGTCATTTTTTTGGATTGGCTCTACACATTGGTCTTACACATCAGGAAGCGAACATCTGCCCCCATTCCAAAGATGGAGTTAARTCAACACACGATGTTGGTATACATGGCAAGGAACGAAGAGCACAGTGACTATAGTCACAGTATCTCTTTGCTTGCTCCTCAGGTCTTGAGCAATTTGCTGCTAGGAATAAAGGATAACCCCAGATCCCTCAAAACAAGCTCTGATTCAGAGGATAATCTGAAGATTTTTTTGGCAGATCCAAAATGGACTCTCGCTGCATGGGAGGAAGGAAGCATACCATCAGCATGAACCATAAAACTAAACTGGAAAATTTCAAGTAAAGGTGTGGTTCCTTGGAGGGAATTCACATGTCTGTAAACTGTTAAAAAAATTTTACTCTTTTTGATGTTAATTAGTACAGATTTCAAAAAGAAAAAAAAGCAAGAAGTTAAGATAAACTTGTTTCACTGTTGATTAGCCACAAAGAGTTCTATGGAGTGTGCCTATGCTTCTCGCTCTTCGTTACTCTGCAGTAACAAATCTCAATCTACTTTTCTGTTTCTCCCTGTCAAACAGCTGAATATTGGATTATGGCTACTATTTTCCTATTACAGAGAGACTAAAAAAAAACCAAAAAAACAGAACTGACTTCTCTTTATGCCAATCTGAAAATAAGTCATCCAATCATTTCCTTGGGCTATCCATTTTCTCTCTGCACACACAATCTAATTGGCCTTCACTGTAAACAATTATTTTTTTAATTAATTTTTTTTTTWAAAAAATCTAATTTCTGTAAATAAGCACAAGAAAAAGCTCCCACTTGAAAAAATACTCGCTTCAGGGGAAATTTGTAAGTGTGAACATTTACTTCACCATCACTTACATATTTTTAAAAACACTATACTAGTTTTCCTCTTCAGTACAAATACACCGTAAAAAGACTATTTACTTCATCTTTCTCCACACATTTTAGAGCCTCTCTTTCAGAAATAGAAACTGTTAGAACTATGCAAGCATGTTTTTCCACCTGTCCCGAGGGCAATGCTGACCTCACAAAACAACAAATCTTGTCAGCTTAATCAGATCTTAACAACACATTATGACCTAGCCGACACCAACAGAATGCCAAGAGTTAATGTCCAAAGGATAAAGCACATCTGTTTCCTCAACACCTCTGCATATGAGAAAAATTGTTTTGTTAAATTCTGTCTGCCTGGAACTTGACTACTTTGCAGAAGAGACATATGCAGTAAAAGATATTAGTCATACGCCACAGAAACCTCAATAAATAAATAGTCAGCTCTCTGAACAAGTTGAAAAAATTCCATGCCTAGTTTCAAAGTGTCATCAGGGAACCTTTGATGATCTTTAATCTACGTATCTTACTCTGAGATGTCAGCATTCTCAAATCATCCCAAGGGAGTTGCCATATACCTAATATAGCAGCCTCCTTTTCAGGCAAAAGCCAAGTATGAAGAGAGAACTCATGAGAAATAATCTTAAAATTAACTAAGATCAGAATACAATCTCTATATAGAAAGTGAAAGGACACAACATGGCTCCTACTTCACTCACATTATCAGTTATACATCCAGAACATTCTCATCTGCACTAGTAGAAATTACTCTTACCGCAAAATATTACAGGTAGTTGTTCTCTGTCCCRTATCAAATCAAATTATTTTATTGGAATTTACTCTCCGCAGACTAAGCTGCCATCTGTAAATAACCTGATCCACTCTAATGGAGTTGCCATCTTTGCCTCTTTATGGCACTCAAAATTTTCTATCACTAGTTCAATTCCTGTTCTTTTAAAGACTTCAAGAAGAAAAAAAATATATAAAAACTAAAAATATGACAACAAAGGAAGTTTATCTTCAGAGTTGGATAAGAATAGGAAGAAACTGCTGTCACTGTTTTGGTTTTAAGCCAGATTTTTGCTCCGTTCTCAGTCATAGCCAAAGACAGCTGACAGAAATGTAAATTCAATTCTTATTTTGACACATTTCATAATTCTAAAGAAATTCTCCAGAAAGGCAGTCACAAATTATATTAAAGCATTCACAGCTACACAGCTACTTTACTATTTGCTTTAAGACTATGCAAAGCACTACACTAATTAAAACAAAACATCTGTTTCTGCAGTAAACTATGCAAAAATTAGAAAGGACGTACCAAATACACAACTAGTAAAATCAGCCAGATCTCTTCTACCTGCACGGTGTTGGTTCTGTGGTTCCAGGAGTGAAAACCCAAGCCTGATTCCTCTGGAAGTTCAGTGCATATGTACACACAAAATGAGAGTTCTTATAAAAAATAGCCAAAAATGAGCTGCTTTCCCGCTTCCCTTCAACACTGATTTGCATTTTGATGAACACGCAGCAGACAAATCCACCAAGGCACAGGAGAACGCTTCTACATAAGAAATGTACAGCATCCAGACACAACCTACTCTCCTTTCCCTATAGCAATGCTATAGTTCACAAAACCCCATCTAATTCAGATGGCACAATAGGCTGTATCCCACATAAATGCCCTCAGGAGAAACACTTCCCTTTCACAGGTGCACACAGCAGGAGGGAGGGAAATTCTCCCCAAAGAGAAGGTTTACAGGAGATTTTTCAGTTAAGCAATGTTAATTTTCTTTTGTTGGTTCTGATTTTCTAGGTACCTGACATACCTTCAAACTATGTTTTTGCATGATAACTGATGCATGAAATATGCTTAACACCTACCTCAATTCTATAACAAAAACCTTTCTATTTTTAAGTCCTCTGGTCTTGGTTTATAGACTAAAAAAAAAAAAAACTTTCATTWTTTCCTGGCACAATTGTAAGCTAATATCTATTGATAAAACCCTTACAATATACTGTAACTATACTCTGACAAATATCCYGTTAATAATGCAACGATAGGCCTTGAGGAGAGACCAAGATTAGATCTGGATTCCTTCCCCTGCCAGGGATGGATGTGACAGTTTTGTCTCTCCACTGAATCCTACAGCAGGCTGAACCAGCAACAGCAAGTGGCAGCTGCACATCTGCTTTTCAGATTAGAAAGACAATGTTGTATTTGCTAATGCTGTGCGGGGACTAGAAAATAGTGTTATCTTCCAAAGAAAGAAGAACAYATAAGGAATAATGTATTAGCATTTAGATAGAACAGCAAATTGTTTTGGTTATTCTCAACAGAAGCAAGTCTAGCAATGATGCATTTAAGGGAGACCTGACTGACCATGCCAAATTTAGTAAATTACACCAGTAACAAAGAATATGTTCTCCCATCTTCTTTCCTCAGCCTTCCCTGCCCACAAGCATTTGGGGTCAGGGGGAGGGGTTAAGCAAGAAAGAGGACTCCTCTGCTCATTTTTCTCTCCTCCTGCCATCTCAGCTGCAGGAAAATCCCTAGTTGTCATTTGTCACCAAATTGAAAGCATCTAGATTGTGGCTTTCCTGTCCATTTATTTTCTTCAAAAAGGAGGCAACAGAGAATCTGCAAAAATAAAGTTCAAGTACATCCCCACCCCAACTCCAGAATTATCTTCAATCCATTTTGCTGCCATGGGAGCCAAAATAAGCAGCACTTGCACATTCAAATTAACTTCAGAAAACCYATGGTGAGGAAGGGTTTGTGTTTTGTTTTTAAAAAAATCCTCAGAAAAAAGAAACATTCTATTTTACACTTTGGAAAAGTGGGCAAGTGAGAAACAGAAAAATATAGGAGGGAATTCCTATCAGGGAGATGCTTTATTCAGTAAATGAATGGCTAATGTGAAACACAGACTAAAAGAAYGGATTTATCTGTGCAGGCTGCTACTACAAGAGAGGATTCTGTCTGCCAAAACACTAAAATAAAAAACAGACTTAAAACACAACGTAAGCTGGTAAAGCTACTTTAAAACATACATTCAAGTTTGCTCTGTTCGCAGTTTGGGAGGGAAGGATGTTAACCATAGCAGTCAATAGGCTCTAGAGATACTCTTCTGCCAAAGGCTACACAGGCGGAAAAAATAACACTAAAAGTTTTAAAGTTTGAAGTGAAGACAAAAGTTTCTTCTCCACATTTTTATTCTAAAACGCACCTGTTTCCTGTCTGCATGCTAAATGAACTCAAGCTTGTCACAAGGCACTTAATGCTGATTAGCAAATATTTTACATGTACCTAAGTGGTAACATTCTTGGCCAATAAGAAAATCCTTGACATTTTTCTCCCTCCTACAAAAAGAGCAAAATTCCCAAACCCAAAGAAGCTTGTATAGATGCAATCCCTCATCCTCAACTCACACTATATGTAACCAACACTTTCAGCTAATAATATCCTTCTTCAGCATATTTTTCAATGAAAGAAAAAAATTACAAAGAATTTAGCCAGTGATCAATGAACATACCTTTAATAACGACAGCTAGAAATTAATTTGACATTATTTTGACTCAAAAGTAGAAACACAGACAGGATTTTGCTTCACTGACTGTTCTTGTTGATGCACTTCCAAAATCAAGCACTAACAAAAAAGACAATCACAAAAAACCTTCCTTGAAGCTTTAGAGTGGAAATAAAACATGTGTTGACTACCCTTCAAGACAAGATTGAAGACTTCAGTTTAGTCTTCATGTCTGTTTGTAGGCTTGAGGTCTAAGACTGACAACTTGTGAGAAACATGAAAATGAAGAGGAAAAATCATGTCATCCTTAAACTATTCCATGACAAAGGATGCCATAAAAACATTTAAATTCAAGACCTACAGAATTCTAGATTCTGGGTAAGATTCCACTAAACTGAATGCCAAGCTGCTTTCTTTCTACTCACGTTACTGGAAAACAAAGCAATAAAAATATTTACATCAAAAGAAAGGAGACATTTTTTTCTGTTTAAAACAATAAAGGTCTGTAAATCTGTTTAAAATAGCTACTATTTAATTATAATCTTCATGAGTGCATTGCATAAGTACTAGGTCAGAAACTCTCAGCTACTTTAAGTCCTTGCTTTAGAAGCAGTAAGATTGCAAGGCCTACAGTGCACAAAGAAGTCAGCAATCCTTGCGTAAATCAGCCATAAAGACTTCAAGGACACAAGCAGAGCAAAGGTACAGAGAAAGCAGAGAAAGTAGATATATGTCTACTTTTCAGGCAGTTCTCTCTCTTTATGGCATAATAGTGAGAGCTTTTGATGCTGAAGGAAGGTAAACTCAAGGTAAGTTCAAATCACCAAAGCTAAGCCATTGATTATTTCTCACACTGCACATGAGCATGACTGTCCTGCTTTGCTGGAGTGGACTGCCTTCATGAACTGTAGACTAGAAGCAAGAAAGTAAGTTACTGAATTTGTATCTTGTCTCTCTCTACAAAATTCTGTGGATCCTGCCCCACAATGCCCATTAGCATCTTGGACATTATGCAGCAGGTAATGAGACAGCACTGGGATGGAAACATTTGGCAATAAATTGCACAGGGCCATCACATCTCATGGTAAAGGTGTTTGAGACTTCCTATCAGAGGAACATATGGCTTTCAAATGAACAAGAGTCATTTTCACCTGACAGTATCAACAGGTGACAGTAAAGGTCATCTTTTGGTTGCACCTTCTGGGTATGAAATTAAAAAAATTCACCTGGAGGACACAGAATTGAAATGAAATATATCATCTCTCAGAATCAGAGTTTCCTAGAGGATTACTTAAAGGCATTAGTCTGATTAGGTACGAGTTTATGCAGCTTTGATGACTCTGAAACTCTACCAACTCAGCAGAAATGTTAAGTCTATCAAAGTACACCTGGACAAGATTAAGTGTGTAGGAAAATCAGTAATCAAGACTTGTAGGCCAGGTTCTTTCAGGCAACTGTGTTGCATAACAAGGCCTGGGGAAAAGAAAAGGGAGAAAAAAAAATCGTTTCACAGACTCTTTCAGTCAGGGAGAAGAGACTAAATATTTCAGCAGCTTTCAGTTCCTTTCTTTTTGTTGCTTTTGTTTGTTTGTTTGTTTGTTTTTTCCTTAAATTACATACCAAAGAATAAGCACACATACACACTGAAGATTAATTGTYTGCATTCAGGTTCTCACAGTTACACCAAAGATGCTGGTGTGAACCAGTGCTACAGAATTTTGATTCCTGAAAGGATTCTTGTACAAGTTTAAAGTCTTAGGAGGAACAAAAAAAAAAAACCACCACACTTATTAAATTTTATTAAGTACTTTATAGTCGTGGCTTTCCACTTTTTTTCAAAAAATATGGGATTCCCTTTCAGCAATTACTAATGTTATGCTTGCTTTTCTCTGTTTCACAGATCCTCAAAAATCATTATCAAGTCAAAATACAGACACTGATTTAACAGAAGATTATTTGCACACAGATTCAAGGACATGTACAACTCAAGTCATCTATCTCTGACAGTTCACTTAGATCACATGAACATGAAAAACAACCTTCAGGGACTTTGAAACCAGAAAGTGACTTTTCTTTGAAGGATGCTTTGTTCCAAACCATTCTCTTTTGAAAGGAAATTATATCAAAGAATTCAATTAAATGCATTTTATCATTACTATTTAGATATGTGCAAGGCTTTTTGCATTTTCTACAAGAAAACCAGAACACAGAAAATAAGAAAATTTTTTGTTTATTTATGTTTCTTTATGAAATATATCAGAATCTGGATGCAGGAAAGTCATGATATACCATGGTATAGGTGTCAAAGTTTTTACACTGTTTTTTCAAAGAATCCTTTTTACATCATTTGCCTACTTCTCAGCTGACCCTCTCACATTTCTATTCTCCCCACAATGGGAATTCTTCAGAGGGCTTCCTACCTAGCTGTCTCAGCAGCCCTAACGGCATATCCTGCCCTGTAGTAAACCTACTGTAAGGGCAGGTTGGGGGGGATGTTGTTGAAGCACCTGAATAAAACATAGAAAGCCACCCCGTATCCAGAGATCTGCTGCTGCTGCTCCTCTCAAGTCCTGCTCCTGCTCTTAGACTAGGCAGTGCAGTTTGTGTATGGAAAAACACTGACCACCCTTTCAGAAAGCTAAAGGTCCAACTTCCAACATTATGGACAGAGATATAGAACTGGGTTAAATGAAAAAATTGAGCTACATGGGGACTGAGAGGTTCATGCCTGCAGAGCTCAATGCAGAATCACACTGTTTGACATTTTAGGCTCATAAAAATTTGCCACAGATTTTTTTTAAATAGCAGCATGGAGAACTCTTTCCAGATTTGAAGAAAACTACAGACTGGAATAAATCTGCCTCAGCAGCACCCTTCCATGTAGAAAACTAGAAATATGATTTTCACTGTAGCATTGTGTAATATTACATGTATTTTTATCAAACAAATCTGTACTGTGATTTCAATCTCAAAAAAAAAAAAAAAAAAAAAAGGGGGGGGGCAAAAGAAAACAACCAAGCAGGTTCTGCACTGTCATTAAGAATATAAGCTTATCTACCTGTTGTCCATACCCCCCCCCCCCCCCACTTTTTTTTTTTGTCTTGCTGTCCTTAGAACTTGATTTCCCTGAGAAGATTTAGGACAATCTCTTTTCCTCCTCTCTTCTCATTTCAATAGATTTTGCATCTTTTTTTAGGCAAAGAAAAAAATTATGATACTTGAGGCTATAGAAGCTTCCAAGCTGCTCACCCCAACTGCCTCTCTGAGGAATGGTTAATTTTGCCTGCTTCAGTATCATAATAAAGAACCGCAAGGCACATAAAATACTACCCAAGAGAGCTTGTGCTCACCTGATGACAGTGTCCTGTTATGATGCTGGCCCACTTGATGCATGCTTTGCTGTAATAGAGTCAGGCATTCTCCAAGGCAGCTCAGGGTGGCAGCAGAGGTAGCTTTTAAAAGCAGCAAGTCCTGATCCAAGGCAGAAAGGGGCCCAGAACTTGGGAGAGCTTCAATGGCTTGTACAAGATTCTTCTGTTGTCCCTCAACTTGGCTCATGATCTGTAAAGGTCCAAAAACATCTGCTGTCATAGGAAATATCACTATGTAGCTGTTAAATTCTTATGGGTTGATACAGTGACTAAATGTGAAGAACTACCACAAATGGATGTTAATGTTCTGATCCAAACATACCATATACTTACCTACAAAAACGAAGGGCTTGAGACTACCAAAGGCCTGTAAAAATGTCAAGACTATGTTAGAGAAAATCGTCTCTTAAAATAGTAGGTTCATAGTAGGTTTAATAGTGTGACTCATACTTTCTGAAAGTCTTGGTGAGGAAAAGTATGAAAATTCTACTTCCTTCTCCATTATTAATTTAGGCTTAGATTTTCTTTCCTTTATATGTGATCTGAGACACCCAAGGAAGCTAAGCTGTCCCTCCGCCTTCTTTCCTACATAAAATATCTAATCACAGTTTAAGAACAGACATTTTTCATTTCTCAAGCATCAGTAAGGAACTGTTTTTACAAAATAAGGTAACTTGTAAGTTTACAGACATTTAGCATAGGATGTAACTTAGAGTATTTATTTACTATCAGATATGAATACCAGCTGTCAGGGAGAAAGTTAATCTGTTTCTAGATTTGGACCATCCAGATGAAGATGAAATGCATGCTTGTATAGCAGATAAAAACAACATTATTTGAGCAGGCTGTTCTTTAAACAAATTGGCAAGCTTCCTAAATCCTTCCTAAAGCCAAAACATAAAGGAGATGTTTAAAAGTTCTCTCTCCATTTTTACAGCCTGTAGGAAATTAATACATGCACATGACAAGCCTCTTTTCTTACACTTACCTTGCAAAAAACTTATTGCAAAAGCTTATAGGTTCATAACTGAGGTATCCAAAGCTTTCAGAAAAAATATCTGAAGACTTCGTAAGCAACAAAGATTCAAGCTCCCTTTGTCCAAGCTACTATACTGTAAAAATGTATTATTATGAACTTTATGACTTCYTTGTTATCATGATTATATTTTCAAAGTATGGTGTGTTTCTTGTAGCCTCCCTATGCTGTGGTAAATAGACTAATTAAAAAAGTATATGTTGAACGCACTGAAAAGCAAGAAAGGAAACTGAACTCAAGGATGCAAATAACCATCCTTGCAAACAAGTTAGAGTAGAATTAAGCAAAAAGCTGTTGTTGCAAGGTTTGTAAGGAAATTTAGCTAAACGCCTTGCTGAAGGTTACAATAATGACATTTTAATAGTCAACATCTAAAACAGAGGCCAAAGCTTCAGTAGAAGCCACAGTCAATTTTAATTCCTTTTGACAGAAAACAAGATCAGTCAAAAGGTGACACAGACCCCCACGATACGCAGCTTCAGGGAACCACTAGAACCCCAGCCAGTGCCCTGCTTTGAGAAGTCACACACCATGTAACTGAGCTCCACAGCACAGACAGAGGGTTGCTTCAAAGCTGAAACAAAAACAAGAACACCACAGACACACACTCATGCAAATATTCCTCCCTCAGGAAAACTGCTCAGGGAGGCAAATTGAAGGAACAGCTAGGAGAAGAAAGATCATCTTCTCCCTGGAAGACTGCACAATATAATTGTATGGAAGACTGCTTCCCTCTTTTTCCCATCCTGAATAAGAGTGTGAAGTTGAAAACCTGACGTTCTCATGCTTCAGAGCGACAGAAATGTTCTATTTTCATTTCCAAGTGACCAGTTTTCCTACCTTCCCTTTTTTTTTTTGTGAGAAACAGCTTACATTTCCAAAGATTTGCTTCCATAGGAAATAAAATCCAAAATAAAACTTYGAAAACTTCAAACATTTCCATTTTCCCCTCCCCCTTAATAAAGGACAACTGTATTCTTCTGCAGCTAAGACAGGAGCAGAAGATAAACTAACCAGAGTGCTTAGGAAACATTTGGAAAATGAATGTTTGCAGTTATCACCTAGCCCAAAGCTTTACAGGCTTTTGTCAACTATATTCTTCCTAGGTTAGGAGAAATTTAAATAAAATCAATTATTTATTCACCCTTTATCCAAAACAAGGTAGTGCTCTGAGTCTTACTATTGTCTAGCTGACCTAAGATAGTTTTAAAGAAGCCTTTTTGATTCATCCTTTCTGTGCTACCTAGCTTCACGTTACAGTTGTGGTACCAGCAGCTGTTCTACAGACCTGATGCAGCAGACGACACCAAGAATGGCAACTTCTGTGTAGGATTCAAAGCATTAGAACTTGCTGAACATTTACTGCTCGAGCACTGATCAAAACCACTCTGTTTAAGGTGCTGCATGAACAGAACAAAAAGGAAGAACCTCCCCTATTCTAGAGAGTCACAGAACAACTCTGTGGCAAAAGGGGAAGGAAATATTATTGAAATAACAGAACTTTGTTTACATGCTTGCCAATTTTTTTTTTTTTAAAAAGTCATTAACAAAAAATTTTAAAGGAGTTGAAGTGTGGTTGTTCTAAAAAGTGTAAATCAAAGAGGAGCTAATACAAAAACACCAAACCATGCTAGATGAAACTCATTAAACACATTAACCCTTAACAGGACAGACACTAGGCCATGCAGCTATAGCATTATCCTTTATCTTACTTGTGGGTCTGCTTTTTGCTGTCTCAGGGGGAGGGGAGGCAGAGTGCTTGATTTATCAGCACTCTAAGCTGGTTTCAAGACCAGAATGAAAAGCTTTGATTTTGAGAAAGTTAAATTGTAACTTTTGTTTTCCAAAGTGATATAACTTGCTTAATTTTGAATGCCTTTGCTCTTACACAGGGTTATTTTAGTACCTTACAGCTCTCCATCCTCCCCATTTGCAAATACAGACAGCTCAAAGTAGTAGTTCTTTACTTTTTACAATAGCAAAGACTATTTGCCCCCGCCTCCTCACCAAGTCTCAACCCACTTCTCTTTCCACTCTTGTTTCAGCTTTGGCACCCACTCTTCACCTATAAATAGCTTCTCATAATATGGAAAAGAAACGGGGTATTCCCACAAATGCACTCAAACTTCAGAAATACAACTCTATGCTAGATATAAAATAGAAAAACTGAAAGAACTATCAGGACTACATGTATTAAAAGGAATTATATGCATGCATATATCTAACATTAGTAGGCCTGCATTTACCTAACTGCAAAATGTTCAGTAAGAGGAAGCCTAGGGCTAGGAAGAGACCAGCTCATATGCCTGGTTTGCTCCTTTCTCTATCTTCAGCCTGCAGCAGAACAAGCAGACCACATTATATGTTCCCTATTAATAGCTCTTCCTGAAGCTTGAAGGAGATTTTTTAGYCTGAAATTCTCAGGTATTATCTGTATTCTTGTGGTAGGTTGACCTTGGCTGGACGCGAGGTGCCCATCAAGCCGCACTATCACTCCCCTCCTCAGCTGGACAGGGGAGAGAAAATAAAACAAAAGGCTCATGGGTCAAGATAAGGGCAGGGAGAGATCACTCACCAATTACTGTCATGGGCAAAACAGACTCAACTCGGGGAAATTAATTTAATTTATTACCAATCAAATCAGAGTAGGATAAGGAGAAATAAAACCAAATCTTAAAAACACCTTCCCCCCACCCCTCCCTTCTTCTCAGGCTTAACTTTACTCACGATTTTCTCTACCTCCTCCCCACCAGCAGCACAGGCGGATGAGGAATGGGGGCTGCGGTCAGTTCCTCACATGTTGTCTCTGCCGCTCTTTCCTCCTCAAGGGGAGGACTCCTCACACTCGTCCTCTGCTCCAGCGTGGGGCCCTTCCCACGGGAGACAGTCCTCCACGAACTTCTCCAATGTGAGTCCTTTCCACAGGCTGCAGTTCTTCATGAACTGCTCCAGCGTGGGTCCTTTCCACTGGGTCCAGTCCTTCAGGAACAGACTGCTCCAGCGTAGGTCCCCCGTGGGGTCACAAGTCCTGCCAGCAAACCTGCTCCAGCATGGGCTCCTCTCTCTCCACAGGTCCTGCCAGGGCATCCACCTGTTCCAGCGTGGGGTCCTCCACGGGCTGCAGGTGGAGATCTGCTCCACCATTAACCTCCATGGGCTGCAGGGGGACAGCCTGCCTCACCATGGTCTTCACCAGGGGCTGCAGGGGAATCTCTGCTCCAGCACCTGGAGCACCTCCTCCCCCTCCTTCTTCACTGACCTTGGGYGTCTGCAGAGTTGTTTCTCTCACATATTCTCACTCCTCTCTCCGGCTGCAATTGCTGTTGTGCAGAGGTTTTTTTCCCCCTTCTTAAATATGTTATCACAGAGGCGCTACCACCGTCGCTGATGGGCTCRGCCTYRGCCAGCGGYRGGYCCKTCTTGGAGCCRGCTGGCATTGGCTCTATCGGACATGGTGGAATCTTCTAGCAGCTTCTCACAGAAGCCACCCCTGTAGCCCCACTGGTACCAAAACCTTGCCACGCAAACCCAATACAATTCTTCCGAATAACACTATCCTTAAAGAAACCTGCCACTAAATGACACCCTCACAGGAGACTGAATGCAACGGGAATCATCTCTGATGTTTTCCTCAATAGGTCATCCGCTCTCTACCGCTTGCTCCAAAACAGCCAATTCACAGCTTCTGTTGCTGCCTGCTTCCTCCTCTCCGTGGCTGATCTTAAAATCCCGTGTGATTGCTTTCCCTACTTACCCCAGCCACAGCAACTGCTAACTACTCCTTCACAGCTGGAATTGCACCTCCTGGATCTTCCTGTTGGGAACGCACAGCCAACCATGACGTATGGGACCAAACAGTTATGTGACAAGATCCCAAACAAATGGGTAAGTAGAAATGACTCTATTCTCGGGGTCACCCCCACAGTATGTGAATGATAGGCAGAAAAAGCTACGAGATACCCTAGGATTGCAAAGAAATGTATTTCAGACATAATAAGAAGAAAGAACATTCTTTCATACAGTAAATAAGCTAAAATTAGCTGCTAAAAATTAATTTAAGAAATAATAATGAAAAATTGAGGTGCTATTTTCTGTGCTAAAAGAAAAAATTACAATAATTCAATATTTTGTTAAAATACTGGATGATATATTAGTATTTGCCATGCAGAGAAATCATCTTGCAAAACCTGAATGTCATTTTTGATTTAAGGCTTCAATTTGTTTCTGAAACTAGAGAGAGAGATTCCCAATTAAGTATAATAATAAACTCTCTGTTAAAGATTTTTCCTCCCATCCTAAAACAAAGATAAATAGAAACTTCGAAGGAAGAAAACTGAATAGCCACACCTAAATGGAAGAGCATATGACTGCTTTTAACATGATTTTATTTACAGTGGAAATGCTCTTGTCATCCAGACTCCAGGACTAACAGGCCTAAGTCTGTTTGTCCAGCCCAGATGGGTATTATGATAATCAGAACATCTTTCTTTCTAGAATTACTGATCCTACACGATTTCACCCAACTAACACAGCGCATCACAACAACCTAAAGCAAACACCAGCTTTAAGCCACCTACAAAACTACCCGATCCACAGCTGTCTCAGGCACATCTCCCAAGACACAGTGATTTCAAGCTCCCTGAAGCAAAGGAAAAATGACATCAGCCATATTACCTCAAAGAGCAAGCAGATACTCTCCCTTTGTCATACAGGCCATGTGGAGCTGGCCAAGAAAGTAAGTAGTGTCACCAATCCTGTCTTTCTATATAACGATTTAAATACTTCAGATCTTCCTACCCTTCTTTTGGAATATAAAACCTGAGGAAGATTCTTCAGACTCCCCAGCCACAATCTAATACACACATGAGCAATTTAAATTTTAACGTATGGCATTTTCCTTTTTTGGTATTGATCTTCACGCATATTGAATCCTTTTATAGTAGGTACTAAGGTACRCCTACCCACGTGTATGAAAAAATCCAAAACACTCCAGAGAAAAAGGAAAATATTCTTTCAGCGCCGAGAACCCACAGAAATTTTGTATCGTCAAGCTCCTCTGTGACATGCTAGAAATCATTCATCAAGGAGACATTCGGCTCCATCAGTTAATAACTCTTTTTCTCTACTATAGTATTCTCTGCGCACCACCACTAGCAGCACATTGTCTGCCTACTTATCTCTAGGCAATTCGTCTGAAAGATTTAATGCAGTGATTTTTATTTTTAAATCCCTTCCATTACTGACTGCATGCAAGTTGAAAACAATTATTAAAAACATGGAAAAATAAGTCATACAGTGCTTATATGAAAAGCAGAGCATCTGTAAAAATAAACAGTTGTGTGGGAAAAGCTTTAGACATTTAAATAGTAACAGAAATGCAACACGGATCACTTTATTACCAACTCTAAGTCAAGTTGCCCTTGTGAGAAGTTTACTGCCATCAAAGGCTGGGAAATAGCCAGTTTGCTTCTTTTTTGTTGTTTTTTTGTTTGTTTTTTTGTGTGTGTGTGTGTGGTTTTTTTTTTTTTTAGTTTGGTTGGTTGGTTGGTTTGTTTGGCTTTTTTAAAAATAAATAAAGTGTTATATGAAAACACGGTATCTCTCTCTCTCTATCACACACACATATACACTTTCTGAAAATATTAGTTTCTTGCTTTTAGACAATAGTACCAAAAGAAAAACATTTCAGAAGACATTGGGAAAGGACACAAGGAGAGACCAGCTTTTCAAACCACCCTAGAGTAAGCTGTAAGTGATATGAATCAGGACCTTGGTTCTCATTGTTAAACAAGCACATACCACAGGGGTTTGTTGGGTTTTTTTTCTTTAATATAAAACACTGCTTTTCTTAAAAGCAAAAGCAGATGAGTGACACGAAAAATAAAAACCTTCTAAGTCATTGTAAACCCAATACATTGGGTTGCCATGTAAACCTAATATAGTCATCAATTCTGACCTTGAGCAAGGACTCCTCTTGCAATCTTGACCTGTATTTCATCAACAACAACACAAACTGTCATATTGTAAAAATTAAAAGTTAAAACAGACAACCAATATATGTAAAAGTATTATATATATATATACATGTACTAAGCATATATCAAAGTGTAAGATATAGATACCTGGAACTCCAATGTCACTAAAGCAAGCATACCAGTCATTAATTTGACACACTAGCTACCAATTCAGCTCAAGTTCACAATTCCCACTTAGTATTTCCATGAAACTTGCCCACTTTCAACTATTTATTCTAAAAAAGGAAAGAGCATAAACACACATGCAGAAAGACTATTGTAAATACTGTTAATCACCAGCTCAAAAGGTATACCTCTCCAATTGAGAAGTCTGACAAATGAAGGTAACTTCTACAACTGCAGTAAAAGTGATTCCCCCCCCAATTTAATACATTTTTGTTTTGAGTTAAGCATTTATACCTAACCACTGCAGAGCAAAGGAACATTTGCCTTGGCTTAACTTCTGAAAAGCATTCTCAAACTACTCAAGGTCGCTTGCTATGTGCATCTTACTACTTGACAAAAGAAATTTTCTGATAAGGATTTATAGCCTTCTCTCTTCTTCAGTAAAGTCACATCCATAGATCTTTTAATGGGATTCCACCAATAGCATGCAAGCTAGGAAGACAAAATTACAGCTTAATATATAACTAAAGTGAAAGAGCTATACACAGAGGTTGCTGCTAGAAGTACTGCAATATATAACACAAATCTCTATAAAGAGAATTTTGCATTTCAGCTTTAAAAGTGTCTAGTGTAGAAACATGTACAAGACCAGATAACCACAAACACACTTAAGTTCCACAAGTAACATATCTGTACACTTTGCTTACAATAAAACCTGAGCTTTTGACCAAAAAGAACCTCCTTGAGCTGCGAACAGAAGGGAATTCTATCCACAAAGCTTCAATCTGGATGAAGACCCACAGTAGCCTCTGTGAACATTACTATGCTAATGAGAAAAAATATTTTAAGAAAGAATCCTAGAACACCAAGAGAGATATTCTGAAAGTATCTTGGAAAGATGGAACCACATAATGACATCCATATCAATTGTCCTTTCTTGATTACTGCTTCCTTCCCATTACAGAGAATAAGCATGTAATTCTCCATTATTGTCACCTCAGGGTAGCAGCCGGCTTGACCTCAATTATTTTAAAGAAGCAAACAATGAACAGTAAAATTGGAATGACTTGTTATATAATAGTTATTAAGGCTTAGACACATACATCCTATCAATGAAGCTTCAAAGGAGCAAGTTAATTTTCACTTGGCATGTAATTTGCAGAGACACAAAAAGTGACGGAACAAACAGAACTATACCTCTGACAATCAGGATGGCAGCCGATCACCAGGGCACAGTTCTTTTTCTTTTCAGGCCTTGCCTCTGCTTTCACAATTCTATTTCTTCCCTCGGAAGAGAATGAAAACAAGCTCCCCCCACCCCGTTCTGCTATTTTGTTCTCTTTTCCCTAACCAGGAATCCACATAATCTCTGTTAAGGGAACAACTGAAAAGCCAGTTGCTACATATCTTCATTGTCTCAGCTAACAAAACATTATTTCCTTTGGGGTTTTGTTTTGGCTTTTTTTGCTCAGCCTTCTCATCGCGTGCTCCGCAGGGTGGTTTCCTTGTGAGGAAAACTTTACAGGACAGAGAGCAAATGTCATCAGGACTGATTCTAAAAGCCAAGTCTGAGACAACCAGGAGAAAACAAGGTGTGGAAGAGGCAGTCTGGCTCAATTGTTTCCTGTTCTTAGCTACTCTTTCCAATCTGCTGCTTCCATTGATGCCGCTGCTGTTCCACTGGTCACCATCAGCACCTCCAGGGGCTATGAGCTCTCCAGGGACCTCAGCACAGGATTTAACACTCCAGGGAGCAGCTGTTATTTACCGACTCCCATCATGCACTTTTTAAATTGGCTAGTTAATTTATTCATATACTAGACATGATCCTATGCTCCATTCTTTACACATTCAATTCCTAGTTTATATCTTTAAATTCTGTAACTTGGGACACTTGCTGCATATCCTTACAACATATTATCATTCTATTTTGTGTAGACAACGTTCATTAAACATTTGATGGACTACAGTCTTCTTACTCATTGGTCTACTATCCAGTAGCTTATTAGTCACATCTCCAAGGTCCCTTGCTGTTAGTTGCACAGCTACAATAATCAGACTTTGTATTTTGTAGGTCTGCATACTATTGCTTTAGCCCATAAGGTTGTTGGATTTGGGGAAGGGAGGAAAAAGGGGAGAAGGGTCTTTTTTGTTGGCAGGTCTGGAAGCCTTAAACGTTCCTTCCAGTACCAGAGAAGGAAAAGTAATCTACCCTCCCAAGAAATTCTCAGTCTGTTGCAACTCAGGTACGCATGAGGAAGCTCCTCCTTTCCTTCAATGCTTTAAAACATGTAGAAGCTCAGCAAGAAAAGGAGCTGACCTAACTACCTGTTTTACAAAAACATCTCTCTGTTCAGAAGAACAAAAGACAGGATATACTTAACAGATCTATCTTCAAATACTGAAGAGCATATGACATCTGTAATTGTCAACATTCTCTGGGACTTTATGCAGAYACTTTATTTGGATGCAAAACACTCCCAGGGACAACCTGACTGTCCACTGTGAGTTTCTACAGAACTCTGCTTCTTACACTGGGCAAATGGAGAGACACCAGAGAGAGGTTCACAGCCCTTGCAATACATATGCTAGTTACTAGAGAGGATCTAGCAGTTCTGGCAGGATCCCTGGGAATGCCTCCAGAAATCTCAGCAAAACAGCTCATGTATTTCAGGCCAAAACAAATCAGATGCTTCCCTTTGCTACCCCAGGCAGACTCCTTCAGTCTTTATGACCACAATTCCAGACCTAAGGCTAAATGCATGCTTTCTGCCCTCAATCTGTCCTTCTCCTCACCTGAGAAATGAGTTAGTGAATGATAGAAAGGAAACGGGGTGGGAGGGGAGAAATTACAGAAAAGACCTTGTGTCCACAGAGATGGACTAGGACGAAAGTTCAAATCTTGCCAGAGAATGTTTTAGCAGACAGATAATCTTGGATTTTCTAAACTAGAGAATGCTTTTAATCTTAATCAATACCCTGAGATATTCAGCTTCCCTTGAATGGCTTCATATTTTATGGCTGTAAAAAAAAGTTTAAAAATTTAAAAAAAGTTTAAAAAAAGCTCTTCCTGTCATCCTCCCAAAATTTGCTGGTTATTCTGAGAATCCCTTCTTGCTGCTTAAGATCTGAAGAGGAGAACACTCCTCCCTTCCAAACCAACCAACATAAACTTCAGGTTCTTTTTCCTGTGGAAGAGGAAGATTTACAAAGAAACCGAAGTACTGAAACACTGGACAAAAATAAAATTCTTCTGATAGTGTCAGCTATCTTAAGAGTGTTTCATGTAGCTACTCCACAAGTCTTTCAGTGAGAAGTTAAAGCTTTTTAGTAAGAGCTGGCTGCCATAATAAATACTCAAGTGAGAGAGCACGATTCAGACAAACTGTATCAATGAGCACTACTTTTCCCCACAAATCAGAGTGAGTGGGCTATACATTTTCTGCAAAATGATCAGTATCAATCTAGCAYTGGTCATTTTGCCACTGGAGGGAGATGTCTGTGGATCAGGATCTATTGCAGGAGACATGACAGATTTTGGTTTTTGCCTGTTGCATTAGAGCTCACTGTGGATACTCCACACATGTAAGTAATGCATGACATTTGCTACCAGTATAAGGTTTGTACAAAAACACAATGAGCAAGTGCTAGGTTCCCCCACCATGAACTCTTTTCTTGAGCATTTGCTAATCTAACTGCGATATTAACCATATCCTACTAATAGTCACCTACTGAGACTTACCATTTACTATCAAAGACGACTCAAGGGGCATAGGGTGTTGGGATCTTGAGGTAATACCACAGAGAAGAGAAAAAGCAGACAGTGGTTGCCAAGGTTGTTTCCCCCGCCCCGAGTTGCTTCCAGTGATCCAGAACCAAAAATTAGAGAAGCAAAAGGAAAGAGTTTGCAAGTTCAAATAAATTTTGGAGGGCAACTGGCTGCCATCCAGCCAAGCAAGCAGCACACTGTTGTATTTTAAATCACAGAATGCAGCATTGACAACACAGCTTACAAAAAACGTCTTGCAGGGAATTATTCTTACGCAATTTTACTATAAAAATTACCTCCAGATCTGCAAGGAAAGGCATTAGTTTTAGTGATTAAACTTTGCTCATAAGCAGATGTTATTCTATGGGCTCTTCTGAGTAGCAGTTTTTCCTACACATTTCAGAAGGACCACTTCGGTGAAGTTAATAGCTATAGCACAGAGCTGAAAAGCATATTTTGATTATCAGCAATTAAGGCACATTTGTGAATTTTAAGCATTCAAAAGAGCACCTAAAAGGCTGCTGCTAGTCATTAAGTCAATATCAGCAATCACAGGAAAATTCTATTAGTTTACTGTGATATAGCATACTACTGATAAAACCTGTTTTTTGTACTTTGAGTGAAATCAGTCTTCAGAACAGAAAAGGCCATGTTGCACTGGAATGTAAGTTACACATTTCAACATGCGTAGCTTCAAGGATGAGGAGGTTTCTCTCAGAACACATGTTGCTAGAAAATGTAGCTCTGCAACTTTTCTAATTTCTTTTTCTTTTTTTTTAAATTATTCCATTCCACCTGGGAACATATAAACCCACATACAGCCATTCAGAGTAGTCCAATATCCCATATAGTACTCATCCAAATTTCTGATGGACACTTCCAGTGCTTCTTCCCTTTCCCAACAATGCTTATACTTCCTTTCATGCCCCTCCCAGTTAGCCACCTAGTTTGTAGTGTCCAAGCGTAAAATAAAATTTTATTTCTACCATTTAAACAACTCTCAGGTGTGCAGTATACACTGGAATGACCTTCAATTTTAATCTAAGTAGATATTACTTCCCCATCTTACAGTCTATTCACCTCATGTTTTCTGAAAAGCAAGTGAACTGTCACTATCAAGATTATCTAATCTTGCCATTCCTGAGCCCTGAATAAAGCATACCTCTATGACTTGTGACAAAGCATTCCAAATCCACCCCTTTGACTTCTCCCCATGTCCCAAAGCTGACTGTCAACTGGTTTAAGTTGACATCATTAACTTCACAGCACTGTAGTGATTCAACATACACTACCATGATTTTGAGTAGCCAATTTATGACATACTGTAATATGGCTGAATTGCATTTATACAGCAACTTTTCCACAAATTCATGTGTTTTGTGTCTGCCAGCCTAGACCTACCAATAAAACTGCAATTGGATAACTGGGGATCTCTGTGAGAAAAACTGCAAGCAGTCATCCCAGAACACAGTAGATATCATCAGAAGAACATGCTAAGCAGTATGTGCAAGAACATAAGACTATGTTTCCTGAGCCAAAGACAAATACATAAACCATAATAAAAATTAAAAATAATTAATCAATTACGGGTATACATCTAGTACCTCTAATTCAAAGCTACTTAAAAGTGTATGTCAAATTCAGGCAGATATAGTTCAGTTTAGCTTGTTGGATGAAATGTTGCTAGCCATCAGGTTATTAGCCTTATTTTAAAAGCATATTGTCAGAAATCGGAATTGCAACCAAGAAGCAGGTAAGCAGCTGCTTAAAAGCATCTGTGTAACACACACAAAGCTTCTAAAGCATTCAAAACCTGCAAGCTAAGCGTCAGAGATGGAGATCACAATAAGACATGTAGCAAAAGCTGCTAGAGATCAGATCTTTGTTAAATAACAGATGAGAGCTATACTGTTTACTATTCCCATTTGTTGTAAAATCAAAATGTTTCCTGTATTTCTTAGTGTAGCATGAAGCACTTTGAGTGTTACACAAGGAGTTGAAGATTATAGTAAGTCCTTCGATAAATGTGTATAATAATGTAAACTGAATGGTATGCTTACAATACATGAACCATTTCTATGGTTACTTTCTCCTAGAGGGCATTTACGTAAATACTTTCTGTACTTAATATTTGAAACTTGGCCAGCCACCTAAYATTACATTGTCATCTATTACCACTGAGAACATTCAAAAATATCTTCTACTTAATTTAATAAAAATAGCATTTAAGTGGGGGTTAACAAAACAGCCCATGATTCTTGGAAGCAGTAATTTGCATTATAAACAGAGTTGCAGAAGGTAAGTGCACCTTGTCGTGTTCAGGGTTTGCTAAGAAGATCACTGCTGCACCAGCCAGCCACCCAGAAACCCRCACTGAAAGCAAGGCCGCTAAACAAGCAGCCCTGAGATGCAATACCCTAATCTGAGAAAAGATTTACTGAAGTATGTTTTCTTTAAAGCTTCATTTTCAAACTTTCAACTCTAAATTGAAACTACTGCAGTATTTGTGCTTTAACTGTGAAAGAAAACAGCTTTGTAGCTTTCCAAAAATGTAGGTAAGTGTATGATATGCTATGCTGTTTTATATATGTATATAAAACAGAACAGTTGAATTCTGTTTTACGTACAAAATTAAGTGACAGTTTTGAAGGCATACAAAAGCTGGAGACTGAATTCCCTTCAAATATGACTTCTCTCAAGCTCCTTTGGGAACCTACCATTTACTTAAAATTTAATGAAATATTTTAATAACTGTAAAAAGTAATCTTAGCTTCTCTGCAATTGCTTAAGAAAATGAATGCTGCAGCAGTCTCTGAATGTAGCTATCATACACACTGTATTATCCCTAATTTATAAATCGCCATTTATTAAATGATTGAAAATGATCATCTTTGCACATGCTCAATTACTACTAAACTACAGGCTGAAAAAAAATTTAATAAAAAGAAGCCATGTTTGCATCATTTATATTTTTCAGATTTGGAGAAAAAAAAAATCAGAAATAATGAACCAGGTTCACTCTTGACATAACCTGCACAGACAAACGGTGTAATTTTAGTAGAACATTTGCTCTACAATTCCCATAGCAACCTTAATTCTCCTTGCCTGGGTGTCTGGAATCCAGGATGATTCAACCATTGCATGAATACAAAATCAAATGCACAGAACAAGGTGTAGTTTAGGAAGGTGTAACTTATATGCACTCTTAGCGACCTCAAAAGATACTGCAAAGGCAAGGTAAAGACTCAGAGAACACAAAAGTATTCAGCTCATGTTTATGGGATTTAATAATTATTGATTTATAGTATTAGAATAATTTACATTTCCTCATCCCCAAAGTGAGACAGTTAATGCTACTTACTGAATAATTTTTATAAGCACATGCACATTTACTACTTAGGAAGGTACTAGACTGACACTCCCAGAGATTTAAGCATCCCATTTATCCCCTGAGGAGACATGTTTTTATTAATCCTTGCAGTACTAACTTAAGGTAGAATAAACAGACATAGGAGATGACTTCTACAGACAAGTCAAATAGCCTCCAAAGAAACTGCCACAGAAGATAGCAAATAATTTCATCTGTTCTTATATGTTCTAAATTCGCTTTTTGTCTATAAGGATATGGATAGCAGCCAATCACACTAACATTGCTGAACAGCCAGAAGAAGATTTCTGCATGCTTGCACTGGTATTTTCATACTATATGAGGAACATACATTTCTAGAACTGGGGCCAATATCAATTCAGAAGGAAGTGCAATGATAACATCTGCAGCTGCCCCTTTTAGCCCTCATATTAGGTTTGAAACTGGTTTATACTGTTACAGGTTTAATGCCCCTGAACAAATTATAATGGCTCCTGTTAAAACACAGCTGGGAGCAACCCTTTCATTTCAATAACAGCCAGCTCAGCTGTAACTATGCTGTTAAACGTACCTGTACCGCAAATTTGTATTACAATACTTCTCAATTCAGAAAGTGTTTTTAAGCGTGGTTAAATAGCTGTAGTATAACTTACACAAGCATGTTCTATGCCAAATAAATATCAATAGCTGAATTAAGACTTACGGCCTAATGCACTTTCTATTGACTTCRGTGGACACAGTACTGACTCAAAGGTTTTCTGCTATCTTTTCTTCACTACCACTAGCCAAGAAGAAATCGTTGCTTTCTGAGAAACAGCTGTGTTTTTGGTTTGGGTTTTTTGCAAGCACTTTTTCATTATCTGTTTTAGAGTGGAGACATTAGTCTCTGTTTTCCACACCCTGCTAATTAAAATGAAAAATCTGTGACAATGAGTTTGCAGACAAATGAAAGTGTAATACATACAATACATATAAAGTATAGATGTAGTGGTATTAAGATGTAACCTATAAAGTAACATATCTCGTTTTCTGACCAGCATCCATCTATAGCTATAGACTATCTATTTTGTGTATGATATGATGCACTTGATTGAAGATGACCAAAAGGATGACCCTGTACTTTTAATTCATTATGGATAGTGGGGAGTGGGAGGAAGACATTTTAAATACAAGCCCAGGAAAAACTGGAGATCTATACCTAACAAAGGTTCCTCCTCTGTGTTCTTTCTCTTCTCTTTCCAAAATTGCCACTCACTGTACCACCATATTATTTACCAAATGGACAGAAAACCGGATACTTAGATTTCAAAAGTGAAATGCTATAAACACTTTCCACAGTATCCATAAACTACCCTGGTCCGTCCAACTGAGAGATCTCTAGAGGGTATTACAATACTAGGTTTGAAGTGCGGGAAGACTCTAGTTTAAAGAGTCAACCACAAACTCCCACAAAGAAAGCATCACAAAGCTACTTTTTATACTGAAACATGTCTAGAAGGAAAAACAGACATGATTTTAGGTAATTAGCTTTAAATCTGCCTGGCAAAAGAACAGCAGCACAGACTTCAGCAGTGCTATAGCAGCCACAGTCCATGGTTATCAGGCCTCTCTCTGATAGAGCACCTACATTACTAGGCCAGAAAGACTGAAGGTAGCATAGTCTACCAGTCCATCCTACATCCACACCTTTTAGTTAAGTGAGCATGATGACAGCGTTTTCATCTTCTAAAAGCAAATATTTATTAGCCATGCAGTCCTGACGGTCATCTTTGTCACAAAGCTAGCTCTCATCTTCCCACACTCTAAAATCAAGATGAGAACTGTCAGTGGAAGCAGTAGATCTAATACATAGCACTTCTCCCTACTTACACAGCAGTTTATCAAATTAATCAAAATTATACACCTGCTTTCAATAAAAACTCTTCAATTATTAGCAGGATTTTTTTTTAAATGTTCCTCGTGCATACTTCACGTTGTTTATGCATGGTGTCCTGTTCAAAGATCTGAATCAACAATTTTTTTTACGTGTACCCTTACTTATCACATAACCTCAATGCTATGCCAAACATCAAGAGCTACAGCATTCTTTTTGCTAGAACTGGCATTAGATTGCTTCTCTTCTTATCCATTGACCCTTTTATGTACATACTTCCAGAGAAACAAAAGGAGGATAAAAAAAATGAAATAAAAAGCAAAACTTGACTTTTTCAAAGTTTAAAAGTAAAATTTGGCATGGAAAAAAAATCATCAGTTTTTCCCCTACTACCAGCTTAAACGCCGATTACAAAGTTTTACCATCAGCATACAGCTTAGTTTATGTCTTTGTGTGTTCACATACATGACAGTCCTGCAAGTCTGAATGTCTCCCCAAGTGGTTTAAATACTGCATCTGCTTTGCTCACCTACAATGCTGCCTGTGCAGTGCTATAATGCTGTAACAGAACAAAAAGTTCTCCACGGGCAACAGCATCCTTTTCCTCTATCAATAGCTAGTCACAGTGTAATATTTGGATAGCAAAATTAGGAAGTGACGTGAAGATGTTCACGTCTTGCTTGAAAAATCCCAAAGTGTTTTAGAAGTATCTTTTTCTCCTAGTACCCACATAAAACTGGACAATTGTGGCCCCACAAAATTGAGGTAAAACCTCACTCCATGAAGCCCTAGGTGCAAGTCCTAGAATTTCCTATACGGTAAGGGAGGAAGCAAAGAGCTACCAGCTAGTTGCATAATTCCTCCAAGAATCAAAAGGTAACCATGTTTATATATGGCAAAGGACATGCAAGAAGCAGCAGGACTGCCATCTTACCAAAAAGCAGTCCTTTCCAAATTCTGGAACTGCCCACTGGCACATAAAATGGATGTCATGCTGGTGGATGCCCCATGAAATCTGGGTCTCACTGTACCAGCTGTTCAGAAACACATGCTGATGACTAGTCCACTGTAGAGTACCACAAGTTGTAACAAACACCACATTCCAAAGGGATCAGAAATTCCTCTATCGACTTTTTAAAATTATGGAAAAAAATATTTCTCTAGRCTTCTTTTGGTTAACACCATTTAATTGCTCTAAACTTCTGTAAATAAGTTACTACAAAATGTTCACATACTGCAATTCTTGGTTCTTTAACAACTGGCAGAGGTGGTACAATAGTCAGACATTCTCAGCCAAAATAAACACCATTCCAAAATGAAGTGTGCCACTATTACTTAGTTCAGTGGCAGCTAAAATTTAATATGAAGTGTGATGTGGCCGCTTGGCTTTATGTTCCAATTAATTTTAACCTCCCATAGTAAAGAATTCTGCAAGTATAACTCTTACCACAAATTGCAAAGAGGGTAATAATATGCATAGTTTAAAAAACAGAATTCAATTTCAAGACCACACACACTTAGGTTACCATAAAATCACTTACTAAAAAATCAGTTGAAAGCACCTCTTTCGTGATAAGTTATGGCCCGAATAAAGAGGTAGGATCTTGAGTAATTCTGCATAAAATGCAACACATAGTAGATCAGCTCTCTCAAATTAATGTATGGTGAATTTTAGTTTTGATATAATGTTCCATAAATCAGTACGGACTGGAGTATTAACATCAAGTTAATATAAGCAAAAATCTGATTTAAGAGAACAATGTTATTTTAAACAAAAGAATTACATTATGATGAAAAGTAATGCTCCTGAGCTTCTTTTCAATTCAATGCTATACAAAAGTAGCTTGAGTATTAAAAGTGAAGTTTTTATAGCAGTCAAAAGCTCCATAGTCATGCTCAATTTTAACTTACCAAACTTTTGAAAAAAGGTAAAGGTCTAATTTCACAACAGAAACACTTATTACATGTGTCATTTTGGAGACTTACGCAGTTGCTTTTACTACACTTCCAGAATTTTGCACATCAGTTTGGTTCTAAATAGACCTCTCTGCTATAATTTGTTTCACACTAAAATTCTCTATGCTGTCTTAAAAAAAAAAAAAGAAAAAAAAAAATCAGCCAGAACAAACAACAGAAGGAAACAATGTATTGTTTATTCTTATTATGAAAGGAAAAAAGGGGAAAAAGAACAAGCAAGTATTACCAAATATCATTGCATTATGTCAAATATAAGAGTACATTTTGTCCTATTTGCAACATGGAGATACATGTCACTGTTTGCAAATAACATGGCCAAATCAAGAAAAACTGGTTCAGAATTGAGTAGCAATTTCAAGTTCAGCACTTCCCAGGGATATTGTCCAAGCTAGTGAAGACCATATGTTCCCAAGTGAAGCATGCCTCTTTTGCAGCATTCCTGTTTTTCACAGATCTCATATATAACACTGCAGTATTACCATAACATTGTTTTAAAATTTAAAAAATACATGCTGCTTCTAATTTTCCAGAAGCATATCAATTCTTTCCATTGATTCAACTACTGTATTTTACAAGGTGTAAAATTAGTTAATGTAGTCCTGTTTATAGTACAATTAAAAAAAGCTTATTTGCATGTCAAAGCTTCAATGACTTCATTCTATAATGGGAACACTAACACAGATCTATAATCCTTTTGTAGTCTTTTCCCTTCATCCAAATCACACCAAACAACTTCCAAACAAAAAGCAAAGATTTGGGTGTTGAGGAGGGGATTAACTCTCTCTTATTGTGTTATAGTTCCTATTTCTCCTTGCTTCAGATTAAAAAAAAAAAAAAGGACTAGAACAGATTTAAGTGCACTTTTTTGAAGGTCTCTGGACCTATCTCTTTATTCATAAATTTAACAAGGGAGGGCAGATCTAACAGTCACCATTGACTCTATATAGGGAACAAGAATATTCCCTGAAAAAACAGGCAGCATATACCCAAGTCTATTGCATTCACTCTGGAAAAGGAGAGAGAAGGAAATGCACAGAGCATGACATTGAAATGAAATCTGCCTGCTTCCTTAATCTGGAAAAACAGACTTACCCTTTCAAAAGATGGAAACAAGATCAGTCATGCAGCCACTTTTTACATGAGACGGGGAAAGAGGGCAGAAGGACTGATTTTTCCACTGATATGCTCTTCTTTAAGAAGCAGCACACCAAAAAAAATCCAATACACAAAAAGGTAAAGTTCACACACCTACTTATAAAATTTTCTTATGCATTGTTTATCTTGGTACCATTTTCCCTCCCTGAAAAACACTCATTTCTTTTAACCTTCAATCATTATCATATATTCAATGTCTAAGATTTTTTAATTGCATCC
The DNA here is from genome assembly GCA_035582835.1 of Phoebastria nigripes. Lineage (NCBI taxonomy): Eukaryota > Metazoa > Chordata > Aves > Procellariiformes > Diomedeidae > Phoebastria > Phoebastria nigripes. Next base: position 31,910 of record JAYKAV010001433.1, on the reverse strand, counting down.
CTCTAAGTTGTTCTCACAGGATTTAGTGCTGCAGCTGAGGTATCACTCACATCAAACATAGCAAAATAATTATCTTCCATGATATTTACCTTTTTGGAGCGACATCACATTGCAATACACTGCAAACAAATGAGTCAGCAACCCCCAGGCCTTTTCTGCAGGGATGATACCTAGCCACTTATTCTCTGTTTTACTATAGGCTAGTATTTATTTCTTCCTTACCAAGTGTAGTTCTTTGCATCGGTTGACTTTTTCCCTTCCCAACTTATTATGATCAGCACATACGCTAATTCTCTCTTTTAAATTCTGTTCAGCCCTACCCAGCTTCATTTGACAAAGCTGCAACAGCTCCCACTGTTTATTTTATTAATAGGTTTAAGGTGCACTCTGAATTCAACCTATGAGAGCAAATACATTTAGTAAGGTAGAAACAACTTGGGGGAGATGATTGGTAGGCAAAGACAATTTTCACGAAAAACAAACAGATATGTGTTTTCTATAATGTAAAGAAAACGTGGGTGACATTCAGACAGTGCTCTTCAGAGCAAGGAATAAGTATTGTTAATACAATAGAGGATACAAGGGAAGTTTTCACTTTTAACGTTACTAGAATAAAAACAAGCATTCTTCATCAGGATATGTAATTTGAGTCTTCATTGTGAGCACACACTAGGAATTTATTCAAATTCTTAATATGAAAGGTCTCCATTTATAAAATATTTAGGGAGCATAAACTTAAAAGCAGACTCTTGAGATTGCAACTTGAAGGATTGGGGTAGATATTTTAAACCCATGTGATAAGAGAATGTTTTAAAGCAGCTAGGCTGCCAATAGTTTCTTTGGTAGAAGGGGTGGGAGGGGGACCTACAAAGGCACTATTAGAGAATAGCGAGAAATTCAGACAAAGCAAAAATAACAAGGGGTGAAAGAAAGATGAAAGTGAGAGTTCTGTGGAAGTCGGCCATACTATTTAAGCTTAAAACTCTGTACTACTTTTGTTGTCCGGAAGATAGACTTAAATCGGTACACGAGTTATACTCTTTAAACCCTGGTAAACACGCTTTGAAAGAAACATGCTTTCTTGTTTGCTTTTCATGTCTTTAATATGGACAAAGCATTCTTCCATCACAAAGCCAGCAATAGAAACTTCACAACAAAGTCAAGACTATAGCCATATAGAAACAAACTGCTGAGTGTGGGGCACTGTGCCTTCTTTCACATTCATTCAACAGACTTATTCAAGTTGGTTTTTTCTAGTTATATTTAAATGCTTCAGGGCCCTCTTTCCAGTCTGAAAGGTTTTGCTGCATGCAGCTTAAAAGAGATGTTCCTCCAGCACTGCAGCACCACTGCAAAGTCTGGGAGCTGTGGCCAACCTACTTCCTCTTTTAAGCATGTGCACACAGTAATTTTAACATCAACATAAAAAAGCTTGTATACACCAGACTTTAAGCCAAACCAGAACTAAAGACCACCTTTTGCTCAGCAAGGGGATCAAAACAAAGCAGTCAAACATAAAGTAGGAAACAAAGAGAACTGTTAATTTGTCAGACTTGATTGCTTATTCTAAAGCAAAATAAGCATTTAGAAGTTATAGCAAAACAGCRGATTTTTTCTCTCTTACCTCTCTGACTTCATGGAGTTGACCAGAACGCTGGTTCTTTGCTCTTCGAGCAGCTGCAGGTGATTTGTGATGTGTGATGGTTACAACAGTTGGCCCACTTTGATTCATATGTTTCTGGCCACTAGGAGATGCAGAATTAACTGTCCCAGGTGGCAGCAGAGATGAGCTTCTACTTCGTGAGGATGAAATGCTCTAGAACAAGCAATGGGATGTTGATATTAGTACCTTTACGCAAGTAAATAATTTACAATTCAGGCTATAGATGTGCACTGTTCTACTTTCCTCACAAACCTAAATCTGGAGGTGTAACTGTGCTCAGGACTGATTTTTTCCTTCTGAACCATCTGCATTGCTCAGCAGGGATCTTCTTGGCAACATTGTAGCTATCACCTTTGTTTCTTGGATTGTCTGAAATTAGCCTTCACGAAAATCTTCACAAACTCTTACATATTAACATGCTGCTAAGTTCTTACAACCATACTTTTTAGGAAGGATTATGCAGACAGAGTAATAACAATGCCAACACAAATATTTTTAATGAAGCCATTGGACTATAATTCACCTAACTGGTGTGAACAGCAAGGAAGGAAAAAAAAAAATATCTTAACGCTTTCACCTGATGAACTTCTTGAACAGTGCAGTGCTGTTTCCAACATTAGAGGAGCTGCAATTTTGGCAAGGCCAATCCACACACCAATTAAACATTAACATTTAAAACAAAACATGGCTTAAGAAGTCAACACGTTTTGGGGTAAGCTTGGGATAAACCCTAAATACAAAAAAGGCCAGAAATAAATCTCCAACAGTATCTGCAGTGTGAATACTCTTAACATACAACCTATAAAATCAGTCTGAACATTAAAGAACATTCTCTGTTCTTACCTAACTGTTTGTCAGTGTTGCCATCATGGCTTGTTTTCTGCAGCCCTCAAACCCAAATTTTCCTGGAGGTCTTTAGGACAGCAATTCTTAGTCAAGCTCAGGTGTGCACTAGAGCACCGTGGGACATCATATATAAAAGTGCAATATAAGAAAAGCTTTTCCCTTCTATTTGAACTGTTGATTGCATCTGTAAGGTTAAAACTGAAACAGAGTAACTCTTATCTCACAAAACACAAACCACTTCAGAGAGTGACATTTAGCAGCACTTTAAGAAAGTGAGGTAAATATACAGCCCTATGGGCGAAGTATCATTTCACCTCTCCTACAAACCCTGCACAAGTAATGATGGCAGCCTTCAACATTGCCAAGACAGTTACCGTCAACATGGGGTACTACTCTTGAGTCTGCTGGCAAGCGCACACAAATATTACTTGGGTACAATCTCTCTCCTTATACCTTGCAGGTCAAACTTTGCAATTCTGTGGTAATTTCATTAAAAGACTTTAAATCCAAGGTGGACAGGTTCCAACTAGCACTGGAATTCAAGTCAGGTATCATGTTACCACTACACTGACTGTAAATGACATGCCAGATTATCTGGCACTGCCAAGAACAAAGAGTGAAATAAGTTACATGATCCCTCTGCCACCCCCACACAAAACTAGACTTCAGACTTTTTGAGGCATTTGAAGGTTTAAAAAATGGGTTACTACATTCTCCGCATGCAAAGAGCTGCTATACTCATAGAAATAAGCATTATTCCATTGGTCTTGACTTACATTTACAAACGCTTCCAAGAATGATGGTCTGATTTCATTTTTGCAATGAATATATTCTTTACTACTATGACTAATAAGATTATAACAATAAGCATCTGTAGAATCAGACATTCAAAAACTATCCATCCTGGCTGATAATTCACAATTGCATTAAAACTGGATTTGGCTCTAAAGCAAAAAAAAAAAAAAAAAAGCACGAGGGGTGGAATTTGTCAGAAGGGCACAGAAGGTTGCCACGTTTTTAATTCATCTTCCATTTGAAAGAGCATTGCTTAGACGTAACTACAATTAAAATAAGAGCCAGAGGAAAAGGTATTTGCGAGAAGGAAGGGGATGAGGGAAACTGGGTGTGATTGWATTTCCTTTTTCAAGTAGAAGTTTCACAGAAAAAGGCTATCCCTAGTATATAATAGCAGAATATACTTACTGATGTTTCTTTTTTAAACTGACTAGCATCAGAATACTTCTAAACTAAATTTAGCGTGCAGAAGAAGAACAAGATAAGTTCTTTTTTTTTTTCAGCATAAGATCAACTTATCTTCCAGTTTAATAAAAGTTATTTTGTTTTTAGAATGAAATCTTCTGAGAATCACTGACATTCTAGCATCATGCAATCACGATATTAAAAATACATGACTGCTACCTCCATATAGCTAAATTGATCCTAAAACTCAGATAAACAGCAGCAATGTAAAACAGTGAGTTTAGCCACTAGTTTTGCTTGAAAGAAAACAACATTCTGTGAGAAGTGAAGTTTTATTATGTTTTGATTTTCTTGGGGGGCAGGGGAAGTTATAGATCTGCAAATAACAAAAGTAACATAAAACAAAATATGGAAAAATCCATGCACTGTTTCTGCTTAAATACAGAATCAGGAAGGAATTCTAGGAGAGAGTTAGCTTTCAGAAAAAACAGCTTCCAAAATAATCTCATTTAACCTGCACACTTTGAGAGATATGTTCATAAATTGAAATGCACGTATATTCTAAGTTAATGTCCGTATCATTGATATTATTTGGCAATTCAATGCTATTTTTCCTCAAGACAGTGTTTCAAACTGCAGCAAACTACCTGCAGCTGACCCATGGATCACAACAGACACCTTGACTGCAGCTCACACCTCACATTTTCTCTCATCATGTCACCTAACACAATACGCCTTTCACCAAACCCCACTTATGCTCGGGAGTCATAAATTTGATAGTGAACTATTAGTATAAAAGCTGCTAGCTAGCTGCATTTTTTTTAATTGGCTTTGTATCACAAATAAGTAATGAACACATTTCCAAGAAACGGATATGCCCATCATTTTAGGAGTCTCTTAATCCAGATTAGATTTTTTCCCTGCAAGATTTGCTCTAGTTCATATCACAACTCACTGGGCTACATCAACTACACTCCTAAACTGTGACTTGAGGCAGAATAAACAGTCCATGGGACCACAGTGCATTTAAAATGGCTTTTCATTAAGTTTTGCAAAGGCATGTGGCAGCTCACAGCAACTGTTGTTGGTGGACAGTCATTTAGGGCATGGAGTTTGGGAATCAGTGGAGCAGGAGAGAAAATCAGGAAGAACAGCCCATCTATAGTTTCAGTAGCGGGTGGTGCTCAAGAAGGCTGTCCTGCTACAGGGACACTAGGTAACCCTAAATCGCTATGTATAGAAGTTCACAGCCTGGCAAGGACTGACTACATCACACTGCCTGGCATGCCTGACATTCAGCTGCATGCCTTGCCCTGCAATAGTGCTATGTGGTCTCTAGGGTGAGATCACCTGTGCTGGTGAGCCTCTCCTAGAGTCTTCTCCTTCCCCTCTCAGCACAAGATAGTTATCGATCCTATGCAGGTCACTGAGTCAGGAAGATTGGCAATCTTGAATTAGCACATACAGCCACAGCCTGTGCCAGATATCAGAGTGAAATACATTGGTTTCAATGGCTCCTACAGGTCTATAAGCAAGTTTTCCTCATCTCTTCGTTTTCTGTCCCTTTATACCCTTCATCCATCTAGTGACCCAACGTTTCCGACCAATGTGCCAGAAACTCCACCAGCCCATGACACAAATCCTCTGGCATCTAACTTGAGATTATTCTTTAGAGGACGTCTGTAACATACAAACCCTAAATGAGCTCCAGGACCAGGACCTCTGGCTACCCATGAAGCTATCCCCAGGCATGATAAGTGTAAAAAATTCCAACTTACAACGTGCAAAAGCAGTCACACACAAAATGCGGGTGAATGTCTGCAGGAGGCAGTTTCTACAACCACCCAAAACCTTTTGAAGTGGGGCTCCACTCCTCAATGCCACAGAGAACAGCAGCAGAGCACTGCTGTTCCGTCCAAGGAGACAGAGGTGGCAGCTAATTTCTTCTGACAGCTTCTTCCTGCCACTGCCAGAAGAGGCCTCTCCAGGAACTACACACTCAGCCCCTTATGCACTTTCGAATTTTACAACACATTGTCAACACCTATGTCCCAGCCAAATCCTTGACTCCTCTTTTGCAGAGCTTCCTCCAGATTAAACACTGGGAATGACAAGCATCTCTTTTGCATTGATACACAGCTGTGCAAAAATCAAAATTTTCCAATTTTGTTAAAATGTTAAAACCTATGTGATGTTTTCCACAGCTAAAAGCACTCTAATTACACATCACACTACCACATTCATTAAAGCCACTCTCCCAGGAAAGCAAAGCAATGACAGTAACTGATAGATCTTTACTCCTAATCCCCTGCTCTTCCCCCTAGCGCTGCTGGTATGACTGATCTGCCCCTCTAAGTATTATCACACCTTGTTTTCTTTGGTCCTACTGCTTTCTGGTTTGCAAATAAATAAATAAAAAGATAGTGAAAAGTCTGATGAAAGGAAGACATAAGCTCTTTAACAATTAGTAATGCATGGTGCCAATAATGAGTCAAGAAATCCACAGGCTGAAGCATCCCAAAAGGATTACAAATATTCTTTCCTGAGGCTACACTTTACCATTGGCCCAACAGTTTGCCTGCTAATAAAATGAAACTAATAAAAGAATAATAAAGAAGCTAATAAAAGATTAATTTGTAACTTGTGTTCATCTTGGTTTTACGACCTAAAGAGAGCTAAAGTATGCTTAGCTAACATAGATTTGGGTTAAGATTTTTATTTTAGTAGACTGTCCATCTCCAAGATAAAAAAGCAGTATAATGAATGCTCCCATTTGGATATCAAAAATCCTAACAATTAAAATAATGTAATTGTGGAACAGTAAGTTCCAACTGTACTAACGTTTTCATGACTCACTCTCCCTGAAGATTGCCCTTCCTGCTCACAAAGAAGCTGAAGTGTTTTTCACCATTTACCAGAAGTAAACAGTTTTGTTTATTTTGGAAAGTAAATGCAATGTTCCAGAGAACAATAAACTAATTTCTGAAGTGAATTGTCATATCTGTTCATGGCTGATAATCATCATTTTCACAGGCACTGTGCCACAGATGTTTTCTACAGAATAATAAATACTGCAATTACATTCCTTTACGCCTCTGCGTATATATAGCACACAACCAATACCCTGCATGCAGCTTTCGAGCAATGAGAAGTCACACGCTATCAGGAAGTAATTACGATTTTGAGACACCATCATTCAGTATTTTAATTCCCATCTACTTCTTTTCCAATACATCCTAAGTAAACAAACACTGAAAAAAGAAAAATACGGACAGAGATCTGTTTAATTTACATTATGATCATTCACAAATATTAAAATGCAAATGACTGAATCTACAGAACATCTAAACTTCAGCATTGCAAAGGGACCTGCTTATGATACGCTTTGCCCATTTGTATAAAGCACCATCTATGGTACTAACTTTTCTGACAGAATATTATAGTGCTTCATCATCTTCAGTAAGGCAATAGATGTGTCTGCTTTTAAGCAAGAGACTATGATAATCATTCCATCATAAAATCTTTTCTTTGTCAAGAATCATTTGAGCAAGCTCATGTTCAGTCCTAAGTGGATTTTTTTTCCATTTCTGTAGAAGGATTTTGAAAGCAGAGGGCTGTGAGCAACTCTTATCTTCATGCAGCTTCCAAAGGGAGGAAAAAAGGTGTCAAACACACACATATCCACAGCCAAGCACTGCTTCCTTCTCAGCCTCACCACTGTAAGGATTTCCGAAACATGTTTTAATTAGAAGCACCACCCTTTAGTTGACTTCTATAGGTCAGGGACAAGAGGAGGAAGCAGACAAGCATACCAGAGGAGGGAAGAGTGAAAAGGAAATTTTTGTGGTAACATCCAAGAATAATTTTATATCCATAAATTGTCACAAGCTTGTTAGTTCTTCTGTTTCATACCCCTTTTTTCTTGACTGTTTAATGATGGTGGCTGTAAAAGCACTACTAAAACCAAACACACAGGTTTTTATGCCAGCTCTTAATTCCAACGTGTGGATCAGTTGCTGGATTGGCATATAACCGTTGTATTTCTCAGTGTGTATTCCTTTGCTCAAAAGGAAAAGAGGGTTGATGTGCATAAAAAAACCAAAACAACACTCACAAAGACTTGAAACTTTCACTAATCTGCCTTTATGGAAACGGTTATCACGCAGATGTTAAAAACACCCAGTGAATAATCCATTTAGAGATGTAAAGGTATCTCCGTGATCGTTCATTAATAAGGCAAGAAGAAACCTGATAAAACTGAAGGGCCACCAAAGGTCTATGATAGCCATTCTTCCAGCTGTGGAGAAAAATTACACATCTGCCTCATAATGCTTTGATAAAAGTGTTGACCTCAAACTCTCAGGCATTAGTACAGGTGCTGTTTCACATTACAGCTAAACTGCTACTGCAGTTGCCACTGAAAGCGGCAGGTTTTGTCCTTTTTCTCCACCATCTCTCCATGCTGGCTCTGAGGCCCATTTGACCTCATGGAGAGCCACTCCAGGGAGTTAAACCAGAAGAGAAACAGAGATGTAGACACACATACAGAATTTTCTGCTGATTTGGCTCCCCAAACTGCCTTTCCAAAAGGCTGGATGATGGTTATAACAGGCACCAGGAGCACTGCTTGAGAGGCAAGAGAGCAGGACAGTCCCTCACAGAGGCATGCAGTCATCAGGTTGGCTCAGTTTTAAATACAAAGCCTCAGACTAAACCAGAGAAAAGTTAGGTTTTGGCCAGATTCATTTCAGCCATCCTCCATCCAGGAGGAAGAAGAGAGCAGGGCTTTACCACCAGGGGCTGCTGGAAGCAGAGGCCAGCTTCCACTACATCAGTGCCCATCCGATTCCTCAGGGAGCTGGTCAGGTAACTAAGTCCTTTTTAGTAGGATGCCGTTTTTTCTGTTTCTGATGCCCAAGCTATCACAGGACCAGAAACACAACAGAGTCCACACAAAGGGTGGCAGCAGAAGGAAGGGAATTGGAATGCCATTTACAGCTGCAGGGAATCAGCAGATGAGTTCAGCTGAAACATGAAACCACACCATCCAATTTTTAGCAGCTCACTTGTGCAGCTCCAAACCAGAAGCTGGAACAAAGGCGAGTCTACCTCCTTATTCTAGCACAAACCTTAGCTGAAAGTTACCATCTGAGCACAATTTAAGACAGAGGCTACTTCACAAGATAAAGGTTTCTGTTCCCTGCCACACTGAGGAATACACACTGAGAAATACAACGGTTATATGCCAATCCAGCAACTGATCCACATGTTGGAATTAAGAGCTAGTATAAAAACCCATGTGTTTGGTTTTAGTAGTGCTTTTACAGCCACCATCATTAAACAGTCAAGAAAAAAGGGGTATGAAACAGAAGAACTAACAAGCTTGTGACAATTTATGGATATAAAATTATTCTTGGATGTTACCACAAAAATTATGCATAAGCCTACTTCTTCTTGGAAGCATTTTATATCACTGAATTCCAATTTGACTAATGCTTTTATTAAAACTTGTACAGTAATATTCACTTAGAATAGTGTAAAAAAACAGCAATCCAATCCAGACATAGAAGACTTCTTCCAATACAGTGTGATTTGGCACTCTGTGGAGGTTGAGCAATCTGTAATTAAGCTAAATGAGACTTGTATGGGAATACCAAGAACATTAAGACTATCTTACAGCATGGGAATTATTTGCCAGAGAACATTATCCTTTTATTGCTTTTTTATCATTAAGATGTAAAATTTAATTAAAACAAAGTGACAGACTTAGCTTGTGTTACATCCACTTGTTAGCGCTATAGCTCACCTTTGGACCATTCATTAGGATGCAACTAAATTTAGTCATTAGTATATTACTTTTTTTTTCTTTACTTTTTTTTTTTTTTTACTTTTTTTAAAATCACTGCTCTGCTTAATTTCCTCCACCACTCCAGTCCCCAACTGAAGCTTTAAAGAGAGCAAGGACAGCAAGTCATGCAGTAGCATTTTGAAGCATGCAGTAGCTGTGAAAAAGAAAGAAAACCAGTGCTGATCTGGATCCAGCGCAGGAAGGAGGAATGCTCTCCTAGAATATTTCACAGAAATAGTGACACAGCTTCAGCTTTGAAAAACATTCTTCAAATTCTCATGTTTTCCTATGAATCTCCTTCCAATAATATCTATTCAAGATTTCAAAAACGTGTTCTCTCTCCAATATGAAAGACCTGTAGCTACAAGCTGCTTCATTCGTGTTCTTCCCGTGGAATCTTCCCACTGCTTGCCTAGTTATGCCATTATTTTTCCCCAGTTAACCTATATCCCACTTGCATAAGATAAAACATACTCCTCACTGCATATTTTACACTTCCCATTCCACCTCCTTCTCAAGTGTATGACTCCTAAAAAATAGCTAGAAATTTCTGCCTCTTGTTCTTCCTGTGAAAACGGTGAGTTTAAGCTGTAGAAGAAGCTGGGAGCAAACACTCGGGCTCCAACTTTCCAGGTGCAGAAACATGCCTGTTCCCAGCAGAGACAGAGCTTGGATTCTGTTCAAACTCCAGAAGCTTAAAACACGTAAGTATCTTACCTGCCTGTTCGTGACAGCACTATGAGAGACAGACAATTTGCAGTTATCACTTACTACAGCCCTCAAAGTATGGAGAGAAGGGGGGAAGAGAGAGGTCCAGCCCTGCTGCCGGTAGAATAACAAATTATATCATGACAGTCCTATCAATGGTAGGGCTATTTTAACAAAATCCAAAAATACAGACTTTTGTCAGGTCCTCAATTATGCAAAAGGAAGTCAAACATGTACCCTCCTCTGTGTCATTACAGACCTTCCTATGTAATTCCAGTCCCTAACCCCAACACAAAAGAAACAGTAAGGTGGCTAAAATAGCAGCATGCTATTTTATGTAAATTTAAAGTATTTTAAACAGCATGTTTCCACTCCCATGCTAATAATTATTATATTAAATACCTTCATCTACAAGAGAAAGAAAAAAAAAAAATCACAAAGGAATGCAGCAGTTCTTGATTCCTTTACCTCCTACCAGGCAGTGGTTTTGAAGTAAGAAACTTTGAGGAAAAGAAAAAAAGAAGTTACAGAAATGCATTTTTTTCCTAGTTTCTGGAATCTCTGTGAAACATCGCTCCCTTGTAACCAATATCTGATCTCCAAAGTCTAATCATTGTAGCATTAAAGCTTTTGATCACTTGCTTTTATAGTGAAAAGCAGAGAGAAGCTTTGAAACTTACTTGTAGGTGAAATCCAAGTTAGCACTATATGCAATGCATATAGCCAGGGAAAATCTGCCTCTTAGATAATACTCTAACCCTGAGAAGATAGGGGGGAAAAAGGAAAAAAGTATATTGAAAAACAAGAGACAAATCTTGTCAAAAGAAAGGTTCCTAGGAACAGGTAAGCACAACATTGCTTCAAGTACAGTACACTTCCGGAGTAAGCAGCAGAGTCATCAGTGGTCTCATCTGAAGCACATAAATTCCCAACATTTTATTTTCTGTACTGTTAAGCTGAAAATACAGAAGATAGAAATTCTCTGTTTGCTCTGTGGCTTACAGAAGTGAAGAATTAAGAGTGCTTCACTAACAAACATGCCAAGTGAAAAGTGACCTAGTCTGATTTTAGATGTAGACTTGTAACATAGAACTAAGAAATGTATTTTAGTTTTCTTCAGCATTTCTATTTTATCCTAAATGGATCCAAGCTAATTAAAATGTATGACTGGCTGTACCAACAAAAATGCATCTATACTCCAGCATCCTATGCCAACTTTCTGTAACTGATCAGTCTTCCAAGAAAAATGCAAGAACCCTCCTCCTGCTGTTTGAAATAATCTTTCGTTTGGTTCCTCAGTCACATATGCCCACCACCCCTCAGACAAGGAAATCCTTTTATTTTGTTGCACGATGAGCCTAGGAACCAGAAGAAAGCCACGGTAGTGATAAGTCACTATGCAAGAGTACAAGAACAAGTCTAGGCAGATGGTCCCCATTCTGAGCCCTTCCTGTTTCTAGAAGTTGCACGTTAGATCTTCTGGGACAGATGCTGTCTTTGTACTTAATAGCCTCCCACTCACTTAGTCAAGACTTTCTAGTAACATTTTGCCTTTCAAATACTTTTCAAATCTATATACACTTTCAGCATCCAAAGCATCCCAGTCTTCATTCATCTCCTTTTATTTTGAAACTGTTTTCAGTTCATGTTCTTCGAGGCTCCCGCATACCGATATTAACAGCTAGCAAATACTTCCTATTCAGCCACTCCAGCGCACTTACTAACACTATACTTCCCCGATTTGCCCTTTCCCTTCCCATCATCAGAAAAAAGACTCCAGTGTAGTCAAGTTTCGTCACAAAGAGTTCATTCTGTACAGAAGAATAACAAACGCGATGAAAAGTACTTTCCCCCACTCCAATGTTTCCGTTTCAGAAATGGAAAGGCACTGATAAAAGTATTCAAGATTAAAGTATTTGACAGAGTTAGAGAAGTCTAAGTATTCTCTCTTTTGTTCTCTTCTCCTTTCCTGATAATTACTAAAATTCTATTTGCTTTTTTTGGACCACTACTAATTGCTGGACATTTTCACTGTTATAACACCAAGATTTTTCTCCTGACATACTAATTAATTCAGAGCCTATCAAAATATGTAGATTACTACTGCAGGAGCTCAACATGGAGAGGCAGTATGAAAAATTCCCAACATAATAAATTATTACTAAATGCATCAGTTCTTACCTAACGAGGAAAAATGATCCAAACTTCACTTAGACAAAGATCAGCTTCAACTCAATTACTGCCACTCTAGAATGAGGTTTTGGTATTAAAATAGATACCTCTACAGAATTATTTGCAGAAGGCAAAAGGAGAAAACCAAATCCAGTATTAAGGAATATTAGCAAACGAATAGAGAGTAGAAGTGTAAGAATCAATTTTCCATTGCGCAAGTCTCTCATATCATATATACTGAACAACAGTTCTATTACCTCGTCACAATACATTGTAGATGATAAACATTTAAATGAGTTCAAGAAGTGACCAGAAAACTTATTGAGGAATAACTCATTGATGGCAATTGAGTATAAAAAGTTACCATGTCTGTCTAGCACAGGAAGTCCCTGAGCTGCAATTCAACAGCAACTGTAAGAGTATTCTGACCAAGTAGAGTTGCACCTTTCTGAATAGTACTGGGCCACAGCTATACAAAAACTATATTTAATTGTCACACGTAAGAATTGAAAGAGTACCGGAACACTGAAGTTACTTATTCTCCTTCAAAAAGGGTTTTAATTACACTATAATTGCTTCCTGACAAGTCCACATCACTCAAAAAGAAGAAAAAAAAGTTGTTTTTATTTTACTTCACACACTTCAGTGAATGCCAGTCTCCTCAAAATACCATCCATCTTTTCAAAGTCCAACTTTCAAAGATACTCAGGATCATGACTTTGACTGCAGTTAACATAAGATTGATATTCTCAACATCTTGGGGCAGGGAGGAATCCTTTCTGCTTGCAGTTATATGCATTTTTTTTAATATAGCAAACAATTAGTGACGAGGAAAGCAATCGTTTTCATTCTTGTAAAGATATCAATAGAAGTGCTTAAAAGACTGAAGATAAGAGCAGGACTTCTTTTGTTTCAGTGACTTAGTATTAACACCAAAAGCATACATAAAATAAATACAATAATCATTTTTTTCTAATAAGGTTGGTTGTTTCTTTTTAATACCTCCCACTTTCAAAGTGCATTCTAATTTAAACAGATTCATGTCATTTCTATTTGGTGGCAGGGGACACCCTCAACCCATCATTCCACTATTTTTGAAGTCCAAACAGTTTTTTACCTGTCCAAAATATTTATCTGTTTGAGGGCAAAAATTCTGACATCACTTCCAAAGAGAAACAAATACTATAAATCTTCATATAATGACCTCTTTCAGATTTGGTAAAGAAGTTGAAGACTGACCACTGCTAACATCTACCTGAAGCTTCTATAATAAGAGCCACTAAATCTTATAAAATGAACTAAAACTAATATCAGTTAACACTTTTAAATACTAATCAGGACATCACACAGGTATTTATTAATAAACTGTTGATCCAGCCACTCAATTAACCATGTATTGACAGCATCCAAAATGCACTTCATGAATTTCTCATAAATAGACAATGTTTATTTATTAGGATTGCCCAATTGACTTAAGTCTGCTCCAGTTAGTGAGGAATGACAACTTGCTGCTTTTATTCATAAACCTCTAAACATCAACCCACTAACTACAGCAACCAGTCCATCATCCAGATCATGCTGTTCTTCACCTACACCACTTAAAACATAATAGTTACTTCTCCCTCTTAATTATTTACCTTAGAATTACCTTCCTTGTGATGTTTGGCACAGGATCGAAGCTGAGTTATCCAGTATTGTTTCTCCTTTGCATCAGCAGCTAGAACAGAAACAAGAATATGCAGGAGGGAATCGCACATAAACCAATACTCTTTTTTTGCGTAAGGGAAGATGACAAGGTGGGAAGGGGGGAGGATTATTTATTCATTAGGATGCACTATAAATTCTAATTTATGCTACTTTAATTAAGTATGTGTAACTTCTTCAGTACAACACATCTAGACCTCAGCTTAAGATGCTGTGGCCAGTTGGAAGAGATAAGCTTATGAGTCTTCTTCATGGTTATCTCCTCCAAGTGTTATTAAAAGCAGAATTACCTCAAGATTACTTTCTTTTTTAAAATTTTTAATCCACATTTGTTTTACTTGCCTTTCTTTGTGAAGGACAAGGGCCACACCATAGCATTTAAATCAGTAAAACCTCTACACTCAGGCTGTCAATCAGCTACCAGACAAGCTACCAGTTCCTCAGATACTTAAGTACTTCTGTTTTAATGTAGTTCAACTAAATCTCTCTTTAAACCTGCATTTGCGTGCAACTTAAAGACACAAGAACGACAACCACAATTTCCCCCATACATCTTTAAAAAACAGCTTTAAAAATCATTGAAAAGATTGCCTGCAGTCTGTATCAGGTGGCTCCTGTGTAATGTTAATAAGTATATTTAGGAGAGAGGTTTGTTTTTGTTTTTAAACAAACCACTACTGCAGTAATCCTAATCAAGAATACCAATACAGAGTATATAATTTCAGTAAATATTTTCTCTTACTTCCTCTGCTATTAAGTATCTCAATGGTTATTGACTCAGCATAAAAATTATTTACTGATTTGAATCAAATTCATAGATCTCATTAAATTAAAAGCAGCATATTGTAAGTATTTGATAATCTCAAGTGATTGGCAAAGCATGATAATGAAGCTAGAAGTGTTTATGATTTCTAGCTGTGCATATTCCAAAATATTTTAACAGAAACTCTCCCTGGTTGTTCCTGTGTTTCAGTTCTACGTATAAAACAGCAACACACTGTACCACGGGCCAGTCCTGCATACTCTGTCCTGCTAGCCAACTGATAAACTCTGGTCAGAATAAAACTAACATAATTTTAAACCTTTGTTACACTGTATTACATGTCACTTCTTTTTTTTTATATCAGTTTATTTTCTGACAAACTAGTTTGATAGGAAAGTATCCAGATTAATCAACCATACTGAAAATACCTTAGAATCAGAATACTGCTTTTTAAAAAAAAAAAAAAAAAAAAAAAAAAAAAAAAAAAAAAAAAAAAAAAAAAAAAAAAAAAAAAAAAAAAAAAAAAAAATCAAAATTAACTCTTACATACCCTATATCCTTATATTGTCTTTCTTACATTTGGGAGCAAGGGAAGGCAAAATTTTATGTTAAAGGTGCATTCGATTATTCCAAAACTGACAAGAACAGAGTATCTTAACAGCCTTTGGCACTTTTCCCTTCTCCGTCCCATCAGCAGATTCGTTACTGCACATTACCTGCAGGATGGGGTCAGGGGAGAACAATATTAGAAATGAAATGCTATGCTGTGGACAGCAATGAAAGCAGCTTTTTCTTCCTTTGGAAGCAAACAAGATATACCGTACAATCGAAATGCCATAATAACAGCTTATAGAAGGCATCTTGAGGTATCTTCCAGCCCTGGAAGTCTATATATTGTAAATTCACACATACTTAACTCCAGATTACTGTTCCACTGTGTTTTATAATATAGTATGTAACAATATAGCTGTATAACCACTACTTTCTGACAGTAGAGGGAAGTAAAAGAGAAATGAGATATGAGAGAAGAGGTGCAGAAGCGGGAATGGGAGAGAACAACTCAGCCGGCACTTTAAGCAGCACTGTACCTCTCAACTTATACATCTCTCCATTAGCAGAGTAGACCACCAACATGTGTGGCACTTCATCACTGGGCGATATTATAGCTCCAGCTAAAGACAGGGTTCCTCGTGGCTTCTGGTTTTTACTTTGTTCATTCACATAATACTGCAGAATCCCCGTCTCAAAGTCCAGCACAAAGTACCTGTTCAAAAAAATTGCAATCGTATAATACTTCCGTTAAAGAGTTTTTCACGCATTTACTCAAAGAAGAGCACAGATTGATCTTAAATCAAGATCATAAACAAACAAATGAGGTTGAAGTTGTTTTTGTAGTAACTCAGTTTTGCRAGGTACTGTTATTTTGATCATTAGGTTTGTTTTTTTAAGGACATGTGTGAGCTATTATTTTACTCATGTTTCTTTCAGATTAATGGTGATGTTCACATACAAGACATAAAAGCAAGGAAAGGAGTTTTTAATTGAAGAGGTTCCACTGAAGAAGTATGAGACTGCTTCTTTTGGGGTTTTTTGGCTCCTCCCCTTTTTTTCCATTTATAACCTTGAAAGACATGCTAATTCCCCACAACTAGTCTTTTGAAAAGGTGACACTGTTTTTGCAGAGGGATGAGCACAATTAAAGATACCATGGTATTTTCATCTTTGCGATAATATTTCACATACAGATGTTGAGTGTAATTTTGAAAACCGGCCAACGGATTTGAACATTCGGTTCCCAATTAAGTACTAGGTAGGAAGTATGGACACCCACGTATAAGAAAACAATTAGGAGGAGAGAGAAGTAAAGTCTGAATTCTGTTTGGTCATTCTGCTAACAAATTCTAACAAGGAAAAAACATTTTTACTGCTCATCATATATTTAGGATCAGGAGATACTCAGCCAGTGAAAATCCAGTAACCACAAAAATTTAAAAAAAAAAAAAAAAAAAAAAAAAAAGTTATTCAGAATCACAGTACATTGAGGAAAAAGCAGAAGGGAAGCATAGATGGGTGGAGAGGAAAGAAAGAGCAAGAGTAGTAACTCTGCCTGAAAGCTTTTCCAGGACTTTATTTTCACCTGTAAGTGACACAACTGATGGACTAAAGAAATAAATCATAAATGGAAGGTACTGAATTTGATGATGATCTAATTCCTGAATTGGTTATTCTTGGACTGTTTTTGCAGGATTCTGAGGAAAGCCTCAGGAAGTTGAAACAGAGAAAGAAAATGCTTTATATAATAAAACCAGAATACATTTAGAAATAAATGGATTCAAAATAAATCAGAGTTCTTATTCATATTTAAACTTACTAAACCAAATATTTCTTGTTCGTAGGACGCCAAAATTTTGCTCCAGTATAGCTCTGTGGGGACAGGAAGGGGCAATAGGCTCCTCTCACTAAAGACAAAACAACATTCCCTACCCTACTTCAGTCTTCATTCACTCAGTTTTGACGAACCCAAGCCATTCCACAATAAACCAACTGCTAGGACTGCAAGATCACACAAACAAAAATAAACTAACTGCATTGTCCAAGTGTACTAAATGAAAGTGAAGATGTTCCAAACTTAGTGTGTCAGTCTCAAGAGTAGGAAACAAATTTTTTTTCTCCCCTCCCCCCCCCCCCCCCCAATAAACCTATCTTTCAGAACAACACAGATCTTAAATTCCATTTCCCTGTGGAAATCATGTATGCTGTTACACAAAACAACTGTTTAACACTTAACTCTTTGCCAAGAGGAGAGCGCAACTTCTTGGCTCACATGAAGGACAGTTTGCTATGACTCACAACAGACTAGAGTGAAGATGACACAAATGCAGGTTACACCTCTTAGCCTCTACTAAAAAAAACAACCCTAAGAATCTGGCTAATACCACTAACATGGGCATTTGGAATGCATATTATTTCCTATTGTTCCTCTAGATAGGATTAGCATAGGTCATATGAATTTGTGTACAATATTTCAGAAACTGTGATTATTCAGACTTCTGTAGCTTTGTATAGCCCAAATTTGCTCAAGTTACTACTCTGTTTTGAAAGTGGCATTTTGTCTTAGCCCTTTTTCAGTATCCCCATATGCAGAACACCTCTAACCTTTCCCATCACAGAATATTTCCAGGATTGTCTTCACAGCCTGTTGAGGTTCTTGGTGTTCTTGCACTCATCTCTTTATTAAAGCTACATAAGCCTGGACATGATGCAAGCAATCATTGCCTAAGATTTACAAGGCTTCAGACATTTTGCTTGGGCAACCTTCCTTTGCCACATTTATGCGTAACTCTACTGCCACCGCCTCCACACCAGAACAAAGATCAAATTCTCTTTAAATTATTCACAGATTAACATCCCCTGTCCCAAATAATTTTAAGCTGGTGCATCACTAACCCTCACTTCTGCCCTGACTCCATCTCCCACATCTCTTCTGCATCCCTTCCCTCACTAAACAAATGGAAAGCCTCCCTTTTGTAATCATGAAATGCATCTCTTCACCACCTCTCTACAGAGTTTACCTTCACCACGAAAAAAAGGACTAGAGAGATGGCAAGCTGAATGCCAACCACCACAATGTTTTCAATAGCAGTGTTAAAAGTAAGGAGGCCCTAAATGGAAATTGCCAAAATTTCAGAAGATAACCTTATTGACTTGTATTACACCAGTCCATAACCTTCCTGTTTTGTTTGACTTTTAAATGATTTTACAGTACTGCTCTCCCACTTACAAAACATTTTTTCTCTTCAGGTTGCTTAGTGGAGAGAGATGATGCACTGAACTGCAGGTAAAAATAGCAAAATTGGAAAACATACAATAAAAAAAACAAGTCAGACTTGCACATTCCATAGTAAATTTTCATTTTGCTCAGTTTTCCTTGTCCATTTTAGGAATATCTGATACATATTCAGGAGAAAAAGCAGAGCACTAGACAGAAGTCATGCTGTGCCMCTGAGAAAATGATACAGTAGTTTGACCCTAGAGCAAGCGTTTCTCTCCATCCAACTGACAAGTTCTCAGCAATCTCTTTGGGTTTTGCAAATAAGTCTAGGCTTTATATGTAGCGATGTCCATTCTGAGCCTGTGCCATGCTCATTATAATTTCATTGTCCTTTTATTGTTCAGGTACAAATCACCTATTTCAGCCTTTGTTATCAGGCCATCTTTTATCGATTACTACCTTGGAAGTCATCATTGTGGTTACTGCAGTACAGCTCTACAATTAACAAAAGGAGAAACAACAGAAAGAAGAAGAAGAAAAAAAAAAAAAAAAAAAAAAAAAAAAAAAAAAAAAAAAAAAAAAAAAAAAAAAGAGGTAAGAAAAATCATCTTGCCTTCTCCTATCAAGACCAAAGGATTTGGGGAAAAAAGTTCCTCTGAGTCTATTAGAACAGAATCTATTAAGTTACATAAACACTACGAGCACTTCAACTCAGAAACTTTTGCATGCTAGACCAGCAAAGCACTCCCAGAATGACTGTAAGCTCCATAAAGATGTGCTTTGCGTTGCCATAAAGCTACCCCAGAGACAGAAACCAGCCATTCGAGTACAGAACACACCTTTACTAGCATAATGACAGCTGAGAGCAGCGACTTCTGCAAATTTGCATCTGCAGAGACAGCATCCTTCCACATCCTTGTCATCACAGCTACAGCAGTAGTGTTAACTTGACCTTCTAGCCAACCATGATCTATTTTATGTATAGTCTCAGAAAAACAGAACATTATCATTGGCCTTGTACCTTTGGTTTTCAGTACTTGTGATGACATCTTAGTTGCCTGTAAAAGCATGCAACGTGTTTCCAGTACAACTCAAGCAGTAATCTTAAGAAAGAAAAAAGTAACCAGTTCTTGCAAGCCTTTGCATCTCCCACTTCAAGTGTGCTGCCTTTTTTGTTGTCCCAGATGAATCAGTTTCTATGTCTGCCAACTTTGAAAGTCGTAAGAGAAAAGAGAATTATCTACAGAAACGTAAGTCCCAACTGCCCAACAAAAACTGGTCATGTCAACAAAATAGCTTTCCTGTGACTTTGGAGAGCTCAGGAACTTTTCACAGTCATCCTGACTGTGACACTGTTCATACCATACAAAACCAAGTATTTGCTTTTCCAGAGTTATGGTTTGATGCGCAACTCCCCTCTTCACCTTTCACACAGTGGTATCACAGAAAAAGATAGACAGGAGTAAACTGCACAGACAACTATAGTCTCACAAGAGAAGCAGGGGGATAATGCACTTTGAAAACTGCTAAAAGGATAGGAAAAGCCAGGAGAAGGAATAAGGAATTAAATGTCAAATCAAGCAGCGCAAGACTTCATACAAAGGAGGTGGGGGGGAGGAAGGAAAAGAAAGAGACAGAAGAAACAAAAGCAGCTTTCAAAAACATTTTCTTGCATCACAGACCAAGTGATGACCCAGTTCAGACCATCACAAAAACGCAGAAGAAATGGAGACCAGATTCTTTCATTAACTGAGGATGGAAAAGCATTATATATATAAAGCAGAAGTGAGAGAATGGTACTTGTCCCATTTTAGAAGCCCCATGTAACTTTATCAAAAGGACAGGGATATCTTTTAACTGTTAACTTTTAACAAAAGTCATTTGTTCTGAACACCAGGGAAATAACAGCACTAACCTCTCTAGAACTGATTAATCCTGCCACCTTATCCTGTATTTCTCTACTGGCCTTGCTCACAGAGCACACATTTACCCATGATGTCATATTTCTGTAATTAATTTACAGATTAACATTGACGAAAACTAACTTACTCTTTAGAGAACAGTCAGGCAGGAGGTAGCAGAGTCAAGTTATGTCGTACTAGACATACAAATAATTATTGCTATACAGAAATGATGAAATAACTGTTACTGACAGTTGCTTCCAAAAGACAGCTAAATTTTTCTGTTATTCCAAAATTGGGCAAAATCATCATTTTGTTTTTGTTTTTGTTTTTTTTTTTTTTAAATTAATATTCGTTAAAAGAGTCCATCTAATGATAAGCTAGAAAATTACCACTTTAACACATTTTAAGCAGTTTTAACTGCTTAAGCACTGTTCAAAGTAGACACGCAAAATTACAGGCAAGAAAAAGCAGGCCATTTCACAAGAGAAAAGCCTTGGCCAATGGACTTCTCACTCTAAACTCAAATCTGTTCAGAGAATACAGGCTTCCTGCTCCTCTGGCCCAGCCTCCCTCAAGCTCCTGGGATTCACTGGGATACTCCCCTCTGCCATTCCAACCAAATGCAGATGCATTACTAACTGATATCAATTACAAAATAAAACATTCAGCCACACTCAGCAAACTAGAATTTTATTGCTGTTCTAGCAAGTTACAAAAAGAAAACAAAAAAACCCCCAAAAAACCCCACACCACCAAACAAACAAACAAAACAAAAAACCACCACACACACAAAAACAGCCTGATGCTACCAGAATTTTTTAAGTTACTCATGAGTTTGTCCATATGGCCTGATGACACTTTATTTCTATTTTACTTGCCATGTTTCAAAATCAGCACTCTCTCAGAATAAATCCTAAGTCTTATCAATTCTGTAACTATCTGTCTTAATTAAACACTCATCACGTGTCATTCCTATTGCTTTTATCCATTCACCTTGACAGCCATTAAAAAAAAAAGTCAAGCAGACACGTATGACATGTTAGGAAGCCTAACTGTTTTGCCTTCTGAATTCTTGGAGGGGAAGAGACTCAAACACCGAACCAAGAAATTATTTCAACTGGTTTTTGCATTCACTGATATGAGCATTTATTATAGTAATAATTATAATATATTAATATTATAATTATATAATATTATAATAATTTCTTATTAGTTCCCCATTCAAGAAGAATTTAAGAAAAAGCAATGACTAGGGTTTAAAAAGTGATAAAATGCTGGTGGTATAGAAGGAGATGAAAATGGTCTACCATCAGAGCCTGTCAACAGAGAACGGCAGCCATACAGATCTTCYATGAGAAAATTTAGTATTTCCGACACTATCCCAGTTTGAGGCAATAAAAGAAATTTTTAAAAATTAAAAAAAGACACACAAAAATATCAGACGCACATGATAGGAACATTTCCCATGTAATTTATTGACTTCACTGGATTTAAGAATTTTCATTTCCCATTTCCAGTCAAATTAAGCATTTCCATATTCTCCAGTGGAAATGCATACTTAAAAAAAAAAAAAAAAAAAAAAACAAATCAAAACATTTCTAGGCATTTCAACATTCAATTGCACATCTACAACATGGTGCACTGCTCATTGAAGCTGTCACTCAGATGCAAGTCTGCAATGCACCCAAAGGTATGTTCCAGCAGAAAAAACACCTCTTAAAATAACTTCCTTTTTTTCTCCCCTTATTCTGAACACTCAGAAACCAACCATCTGAAAATARATTTTCGCTACTCTGTAATCCCAAGAAATTTTCAAGGTAGGACTGCCAAATCTTTCCACTGTGTAATGTATTCCTACTGATTTGAATTCTCCCCACACCCTTCTTCTCCAGTTTAGTCAGTTTTCTGGACCAGATTTTGTACAACTTCCAGTTTGAATTCATAATGTGATAGAGGTTTTTTTATAAAGACTTTTGCAACTGGACAACTGCAATCCCAGTCAAATCTTCAATTATGGACTCAATCTGCTAAAAAACTCACCTCTTTTGGAAAGCAGAATTGTATTAATTACTTCCTTGGGTTCATAAACTAGCCTACATTGGAATCCATGCTTCATAGTTGGACTGTGTCTAATCCCAGAGCTCATCTGTTTAAAATTGGTATGGATGCCCGAATACTGCACAGTAGCATAGACAAATCCTTTGACTAAAGACAAAATCTTCCATAATCTCCAAACAATAAAATGGTTTTCATTATACAATGACCTAACACAGCAACTACTTCTGGATGGCGAGGCATCCTGGGTTTCTACAGCAGGCTGGCCTTGGTTTCAGCTTTTTGGAGATT
Source organism: Phoebastria nigripes (assembly GCA_035582835.1). Lineage (NCBI taxonomy): Eukaryota > Metazoa > Chordata > Aves > Procellariiformes > Diomedeidae > Phoebastria > Phoebastria nigripes. Next base: position 8,984 of record JAYKAV010001433.1, on the reverse strand, counting down.
TTTTTCCCCAGTTACTTTCTCATTGATGGACAGAGGAGCTTTTCTCTCTAAACACCACGTTAGCTCTTCCACAGACACCTTTTCGCCTAAACCAGTCTCACAATACGTACTTTATGATCTACTTTTTATTTTGCTTTAACAATAGAAATGCAAATTGTTCAGATAAAATACATTGATTTGAAACAGCACAAAGTCTTCACCCTGATTTAAAATCTTGATAGGCAACGTCACCTTCCCTATCATATTAGAAAAGTAACAATTCATGTTATTTCCCCTTCTCAGACTGCTGAATTTATTATTCCAGACAATGTGACAAATACTATGCTCCACCACACATTTCAGGATCAAATTAGCTCAAGAACAGAAGCAGCTCATGAACAGAAGGATTTCACTACCTTCTCCTACCACTTTGTTCTCAACATTTCTGAGTTTCCAAACACGTGTTTTCCTTTCACTCCATTCCAATTTTCCTCCAGTCACTGCCAGGGTGTGTTCTTCAGTGATTCCATAATCCTCAAAAAGAGGACATTTTCAAGAATAAGGAATCAAACTATTCTATAATTCTCTTCCTTTTTTTTTTTTTAAATGTAGTTAAAAAACTAGTTAAGAATTATAGGACAGAAAGTAAATGATTGTGTCAAAGAAAAGTGAAGTTTATGGTTCCAGTAACTGAACGAGATGTCACATAAAAATATTTCATTTTTAGGAAAATGTATCTTATTATACCATCTTGGAGATGACATTTATACAACTGCTTAATTTTTTTTTCCCCTTTTACCTTGAGCCATAAGATTAATGGAATTATTCATGCCAATAAAGATAAAGCATGGCATACACATTTGACAGTCAAGGACTTCATTATTAAAAATCATTTCTAAAGTTGTCATTTAAAGACAGGTGGTTAGGAGAACATGCTTACATTTCAGTAACTGTTTAACATCCTTTATGCATTGAGGTTCCCCAATTTATCATTTTCTAACATAAGAAAATACAAGAACTGCAGTATTCATTAAAAACTTCACTGACTTTGAGCATCTCTGAATGAAAACTGGATTCTTAAAACAGTAATTTCTCTGTATTGTTGTAATTGCATATCAGACAAGCTGAACTACAATTTGCTGGGTACTTTTAGAAGTGTTCCACATCTAAAATGGAGATAAGAAACAGAGGAAGTATTATCCACAGCTAATAGATGGACTGCTTGTTTCTGATCATCGTGCCCTTCAGGATTTTAACATCCACAGAACTCTCACACAAATAAAATCTTAAGAGAAACCTCCTTTCCTGTTTTGTCAAGTCCCAGTCAATCTCAAAGTTTACAAGCAAGCCCGCTTTATGAACCAAAACATCACTTCTTTCTCAGCATCTGCAGAAGCTACAATTGCTACTGACCAGCTCATCAGTTCATCAACTTCTGCTTGCCATGCCAATTATTTTCAACAGTCTGAAATTCTATATAGTCAGCAATAGACATGCTGCCCAAATTTTATTTAAGTAAAAAGAGACTACAGTAAGGATAAATATTAGTATTAGTTTTCTAATTTCAAATAGAGTTGCTTAGGGGGTGTTTTTTAGGACTGAGGGAGGAAAAATAAGCTTAAAAATAATGCATCCATTTCTACCCATCAGGCTTAGAATTCATACAGATTTGTGGAAAAGTACATTCATCATACTAATCTATGCTTTAGCACAACATGGTCATACTGAGGGGCAACAATTGCAATTTAGGGGCAAACACATAAACAAAAGGTACACAGTTGAGGTCGATACCATAAACAGCACTTATTGCTCACAGCCCACCAAACTGGCTGGCTGCCCAATGCTACTTTGTGTCATTTAGTAGTCCTTGCCACCTTCCTTTTTATTTGCTCTAAATTCAGTACTACTTAATAATTAAGCAGACTCCAATTTTCGTATTGCGGATCAGAGAGAAAAGGCTAGCAGTGACATAATTGGGGGAATAAATGGGCCGGTGCAATCTTAATTCTGGTAATGTTATTATCCAGCTCGATTCAGGTCACAGATTAAAAACAGAGCTTCCAGATAGGAAAATACATTTTCCTTCAGAAGAAAAACAACCAAGATCCAAAACAAAACAAGAACAGAGTACTTCGGTGTCACTTCTAATAACTTGTATGTAATGAAAGGACGTTAAGCTTTAGAAAGACACACTTCTATGTGATTCTAAAACAAGATACAGGAAACGTACAAGAGTCAACTAGTTTTACACACCAACTCCATTCCCCACCTGAGGGGAAGGCAGTGCTCTGTATGACATAAGACTCTGCTGCTAAATTGGTTCTCACTGAAGCCAGATCCACAGGACAGTCATTTGCAGTCGTCTGGGCACCAAAATGAAGGAAGCTGTCTGGCTTATCCTCTCTCCATCCCACCCTTCCACCTTATCCAGGAGCAAGACTTTACTCATTTGAGAAAGTAAAATTACAGAGAACTACTTTGGAGCCTGTGTGGACAACTGCTTCTCTGCTCCAAGTCTTTATGCAGTATTGGTCTGTCCCAACTAGCAAAAAAACCACCCACCAATAAACGAGGCAGCTATCAGAAATCAAGCTCTTCATTTTCTTCTGTTTTCCCAAAATCTAGCTAAAGCGGGTTTTACATTAAGATGTTTAGATTTCACCTAGTCATCCCAAGAGGATGCAAAGGAGTAGAATGCATGTACTTTGCTTAGTCAAGGAATATTCTAGTTGCAAAGTACCTTAAGTCTATCCAGAGAAACAACTATTACRAGGACCTATAAGCAAACTAGGTAAGAAGTAGTAAGTAAATGAGAAAAACTGACTCATTTGCTTTCATTACCATAACAAATCACCTACAAAAAAAAAAAATTAAACATGGGCGGAGGGGGGGGGAATAACTAAAAATTGGAAAAAAAAAATCTGAGTTTCTTCCCCAAAATAAAGAAAATATATATATAAAATGAGACATTCAATTACGTCTAGCTTGTGAAAGCAGCTTTTCCATATTAATATTTGTAATACTCTCTACTCTTATTAGCAGTTGTCAAAACTGCTGCTGAGCAAACAGCTGCATCACTACAAAGTTTTAAACGTTTCCCAAAACTATGCCAGCCATGCCAGGAATCTTATTGCCTATTCTTTTCTGTAACAAAAAAMCACAGCAAAATTGTAAGCGATACAGAAATATTTGACCTTCCATAAAAACATGTCACTTTTTTGCTTGACACTTTGTGCAACGAGTTCCGTAAGATTTGACAGGTTTGGCAAGCACGCTTCACATCAAAAATTGCCTAGTGCCAAGCATCAACTCATCTTCCACAAAGTACTTACAAAATACARTATGAAATAAACAGTTTAGGAGATGGCCTAACATACCAAAAATACATCTCTCCAACAAGCCGAATAACAAATTCAGGAAGCCTGAAACGCTGAACCAAAGGGTCTACCATGTACATTAAACACACTAAGAAAATGTAAGCATCCCACAGACGTATTTGAAGGAAAGTAATCAAAAAGAAGGCAGCACTGAATGCAGCCACAGTGAACACAGCTGCTCAGAGCACTAATGATTCTAACAGTGACTGACACTATTCTGTATTATTCTTTCAACAGTCTCTACTTTTAAGTAGGGACATGCACACACACACAGAGAACACATTTCCAGGAAGGTCATATATGAAGACAGATCAATAATGAAGTGAGATTTGACCAAGGGCAGTATTTTACAGAGATTTCTGTCTGCTACCTGCCACATTCTGCAGGAGACTTCACAGACTGAAAAGAGAAGATGTGACCTTAGCTTGGTCTTTCTGGTACTTGCTATTACAACATTCATAAATGAATCAAATATATCCATTTGACAGCCTGGTGCTCATGCAACATAATGCGAGAGTAGCAAATTCAGTCACCTAATATAACGCCCCCGCAACACACACTCACAGGGAGCCTGGAATTGCTGGTTTTGTATCAGCACTACCACGCAACAGAGTTTAAAAAGAAAACCACATCCCATTGAGTTTGTGTGAGTCAGCCAGGTCTAAATCACAATTCTATCTCAAAATACTATCATCCATAATCCAAATTCTCTACAATTTGCAGCTACTAAATTTTGGCATTCCCAAACATACACACCCCCAAAAGAGGCTGCTGAACAAAAAACATCTATTCAATTGAAATACCCCCACACCCTTCTCCTTCACCTTCGGCAACCAGAGCCTGCCCTCTGAACTACATTAAGAGGGACGGATACTGTTACCAGAAGGACAGAAAACGTAGGAAGGAAGCAGTAAACCCTCACACACACACACCCCTTGTCTACTACACAATATCTTCCACAGGCCCCATCCTAAACTTTGGTATCACCTCCCTCTTATGGCGTACCACTGATGAATCAAACCCTTATTTGCAGAGGTAAAGTTGGTTTATGTTTCTCTGACTTGTGCCTCCCAACTCTTCCTCTCTCTTCTCCAACAACTTGTATTCCTCACTGGTAAGAATTAACCCTAACTCAACTCAGCACTACTGTTTTTGGATATTATTTCCCATCTAGGGGAGGCACCTTCATACATCAAACACCTGCAGATTTTGAGAGTTCTCTTTTGCTGCCGAGAATTATAGACTGTATACAGAAAAGCACTCGGATATGAGACAACCAATATGACCCTGAGTTTTTATGCCAGACCTGACATTAGTTAGGATTTCACCTGGAGATAAAATACCTTCAGGGACTGAAATATTAATGAAACAAATAACAAAGGCACAGAGAGTGACCCTGAACAAGAGCACAAACGCTGAAGCTGAGGAAGAGACAATTGCTGGAAGACAAACCAAGGGATGACCCAAACACCTCCAGGTGGGAATATCAGGCAAACTATTCAGGTAATCAGACCACAAAACAGACTGCAAATAAAAGTAGCTCAAATTACAAGACTACTCTAGCTTCAATTAGAGTAGCTGTAGAGTAGTTCAGTTACTTTAAGTGCTGCTTTTTGCTCAATTTAACAATGAGAGAACAGAAATTAGGAATATCATTCAAGTCATATCTTGAGCCAATTACACAGACAAAAGGAGTCTGTTATCTCAGCCCGAAGCATTAGGGCTGCATGTCTCCAAGTTAAAAGCCAGGGAAATTATCTATGTAGGTGGACTCTAATGAGTCTGTTCCTCACAGGTGAATATGGTCCCATGCACAACAGTAACAGCCTGTAGTGGTAACTCAGGGAACTTCAGGGAGTTGACCTGCATATAAATAAAAAGGAGTAAATGTCAATGCAAGCAAATTGGCCATTGTGGAGTTCTTTCCAATTCATTTTTACTGCTACTGGAAACCAAGGTAAAAACCCCAAAGTCCCAGGAAAGGTATCTTAAGTCATGCAACTGAATTGTAAATTCTATGCTATAAAATCTGCACTATTTTGTATATATTAATTTTTGAACAAAATAGCTAAATGTCCTGGTTTCAGCTGGGATAGAGTTAATTTTTTTTTCCTAGTAGTTGGTATAGTGCTATGTTTTGGATTTAGTATGAGAAGAATGTTGATAACACACTGATGTTTTTAGTTGTTGCTAAGTAGCCTACTAGTCAAGGACTTTTCAGCTTCCCATGCTCTGCCAGGTGCACAAGAAGCTGGGAGGGAGCATAGCCAGGACAGCTAACCCAACTGGCCAACGGGGTATTCCATACCATGTGACATCATGCTCAGTATATAAAGCTGGGGGAAGAAGAAGGAAGGGGGGGACGTTTGGAGTGATGGCGTTTGTCTTCCCAAGTAACTGTTACACGTGATGGAGCCCTGCTCTCCTGGAGGTGGCCGAACACCTGCCTGCCGATGGGAAGTAGTGAAGGAATTCCTTGTTTTGCTTTGCTTGCGTGTGCGGCTTTTGCTTTACCTATTAAACTGTCTTTATCTCAACCCATGAGTTTTCTCACTTTTACCCTTCCGATTCTCTCCCCCATCCCACCTGGGGGGAGTGAGCGAGCGGCTGCGTGGTGCTTAGTTGCTGGCTGGGGTTAAACCACAACACTAAATCACTGAACTGTCTTCACTGTTACTTAGCTCTTCCCTCATTTTTAATTATTAAAATGAAATATAAAAGGTTAGATAGGATTCATAAACTCTCTTAATAAAAAGATGTCACCAACCTAAAAGTTTTCAATAGAAAGATGTTGCTGAAAATTAATTAGAGCAGTCACACATATCATGGTTTATGGAGACGGAACCTCAGTTTTATTATGACCACTCTGCTGCCAACAAGTGAGGGACACTTTACAGAGGAAATGAAGTGGAGGGATGAAGGAGTAGACAAGCAGAACAGTTTGGCAACAGGACGTGCGAAAAGGTTTTCAGTAAATTTACCTAAAACTAAGTAAAGAGAAATCTGAAGAGTCATTTGACACTACAGTCAAGAATAAAGCACTCTACTAGCTAGACTTCCAACCACCATCCAGAGCAAAACACTCTCCTGCACTGGACTATATGTACTATAGGCTAATTATTAGGTTAGTGAAGACTGTTTTTTTCCTACTTCTCACCAAAACTAGTTCATCAACATCTTGAACATATCCTTAAAGAAAAGAATGAGTTGGTTACTTCTTCCAAGGCTTATTAGGTGACCAACAGAAAAGCCAACATCAGACCACACTTTGACAGTACATTCATATCATTCTCTTAAGCTACACAGAGCATTACACTTTCTCCTGATAGCTGCATAGTTTCAATAGACTGAGCAAGCACGTACTGGAAGCAGCAAAGATGTAACCGGAGTACTTTGAAGCTGCAGTACTTAACCAGAAAGATATCAACACCCAATATATACTTAGTTTAAGATTTTTCATCTTTTCTGGACAGGTTAATTTTCTGCCATTTTAGTGAGCTGAATTCCATTATCATGAGATCAACAGGACATCAGAGTCATGGCAAGGTAAGAGGGAGTGAGGAGCATGCAAGGAGGTTGCCCTCCTTTTGTTGACAACATGCTCTTAATTCAGTTCAAGAAACCTCGTTAAACCATACCCTCAAAGGCTATTTTAATGACATAGTGCTTTACTGTATTTATCAGCAGGGATAAAACTGTAGAGAATAATTCTGATACTTCTGTTATTCTTACTTCATCTTTTCTATTTGCAATGCTACTAAGTATCGTAAGTGATGGTGTATGGTCTGAGGTTCGGGGTTTTATTTTTCAATTACAGAGGAATAACCATAGTACTATTTTTTCTCATTCATTTCTCTCTTTTACCATATTCTTGACTTCTGTCTTACCACCTGCTAATATAAAAACCTATGTATATGGAAAAAGTAAACCTACAAGTGAAAATGCCAATCTATATTCTGTACGTTCAACACTCTCAGGCATACTGTGTACAGATCTAGTTATCTCACTCCTGCTATGCTTAAAGGTGACCAGCAGACAGAAAAAGCACCCCTTTTGTTCCTTCGTGATGTATGAGACACACCTAGGATGCTCTCCTCCGGTCGTATCAGCCTCGAGATATTAGTTCCAGCTTTCCCTAGTCTTCCTGGGAGAGTAATAGGCCAGAAACACTACTACAAGATAATAAATAAATAAAAATAAACAAAAATTCATTCATGTAGAGCAAGCAGGGAAATATTCAAAAGTACACAGGAATCTAAATGAGCGTGTAAAGGCATGCCATCTTCTGTGCATGCTTTCTCAGAACATATTTTTGCATTCCAAATCTTGAAAAACTTCCAACAGGTACCGTTTAAAAATATTAAAAGTCACATTTATTACTGAATACCTGCAGGCTCCAAATCAGAAGTGCCACTAACGCATGCTGTGTCAGAAGCTGTTATGTCTTCCCATTGTCTGCTCCCCTCCACTTCGTTGCCAGAGACCATCACCCCTGCAGAGCAGCAACCAACCAACCCACCAAAGTCCTGTGCTCAGTGAAACTAAAACTGCTGGACTGATGGCAGATGATAGTATATCACTATGCCACATTACAAACAACAGCAGCTGATGGCACTGACTCACCACCTCTACTACAATGGTTAAATGAGTGAGGAAGAAGCACGAGCGGTAAACGAGTGATCAGAAACAGGCCTCAGTTAAGTATTAACTGAGACAAATGATCACTTCCCTCTCCCTCAGAAACTGGTGTGCTAGGCTTACTGCCAAGTGTGGGTTACATTTATATATCTTAGATTTTCTTCACAAAACACAGTGCAGTTAACCTCACGTCTACAGCTCAGCTGGTTGTAAAACCTCATCCAAACTTAGGGCTCACCACCGCTCCCCTTCCCTCCTTCCTCCCCGGCTGCATGGTCACAACCCATCCCTTGGGTCCTCCCTAGTGCTCATCAAACTCAGTGGGAACTAATTCAATTTGCTAAACCAGAGGAAAAAAATATAGAAGGAACAGGCAGTTGGGAGAGGGTCTCCCCCATTCAGAAGTAAGAAAGTGAAACAGTGGCTCATCTTCTGGTCTCATGAAAGCAGTTTGTACAAGCTACCACGAAAGCAAAGGAGATCGTTTCAGACACCATCTACAAGCTCGACCCAAACCACAAAATACATTCATGCTAATTATATCAGCAGACAACAACTGGAATATGCAAAATAATTTCTAACTACTAAATCATCATAAAAGCCTACAAAGAGACATAACCCATGTTCATTTTTTCCTCTTAACTATGCAATAACTTTTAAATTTTCTTCTCCTAATCTGCTTTTCCAACATTGTTATTTGGAAGAAAGTCAGAGATATTTAATTCTGTGCAAGTTACTGATATGAGACTCTAAAGAACATGACATTCCTCTGGAAGCTAAAACCCTTCCAAAAATTACATTTAACCTGATTTACATTTGATGCATTTCCATGGATGAAGACTCAAGAAATCAGCACAGACATCCTCTTGTAATTGTTTGCATTCTATGTGAACAATTCCATTCCAGAACTACTTTATTCATAGAATCATTAAGGTTGGAAAAGACCTCTAAGATCATCGAGTCCAACCATCAACCCAACACCACCATGCC